>JBBBDQ010001586.1:4100000-4580000 GCA_037127315.1 Ascarosepion bandense | reverse complement strand
CGGTAGTCTCCTTCAGGTCTGCCGAAAGTTTGAAGGAAAATGGAGATTTAACATTTAGATATTTAGGTAGGGAAGATCAGCCACTTATGCTATCATGTTTTTGACCTTTTCTGTTTTGTCAGATGATACTGAAAAGGTTGAAATCATGATAATGTAACTGGCCGATCTGCCGTACTTATATATATCCAGACGAAGAGGACCCAAGGTTTTACTACTTTGAGCACCCCAGCATTTATTTTATTATAAACAGTGCTCAATATAATAAATATTATAGAGCTTAATATAATCATATAATTATGAATTAATTGTACATTGCAACATGGAAATTTCTATGTTTCGAGATAGATTCTCTTCATCAGGCAAAGTTGGATGTTGGTTGTGAAAATGTACATTTTCAGAACCAACATCCAATATTGCCTGATGAAGAGAATCTATCTAGAAACATAGAAATTTCCATGTCATAATGTACAATTAATTCATATATATAGGAAAAACTACTTAAAATTGGTAAATTTAAAAATGTATTTTTTTGACAGTATTTATTTATTTCTATATAAATACTGTCAAAAAAATACATTTATATATAATGTGGACAAAATAATGGAAACACTAAAATTTCAAGCAAATTTATTTCAATATGAGTTAGGATCACCTTTAGCAGTAATTACAGCTTTAATTCTGCATGGGATCGAATCCTACAAAGTTTGAATTGTTTCCAGAAGAACTTTTATCCATTCTTCAGCTAAAACAGTCTTTAATTTCTGAAACTCATATTTACTGGCAAGATCCGTAACTGATTCCAGTTGTGAGAGAGTTGATGGCTTGTTTGGTTTTGTGAGTAATTGATTAGTTTTTACGACTTATCAACCCATTGCAGATTATTTAAAGATTATTTTTAATATTTTAAGAATTTTTTTGTTTTAAGATAATAATCATTTAGATACAAGTCTTACTAATTAACCCATTGTTGAGGGAAAACCAGATGGATTCATACTGCTTCCAAGGTCATTTGCACATAAGTTAATATGACAAACCTGGCTTGAATTGGAACTCGGATTTTTGATTAACAATTCCCAGCTGTTATCCATTAAATCACCCACACAAGCAGTTACCCATCTAGGTACTGACCAGGGTTGACATCGCTCAACTTCAGAGGTTGCAAAGGAACCGGTGTTTCAATATGATATGGCTGTAAGCCCAAATTGTTTGGTGTGATCCTTGCAAACCTTTCACCTTTTTTGACATTTTGCAGGTGATTGGTTACCCTGAATACCTGCCATCATGAACCAATACCTGAATGCCCTTAAACTGCATGCGTCACTCAGAAGACTGTTTTAGATCTCGTGAATGTTCACCAAAAGTCTTACAATAAAGCATTTCAAAGGTTTTGATAGCAGATGAGCTTCCTGCAAAATCTGAAGACACATTGCTTGAATTTGAAAGCCATTGTAAAGATTACAGAGCTGTTCCAGTAATGTTATAAAATCTTTTGTCATATTTGAACACAAGTTAATAGCACAAGTCTTCTTGGCAGACTGACTTGGTCAACTGTTCAATGCATATGTATTGAATGGTACAATGATACTACACGCAGTTTGGAAATCTTCCAGTACCACTTTGTATATCACTGTATACAGTCTTGTGCCAATCTTTTAAAGCTGGGGTAGCCCAACCATATCTCATGGGTTATAGCTTTTTTGGCATATAGGGGTGATATGTTAAAATTACAGTAAGACTTTAAGTGTAAGGATGATACATAAATTCAAGTTTACAACTTAGTTTTGTGAAAGAAAGAAAAAAATAACCAAAATAGATTATCTCAAACTAAAGAGACTAAGTGTGAAACGTGTTTCCTTTGTTAACCTAGTATAATTCTGTGAACTGTTTGTTCAGCCTGTGAAAGCATTTATTATATATAGTGTAGATATAGAAGAATCCAAAGGAGTATGCTGTGCATAAAGTGGTAGGATAACTCTCTAAGAGAGCTCTAAATATATATGTATATAAATACACATAGAGCAAATATATGTAAAAATTAAGATAAACACGTTATTCCATGGTTAAGCGGAAATATAGGCCTATTTCAGGTGAACCATCGTCAGCTTCCGTCTTTATTGTACAGAAGATTTTACGCGGCTCATGTAAAATCTTCTATACAATAAAGATTTTACACAGCTCGAGTAAAATCTTCTGTAAAATAAAGATGGAAGCTGATGATGGTTCGCTTGAAATAGGCCTATATTTCTGCTCAACCATGAAATAATGTATCTGTCTTAATGTTTACATATATATGTGTGTGTATGTCTATATGTATTTTTTCTTTTATTGCTGATAGTAATGAAAATTAAGTTTAAAAAAATAAAAGGTTTCATGTATGAAAAAATATTGCAGACATAGATTTGAATAAAGACAAAAGAAAAACTTACCTTAATTGACGTGAAAAGTCCCTCAGAGGACATAATGTGATGGCTAAGATATTATTTTTTATTTTTTGTCTTTATTCATATTATCCTTTTACATATATATTCTGTCAGAAATTTTTAAAATCAAAATGATGTGGGACATAACTTTAGTTCACTAATGCAAACCTAATTAAAAAAAAAAAACAACCCTTGAAGGAGAAAGTACTTTGACAAACATAATAATGCCATCACTACCAACTATAAACACTTGCTTAAAATATTACATTCCTTCACCTTTCTTCTGGTGCACTCTTCATGAATCTAACTTATGTTTACCAATACATAAAAATAAATAAAATAGTTCTATTTTCAAATAATATTCTAAATTCTACATAATATAATAATATTCTTATTAATACATGATAACAAAAAATATTTTAAAATAATATTTTAAATGATACATAAAAATAATAAAATAGTACAGCTTCTTTTCTCGCACTTCCCGCCTGTGGAATTCCCTTCCGCTTACTTGCTTTCCCGACAACTTCAAGAATTTAAATGTAAAGTCAATAGTCATCTCTTGTCTCACTAACTTGCATCCTCTCTCTCGTGCTGTTTTCTCCAGTATTCTCTTCCTTCTCATACCCACTTTCTGACACTTACTGTAATCTGTCACTCTTTCTCATAACATTTCTATGTAACCCCCTGCACAACTGTGGCAGTAAAATGCCTTGCTTGGGGGCCACATGATTATAAAAAAATACAAATAAATAATACCAAATTTCACCTTCAATAAAAGATTCCAACTTTACACTCAAGCTTTTTTGTTGACCCTCAATAAAAAGTGGCAACAGCATTTCTACATCTTTCCAACATCTCGCTATCTTTTCAACAATTTAATCAAAAATGTCTGCAGACCTTTCTTTCGCACACTTACACTTATATTGACTAACGTTACCAACCAGCAAACAATTCATGCTTTTTGCCATCTAAAAGATTTCTCACCATTATATTTAAAAACTGTCTATTGTTTTAATACACTTGACATGTGTATTAAGGAGCATACATAAATTTAAACAGACAAGTGTTTCTATTAGGTACCTCCACAAAATCGCTGAAAAAACAGCATAGTCAGAAGGGAAAAGGTCCCAAACTAAATAAAACAAAGTTCTATGGGTAAAAAGTTTATATTACCATTAAGAGGATAGAACAAAGCATTTTTTAAATATTTTAAAAAAATTTTTAATTATTTCTAACACGTTCGAAATTGTTGTAGAAAGTATTTTTTTATTACGTAAGTGTGATATCCAAATTGCCGCTATTTTATTAAGTAAACAAACGTAATTATTACGTAATGCACTTTTTTTGGCCGTGAAAGACATTAATTTGGAAATTCTTGCATAAATCAAATAATGGTTGGATTTTGATGAAAACTTCAGAACTTATTTATAATTGAATGAAATCAATTTTGATTGCATAATTTTTAGAAAATATTGGTAAAAATATATTTTTTTAAGTATGTTAACCCCCCCCCCCCCCAATTAAATTCCAGAAATCTGTAACAATTTGACCACGGGCCACTCTAAAACTAATATAAAAAAATTCAGAGTCATTGGGGAATGCTGATTCACTGTTTTTTTTTCTTCAATAGTCCCCGTCTTTCTAAAAAGTAGGTCCGAATTGCGAAAAATGCAATAACTATGCCAATTTTTATGTGGATAAACTTCTGATTGCTTTTATGAACAATATAAATTAAGCATATCATAGTCTGAAAAGAATAAAAAAATTCAATGACTAATTAATTTTTACAATAGTTATGTTCATTTTTTTTCATTTTTTTAATTATATATAAAAATTATATATAAAAAGTTTTAAAATTATTGTTAAATTTCTTCCTCTAACAGGCTGGCTAGGTAGGGTATATAATTAATGCATGAAGACTACAATTACTAATTGAAAATTTAAAAGCTTAATACAAATAATTGACCCCATCAATTTTTAAAATAATTAAAAACATTTTAATTGTTTGCATTTTGATTGCCTGTATTTTATTTGTACAGGGGCCCGTATGTGATATTTAGCATTAAAAGGTCACGTGATTCAAGGATTGTCTTCTCTTACATAATAAATTACATTCATATGTTTTTGTCGCCTTCGGGCCCCCCTTCTGCTTGTCATCAAATCTTTCAACACATGCGGCCAGCTGTCAGGCTCGGGCTACCTAATCTGATAACAAATTACAGGGAATTTTACTGAGACTAAGCAGGTACAATTGTTTGAAATCAGATGAAGGTTAGTTTTTATTTAAAAATTAACTTCAATAACGTGTCAGCGACGTATATTTTATTTTTGCCAGATTTTTAAAACAGGAATGTGGCTACTGTTTTGAAATTTGGCGATCAATTAAAAAAATGGCGCTACTTTTAAATTTTTTTAAAAAGCTTTAAATTTTTAGATTCCAATCAATATAATTTCGCTTTAAAATACGCCAGTGTATTTTGTTTACTGGAATTACTAAATTTAATCTCTTGACTTTCAATTAAAGCTAATTTTAAAGCTTGAAGATAACTTTAAATTTAGGTGTAGAAAATTTAGTGGAGGTACCTAGTTTCTATACATACATACATACACATACAAAATATTCCATCCCCATACATTTAAAAATAATTATCTCTTGCTTTAATACATGTGACATATCTGACCAATAATAATCAACTTCAAATCACAATATACCAGTAAACTGTCTCTTTGTAGAAATCTTTCATTTTTAACTCGATCTCTGAAGAAGCTTTAATAAAAGTGAAACATGTTAGACTGAGATACAGTACCCAGTAATTAAAAAAAAATGATGTATTTCATACTATTTTTTAGTATTTATTGCCAAGTGAATAATTGTAAATGAAAATAGAATGGTTTGTTTGTTAATATTGCACAATAACATGTGCATCAAATGACTTTATAAATATTTAATAATTACCTCTATTGCAGTTTCATCAATGAAAGAATGAAGAAAATTTAGGATGATTCGGATGAGTTCATCTTTGCTTCCTTGCCTTGTAAAATTTTGCAAAATAATAATAGCAAAAGAACCATTCTATTTTCATTTAGCAATAAATACTAAAAATAGTATGAAATACATCATTTCTTTTAAAACAACTGGGGTGGCCTATTAATTATGGCTGGTAGTGTACGTTTCCTACTTTGTTCTTTATATTACTGTCATACATGGGGGTTTATCAACCCATTAACATCTGCAAATAAAATAAACTCAGTGTTAACTATAAAGATTTAAAAAAAAAATTGTATCTAAAAAAAAAATAAATAAAATAAAATCTTAGTTAAGTTCTGCTTGTCTCTCCCCTCAGTTTGTCATTTTAAACCATTGGTAATTTTCACTAAGGAAGATCACAAGTGTACATATTAATTACTTCAGAAACAGCAAATGTTTGTATTTTTTCTCTGAAGAAAAATATTTTATTTAAAAAGAATTTTTTTTTATATTTTCAAGTGAATAAATTAGAAATGATTAACTCGAAACAGCATGCACTAATCACACTGTCACCAGAGTTAATATACCAGGACTTCATCTTTTTTAATTATGAAGAAATCTTTTTTCCTAACAAAAAAAAATTCAACCATTTCCTGATTTCTAAGACATGCGTACACGTATGTTCTTCTGTAGTGAAAATGGTTGAGACAGCTTCAATGAAAAATTATCTTCTGTTTAATAGTGAGGCCTGCCATATCTTGTGCAGCCCACTGGCAAGACCTCCTAATAGGAGGTCTTGCCACTGGTCAGAAAAGGCTACCCATGACTGCCCTAATGTGTGGCAAATGAAGAGGAAGTATCTGGATCCATCAAACCCTGAAATAAAAATTTTAAAAAATTTGACACTAAATATTTTTTTTTCTTCCATAAAACCTTGTTAAATTGTTCAACATTTTCAGTTCTATTAATGTACAAAAAATTAATTTACTCAATATATTTTATCCAATTTTAAGAAATTTAACTGTCAGACCCCCAGGGGTACTGTTGTTAGGATTAAACAAAATTCAGCCGCTCTTGTTCTGTAAGATCCATGTATATACGAAATTTTCATCTTTTTGAAGGCAACCAGCAAGTGTTTGTTGCCCTAACTTCTCTAGAGCCCCTTGGAACAAACCCTTAAAATTTCATCCCCACTTGTAGCTCCTTTTCAATTTACTACTTTATTACCCTTTGTTCTCGCTACAAGTTACTGTATTCAACATTATTTGTTCAGTTAAACTAAATAAAAGAAAGTTGTATTAGGTGATGTTTTCTGTATTATTTTCTGACATGACGACAGCACTTGATCTTTGTGGGCTAAGATTCGGTTAAGCTGAAATAATTATTTTCTACCGTGTGTGCCAGAAATGCCTCCACATAATGGTAAAACATTAGTGACAATGATGTCATTAAGTCTTTTGATTATGTGGGAGGTATTTCTGCCGCACCCTGTATGAAAATATGTATTTTCTAATATCATTTATTCCTGCTCTTTAGAAAACCTGCGTTTTTGTTTCTTTGGGGATTTTGTTCCTTTCCTTTGAGAAAATAAAAGTTTTAAAATCAATCTGTAAAGTGGTAATAAAGCAGGTGTGTGTCAGAGTAGATGGGGGGGTCAATTTACAATGTAGATATGTTACTAAACTGGACACTACCTTGTGTCCAACGCCATCACAAATTTTGGTTTATGGAGTTACTATTTACTGTTGCTAAATTGGACCCTGATTTTATGTTGAACCCTATGACATCAAGTGTTTCCAGTGTAAACCTGTTACTAAATTGGACCCTGAAAGTGCCTGACACTATGATGTCGATTGTTTGGATTATTATGTAAACCTATTACTAAATTGGACCCCAATTTGTGTCTGACACTATGATGTCAAGTACTCGATTTACTATGTAAGCCTATTACTAAATTGAACCCTGATTTGTGTCTGACACTAGGACGTCGATTGTTTGGTTTACTATTGCTAAACTGACCCCCTGATTTTGTGTCGGTCTTTGTGCAAATGTAATTCTTAAGTATGGAATCCTTGAATGTACACAATTGCTTAACCAAATTTTAACCTATTTTATATAAGACATTTGAAATTATTTCTTTTCATTGAATATTTTTCTGTGAAAATGTTTTTTTTTAATGAAGATCTTTTTTTATTTTGCAATTTATGAAATTTAAAGTTACCTTGCTATACAGCATATCTAAAAAAAGCATAAACTAAAACCAACACTAATTTAAATAATGTATATGATGTATGTGTTATAAATGTATCCTCTTAAGACTGTCATCACTTTTTCAAATTGATGTCCATTATTCATGATCCAGATATTACTGATAACGTGACGCAAAGGAATCAAAAGCAGCAATCAATATTTTGATAAGTTTCTTGAACTTCTGTCGAAACTTATTTTTTCTCGCTTCACAAGTCATGGTTGGTATCTGAGGTTTTCTGAAACGGTTAATGGCATAATATGAAAATTGGAAGAAACACATGAGCAAACTCAAGCTTGGGTACTCAAATCGCTACAATGTTTCGGTACCAAATGATCTGAGTGAAAAGAATCTTTTGGATCGCATTTCTATCCATGGTTTGCTGGATAAACGCAATGAAAATACATGTTTTTTTTTTGTTTTTTTAAACAAATTGTGACAGGTGTGTGTTGTGGTCCAGTGGATATCGACTTGCAACAACAAATTAGGTTACTGTGTTCGAATTCCAGTTGAATTCCTTGCATTCATTTATGCACAAATACCCTTGGGAAAGGTATTAATCCGTCTCTTCCCTCCAGTTATGGGTTAAATAATAGGACAGACTGTGTTGTAAAGCCTTGACTAGCAACCAGTCTACCACAGGAAGCAATGGTAATCTACTGCAGGATAATCTTCTGCCCAGTCAGTCATGTCTCTTTTGAGACATGATCGCCCAAGCATGTATCATGTATGCCACTTAACTGACTGATGAGAAATGGATTGTTTACAACAATGTTCAGCAAAAAATATTTTGGAGTAAGAAGCAAGATCCAACTTTATCTGCCCCCAAAAACAGGTTTTCATCTTAAGAAAGTCATAATGCTGTGCATCTCATAGAGTTGGAAAGGAATCGTGTACTATAAGCTTCTGCGTAGTAACCAGTCAGTTGATTCTGAAAAGTACTGCTCACAACTGGACAAATTAAAGGCAGCAGTTAAAACAAAAATGCCCAGAATTGGTAAACAGGAAATGTGTTGCTTTCCATCAGGATAATGCCAGACCTCACATTTCTTTGGCAACCCAGCAAAAATTGTTGCAGCTTGACTAGGATGTGTTACCCAACGCACGATATTCACCAGACATTGCTCTTTTGAATTTTCATTTATTCGGGTCCTTGCAAAATAGTCACAATGGTAAATATCTTTGGATGATATAAAAAAATTTTAATGAGTTCTTTGCTGAGAAACAAAGGAAATTCTGGGAAGACAGAATCTTTAAGTTGAAGGATAAATAGAGAAAGGTTGTGCCACAAAATGGCTCATATTCAGTTGAATAAATATTTCATGGCATAATTTTGTTTTGTTTCAATTTCCATTAAAAATCGGCATTAACTTTTTAGACAACCCAATATATTGAGCACATCGATGTGATGTAATAGTAAGCTATTACGGCTGAGAAAGGAGTTTAATCCTCACTGGGTGTCCCATACTTCAGGCCTTAGAAAAAATCTTGTGCACTTCGATATGGTGTAATGGTTAAAAATCTTGTCTCACTAGAACAATTACAAATGAGTTTGATCGTCACTGGGTGTCCCATACTTTCGGCCTTAGAAAAATCATTTGTGCACTTTGATGTGGTGTAATGGTTAACAATCTTGTCTCGCTAGAGAAATTACGACTGAATAGTGAGTTTGATCCTCACTGGGTGGCCCTTCTCTCAACCTTGTGCCACATCTAAAGCTAAAGTTAGAAAATCACTTAATATATAGATTATATATATTAACAAAAAGATTTTTAAACTACCGACAATTTGAAATGATTTATATGAACATTATTTTTTATCAATACTCGTATTTAAGTAGATATTTTGTTTATAATTAAACAGTATTACATATTTATTTCTACCGGCCAGAATATTTATGATAAATTTTTGTTACGAAAATGTGGTAGGATATATTCGGTAGGATATATATGGATAGGGGTCGCAGGTTCGAATCCTGCTGAATGACACATTTTCATAACAAAATTTTATCGTAAATAATCTGGGCGGTAGAAATAAATATATAATACTGTTTGATTGTAAACAGAATATTTACATAAATACAAGTATCGATCAAAAATAATGTTCAAACAAATCATTTCATATATATATAAAGAGAGAGTGAATTTATGGAATTTTTATTTTTTAATTCAACATGCTATTATTTTAAACATTGTTTTGAGTCAATATTCATATTTGAGTAGAATGCCTCATTTTATTAAACTGTTCATATTTTTTTTCTTTTGGCCTGAGTATTCTAGAAACTTAAGAAGGAAAATGTGCCATTCGGCTGGACTTGAACCTGTTTAACCCTTTGTAAAAGAAACTGGATTAAAAACAAAAATCCGTTAATTCTTTAGAAATTGCTTTGTTTACATTTTGGTTATGAAACTGAGCAGATAAGAAAAATTTGAACTAAGAGATGTGCTTTAAGGCCAATAAAGCCTTATATGATGATGGCTCTCGCCATAGCTGAGCAGTCTAAAGACTGGTTTCTCCTACTAAGAGGGACATGAGTTTAAATTGAACTGGATATAAAGTGAAAGATTTGATTTTAGAATGTGCATTGAGTGTGTCACATTCGATCTTGACTTTGCATTCAAAGATACAACATTATGTGTTCAATTTACATTCAGTTTTCAATTGTAGGCAATCATGACTTTCCACGTCTCCCTATCTCTTGCAGGATGTAGGCGATCATGCCTTTCCATGTTTTTCCATTGCTGGTGGCTCTTAGCACACTTTCTCCTGTTACACTACACAACCCCTGTTCTGTCATCCACCTGCTCAGGTCCTTTAAATATGTTATCAGTTGTTTTCCCCTGTCTCTTTTTCCCTCTATCTGACCTGTTAGTATCAGGTTCTCCAAGCCCTCCTTCCTCATTGCATGTCCCAGGAACTTCAGCTGTCTCTTCCTGATGCTAACTATTAATTTCCTTTTCATTGCCATCCTTTCCAACACCTCATCATTGCTCACATGTTCGGTTCATGATATCTGCAGCATCCCTCTATAGAACCACATTTCCGCTGCCTCAAGATTTTCTTTCATCTTCGATGATATTGTCCAAGATTCACTGCCATATTGAAGAACTGACATCACATAGCATTCTAGTACTCTTTTCTTTGTTTCTAGTGAAAGTTTCCTGTTTCTTAGTACTTTATTCAGCTTCTGGAATGTGTCCTTCGCCATGCCAATTTGTCTTTGGATCTCTGTGACGTATTTTCCCTCTCCTGTTAGAACCCTTACTAGGTATTTAAATTTTTGTACTTGCTTGATTCTAGTATCCTCCACCTGTATTTGGCATTTTGGGTTGCTCTTTTTACTGGTGACCATGCATTCAGTTTTCTTGCAGTTTATTTATAGTTCTTTCTTGTCACTCTTCAGCTACCTTCTGTAGGAGGTCTTGTAGTTTTCTTTCCATGCCTGCATTCAGCACTGTATCATCTGCATATCTTACGTTGTTCAAATTGTGACCTTCCATTACAAATTCTGGTATAGCATCTGGGGTCCTCAAAATATTCTCGCTGTACAAGTTGAACAGATCTGGTGAAAAGACACATCCTCGTCTTACGTCCCTTTCTATCTTTGTAAATCTGCTGGCCTTGTTACCTGTCCGTATGCAGGCAGTTTGCTGCCAGTAGAGATTCTTAATTACTCTTATGTCTTTCCCAAAAATGTGAAGGCTGCTGAGCATCTCCATCAATTTTTTTTGTTGGGTATTTTGTCGAATGCCTTAACATAATCAATAAAACATAGGTACAAGTCCGTCTTCATTTTTATTGCCCTTTCAGAGAGCATCCTAATCATAAATATGGCGTTCCTTGTTCCAGTGTCTTTGATGAACCCGCACTGTTCCTGTCCTGTCTCTGGCCTGATTCTGCTTCTTGCTCTTTTCATCAGGATTCGGATGATCAGTTTTGTTACATGGCTCATTAAGCTGATAGTTCAGCACAGTTCACATTCATTTCACCCGGCTTCTTAAACAGTGCTATGAAAATCGACTTGCATAGGTTGTCTGATATTATTCCACTATTATAAATTTAATTTATTATTTCTGTAATTTTCTCTATGCCAAATTCTTTTAGGGCTATCAGCAGCTCTATTACAATGCCATCTGGACCAGTTGCTTTGTTTCTGTTCAGTTTGGCCATTGCAGCTTCCACTTCAGACTTTAATATTTCCAGTCTGTCTTCATCTTTGTGTATTCTTGGTTGCTCTTTCCTGTCATGGAAAAGATGTTTTATATATTCTTCCTATCGCTTGAGTATTTCCTCTTTCTCCAATTTTATCGTTCCATCCTTGGATTTTATGCATCTTGTTGTGGTGTAGGTTTTTTTGTCCTGTCAGTTCTCTTATCTCTCTATGCATGTCTGCTTTATTGGTCCTGCTTGGTTTATCTACCTCTGCGCATTTGTCGTTGAGCCATTCCTTTTTAGCCTGTCTGCATTTGTCCCTTATCTTCCTGTGTAGTTTTCTGTATTCCCTTCCATGACTTGCCATTATTTTCTGTCTCCTTTGCATCATGTCTAGAATCTCTTCAGTCATCCACTCATTTTTTCTTTTGTGTCTCATTTCCTTTGGGGCAATATTGTTTGCTGATGTCACTGTCGCTTTCTTTAGTGAGTCCCATTTTGAGGGTCCTTTTCTAACCTGTTCTTTGTATTTGTTTCTCATGCTTTTTTTTTTTTTTTTAATCATATCACCCCGAGCAAGGCGATAATGCCACTGATGTGCAGAGGGCTATCCAGGAGTGAAAAGATTGGAAAAGAGTAAGCCGGAAACCACATCCTAAACAGGGAACAAGGGATGAGCCTCTTCACCTGTTCAATAGATGTGGGTGGAGTGTGAACCGGGCGATAGTTTAGTCTATCTACTCCAATTAAGTCAATCTACTCCAATTGCTGTTAGTGTATTCTTTCTGCAGGTTGAAGTCATTCACGAGCGTGTTGTATTTCAGTCTTAGTGCTGTGCTAGGCTTCTTCATTCTCCGGAGTTTTATCCTTAGTTTGCAGATGACTGGGACATGGTTGCTTCCACAGTCAGCGCTTGGATAGGTTTTGCACTGAACCACTGCATTTCTGAATCTCATATTTATGGTTATTTGGTTTTTTGTATCACCTCCTGGTCTTCTCCATGTCTATAGACGACGTGGGTGTTCTTGAAACCAGGTGTCAGTTATTACCTGGTCATTTGCTGTGCACCATTAGACCCATTTTTCTCCTCATTCGCTGCAAACTCATAATCCAAAGTTGCTGGTCATATCTCTTTCCCTCCCTTGGCTTTCAAGTCACCCATTATGACCCTAATTCCTTGGCTTTTGTGCTGAGCCTTGGCATTGTCCAGTATGGAGTAGACTGATTCTATTTCTTCCTCAGTGCTTTGAGTTGTTGGTGCATAAACTACTATGATAGATATGTTGAAGGGTCTTCCTCTCAGTTTAACCAAGAGGACTCTCTCTGAAAGCTGGCAGTATCCCAGAACATATCTCTTCACTTCTTTGACTAGTATTAAGCCGACTCCTTTTAAGTTGTTTTTGCCTCCTGCGTAAATTATCCTGTGTGTGTCACTGCTTAGTTCTCCATTGTTAGGCCATCTGGTTTCACATATGCCCAAAATTTATCTTCAGCCTGTCCATCTTCTGCTTGACATTCTCTAGTTGTCCACAGTTGTTGAGTGTCCTGACATTCCATGTCCCAAAGGTAAGTCGCAAGGTAACAGTCCAGAGACAGCTGTTGTTCATGTCGTTCCTTCCCAGGCGAGGGACAAATTTTGGAGTAAAATGTCCCCTTTATGTTGTTGGTGCTAACAGTCGCCAGATGATGGTCAGGTGACACCTGTTGCCCATGCCGATCCTTATCAAGTGAAAAGTTGCTTCCACCCACATCTATTGAACAGGTGAAGAGGCTCATCCCTTGTTTCCTGTTTAGGATGCGTTTTCCAGTTTTCTCTTTTCCAATCTTTTCACTCTTTTCCTTTTTTATTTTTTTAAATTTATTTATTTATTATTTTTTTTTTTCAATTGGAGTAGATAGACTAAACTATCGCCTGGTCTACACTCCACCCACATCTATTGAACAGGTGAAGAGGCTCATCCCTTGTTTTCTGTTTAGGATGCGGTTTCCGGTTTTCTCTTTTCCAATCTTTTCACTCTTTCTTTTCCTTTTTTATTTATTTTTTATTTTTTTCAATTGGAGTAGATAGACTAAACTATCGCCCGGTTCACACTCCACCCACATCTATTGAACAGGTGAAGAGGCTCATCCCTTGTTTCCTGTTTAGGATGTGGTTTCCGGCTTTCTCTTTTCCATTCTTTTTACCCTTACGTAGCCCCCTGCGCATCAGTGGCGTTACCGCCTTGCTCGGGGTGATATGATTAAAAAAAAAAAAAAAATTTTGAGGCAACCTCTTTCATGCTGTTGGGTTTCATATATTTGTTGTGAAAAAAACATTACTGTATATAAAAAGCAATCTAAGAGCATTACTGAAATCACAGTAGTGAACATATTCAACATCATTACAGTGTTGTATATTCTCTGATCATATATTTTACTCAGAAGTATATTTACATTGAGCAGATGTTATTAACCCTGGAACACTAACCATCGATTAAAGTTACGCCACTACTAACCATGGGTATATCATACCCGATTTTGAAAATATCAAAAGAATATTAAATATAAATCTTTATTTGAAATATTTTACATGCAGGCACTTCAAATTTTGTACTTTCAGTTAACATTAATAGGAACTGAAAAACTTTATTTAGATAAGAAAATCAAATATTGAAAATTTAATTAAAATGGCATCATTTGCACTAGGTAATATATACCCCCGCAGAAAGCAATGTCAACCTATGGAATAATCTTCTGCCCAGTCATTCATGTCACTTTTGAGACATGATCGCACAAGTGTGTATCATGTATGGCACTTAACTGACTGACTATATACCCATGGTTAGTGTTCTCAGGTTAAACAACAAAAATGCAGGCTGGTAAAATAAAAAAGAGAATAAATAGTTTTGAAAAATCAAGAATGCAAACACCAAGTGACAGACTGACAAAATTAGTATTCTCAAAGGTCAAGAAATATAAAAACCAAAATTTATTTACATTAGAATAAATATTTGGGAAAATTTAAAAAAATTAAAAATGTAAGACCAACTTTGTATTGAAGGAATGTGGTTGTCTTTTTGTTAGTGAGGTCAGAGGATATAAACAAACGTTCATGGCAAAAAGATAATGCAATCAAGGAAATTCAGCCTATATAAGAGAAAGATGAGAGCAGGATAGAGAGCCAGCTAAGAAGGTGGAGAGAACAACCAGAAGACCATGTATCTAGTCAACCACCTTCGTATGCATGTGTGATATCTCTCCAACCACCTTCTACTCCACACCACATCCTCAAAGAAGTAGAATAGAAAAATAATAATTTGTTTTTCAGTGAAGATGATAGTCAATTTTTGTTTGCAGTTTATATATACTATTACTACTACTACTACTAATTTGGTTTTTCTTCCCTGTCTTCCCCGTGTCCGAGGGTTGGAAGTTCTGCCATGCCGTCCAGGTCTGATGTTCATTCGCCCCCCCCCCCCGATCCACTCAGGTTTGAGGTTGGTGCTTTTCAGATCCTCATTGATGCAGTTGGTCCATCTTTTCCATGGGCGACCTCTAGGGTAGGGGCCCAGGATGACAATGCTCTAAACTTTTCTAGGCCACATATCTTGGTCCATGTGCTAAAGGTGGCCATACCAGTGCAGTCTGTTCCACCGGAGAACCTCCTCCACACTAGCCAGACCTAGTGAATGTAAGGGGTCCGTGTCTCAGAGTTTCGAGGTACAGATTCAGCGGATCATGGCATGATCACTACGGGCTAATCTGGCTATATTCTCAGCCGTAACAGGCCATGTCTCGCTAGCGTGGAGAAGGACGCACCTCACACACAAATTGTAAACATGGCCCCTGTTGTGCAGAGAGATGCCACGACATGTAAGGTTAGGGAGGAGCTCTCTAAACTTTTTCCATGCCGATCTTAACCTGGCAGTTGTGGCATCATAGCAGCCCCCTCTCTCACCAGTGGCATCACCCAGGTAGCAGAACGAGGTGACAACTTCCAGTTGTTCTCCATCAAACTCCAAGTGGGTAAGAGCAGGAGCGGTTTCTGTAGGGATCAAACCCATACACTGTCTGCATTTGAAGCTGGGATCATCTTACATGAAGGATATATAACAACAGGAATGAAACATTGCAAGAGAAAACAAAGCAGAAAACATTTTAAGAACAAACAACCATAACAGTTGAATGGAAAAAAAAAACACAGTTGTGGCATTACCTGTTTTTCCTTCTGGTTAAATCTTTTCCGTCGTTTCTAGCTTGTTAATGATTGGAGTGAGTTGAGGCCTGTTTAGGTATGATGGATCAGCTGGTGCCAGCGAATATTGCTGATACTTTGTTACAATAATTCTCTTTGTTTTAATAATTTCACTCTAAACAAGGCAATAAAGCCACTAAAACTCAAGGCGTTACCAAGTGTGGAGGAATATGAGGAAAAAAAGTTACACCAGAACATTATCAACATGAAATTTTCTGTCTCGCTCTCTGCTAAGAGATTTTCCATTTTCTTATGAACATTTTTCTCTACCGAGCATTTTTATTAGAAACATAAAAGAATATATTGAACATGCTTCCACACTTTTCTTTGCTTCAAGTGAATTATCCTCTCTATTATAATAAAGATCATTGCATATTTGTGTGTGTGTGTATATATATATATATATATATATATATACAAACACACATATATATATATATATATATATATATATAAATCATCTGCATACAGGCCTGTTTCGCTGTATCACAGCTCATCAGTGCAGCTAGATTAAATGCCTGCCTCAACCCAGGACCGAAACCCAACTGATTCATCAACAGCCGGAGATTCACCCAGTAAAAAATCGGTGGCCATTCATATATATATCACCTGATGAGGTACTATTGATAGCACGGAAATATGACAGACCTTGCGCAGCAGCGAAAAATGTTAGTATAAATACCATTAGTAATTAGTAAACTGTTAGCATAGAACTTACAGTTACATCTAACCAACTCATCTGTAAATTGGTGAGACCTAACTACCAATCTAGTATTGTGTTTAAATTCATTTTTTTTTTTTTTAAATCATACCACCCGAAGCAAGGCGGTAATGCCACTGATGTGCAGGGGGCTACATAAGAGTGAGAAGATTAGAAAAGAAAAACCAGAAACCACATCCTAAACAGGAAACAAGGGATGGGCCTCTTCACCTGTTCAATAGACGTGGGTGGAGTGTGAACCGGGCGATAGTTTAGTCTATCTACTCCAATTGAAAAAAAAAAGAAAAGAGGGAAAAGATTGGAAAAGAGAAAACCGGAAACCGCATCCTAAACAGGAAACAAGGGATGAGCCTCTTCACCTGTTCAATAGGTGTGGGAGGAGTGTGAACCGGGCGATAGTTTAGTCTATCTACTCCAATTGAAAAAAAAAAAGAAAAGAGGGAAAAGATTGGAAAAGAGAAAACCAGAAACCGCATCCTAAACAGGAAACAAGGGGTGAGCCTCTTCACCTGTTCAATAGATGTGGGTGGAGTGTGAACCGGGCGATAGTTTAGTCTATCTACTCCAATTGAAAAAAAAAAAGAAAAGAGGGAAAAGATTGGAAAAGAGAAAACCGGAAACCGCATCCTAAACAGGAAACAAGGGGTGAGCCTCTTCACCTGTTCAATAGATGTGGGTGGAGTGTGAACCGGGCGATAGTTTAGTCTATCTACTCCAATTGAAAAAAAAAAAGAAAAGAGGGAAAAGATTGGAAAAGAGAAAACCGGAAACCGCATCCTAAACAGGAAACAAGGGATGAGCCTCTTCACCTGTTCAATAGGTGTGGGAGGAGTGTGAACCGGGCGATAGTTTAGTCTATCTTCTCCAATTAAATTTTAAACAATTAAATTAATTTATAACATCTAGGTAGCATAGAGGAATGTTCATCAGAATAATTACCATAAAAGTATTTATTTAAAAAAAGTCACAATGGCAAAAAAGTGTACTGAAGCTGAGATGTCAGTGAAGGACTAGTCATGTTGCAGATTCTATGCATTTCATCAAGACTCTCTAAATACATTGCAGAAGCACCAAACCACATGTGGCAGCAATATTCATGCATGGATGAATGGTAGACTTATAAATATATAAGGCAGATTTTGGTCAAAAACTTTGTCTAGCATGACATAGAGAATCATCTCTTCTAACAATTAATTCTATATAATCTTTCCACTTCATGTCAGCAGGAAATGTTAGCATGAGAAGGCGAAGTGAGTCACTCTCTTGAAGGTTAGGACATATGTTGAAATACAGGTTCTTGTACTATCACCAAAGTTAAGCAAGATCGAGCCTGGTCAATATCTAGATGGGTGACTACCTAGGTGCTGTCAGGCCTGGATGGGTAGATGTTATAATGGATAACTGCTTGGAATTGGAAATCAGAGAGCTGAGTTCCAATTCCAATCGGGTTTGTTATATATCTATTGTAGGCTTACTTTTTTGGCGGACCTGAAGCAGACTACCACCATGTTTAATTTCATTGTTTTTTCATTTTTTTCAGTGCAGTCCTATCGATTACCCCCTTAGCTTTACGATTGACAAAAAAAAATTTTGAAAAATTTCAGTATTTAAACATTTTCTGGAGGGAATAAGTTTCTCAAACAACATTATAGTAAATCGAGCGTCCATTTTGAAACCAGTTGCTGGTATGACATTACCGTCACCTGTAAATGTGTTCATTATCAAATTTTTTGGACTTTTTTCAGAGCAATATTATCTTTTACATCATAAACTTTACGAATGAAAAAAAAAATTGGCAAAAATTTCAATATTCAAACAAGTTTAGGTGGGGAGACCAGTTTCTCGTACAACTTTATAGTGGGTTGAAAATGGAAGATCGATTTACTATAACATTGTATGAGAAACTGACTCCCCTCAAATTTGTTTAAATATTGTAAATTTTCAAATTTTTTTTTGATAATCTGAACGTTTAAGTAACAATCGATAGAATTACACTGAAAAAAAGTAAAAAAAAAATGAAAAACAATGAAATTAACATAAACAAAGTGACCCCAATGCGAGTGGTTCCAAAATGGAGGATCAATTTACTATAAGGCTGTATGAAAAACTGAACCCCCACCCCACAAATTTGTTTAAATATTGTAATTTTTCAAATTTTTTTTTTGATAATCGGAAAGTTTAAGTAACAATCAATAGGACTGTGCTGAAAAAAGTAAAAAACCAAAAAAAGAAAAACAACGAAATTAAACATGGTGGTAGTCTGCTTCAGGTCCACCACTTTTCTTGTATAATGAAGAGTTTTTATGGCTAAGCCTACTTAAGCTTCAGGTCTGACATGCACAATATAATAACAAATGTTGATAGTTGATATCACAAAAACTGGGACAGTCATAGTCAAAGTGAGGTGAAGGGTAAGCCTACTTTTATGAGACTCAATGAAAACAGGACTAGAATTTGGTAACATTAAATGTGAGTTCAATCCCTGCGTTTGGTAGTGTAGATTCAGACTCAGTGAAAACAGGACTAGCAATAACTGACCAGTATCAAAAAGAAAAAAGATCTCTAGGCAATCGACAACAGGGTGATGACATTTTAACCCAATAGACTGTATTCAGGTCTGAATTTTTTAAGCTTACCCAAATCGAGATACCCGAAGAAGAGCAAAGAGGCCAACAATCTAAATGTTGTGATTGTAACAACAAAGATGACAACATTAGTCCGAATGTATTTAATGATAATTCATCATTCTAGAAATTCAGAAAAAAAATATTGTCTCCTTAATATGGCTATTTATTCAATTATATATTAAGGCATAGTTTAAATACATTCAGAAAGCGACCAAGAACAGACTTGATACTTTTCTCTTCGTTTCTCCAAGGAAGATTACAACTATATGACCAATCAGTGTACAAGATATAAAAACTATATAAGCAAAGGCTTGAAAGATTGTCTTTGTTGAGAAGCTCGCCAAAATTAACAGTCACCAGAAACTTTCTAAGCTGATAAACCTCTGCACAAAATTGCGTAGGTGAAAAGAAGATAGGTCTTTGGATATTTATTCGCAGTAAATTGCAAGAAACGTGGCATGTGGCCAAAAGGTGGAGATGGGGAAGGTTGGTCTTCAAACTGCTTTGTATTTAACTTAGCTAGTCACAGTTACTGACCCAAACAAAGTGCAATATCCCTTACACCAAAATAACACATTTATCCTTACCATTCTTACTACAGACATGATAATACCTCAGAGTCTCTATGAAGTCCTAATTTGTCCCCTAATTAGGAGGTGGAGTAATGGATAGCAGATCGAATTAAGGATTTCCAGTTGAGTCATTACATTCACTGATGCATTAATACCGTTGGGGAAGGGATGAATGTTATATATCGCCGTACGACGACAAAACAACAAACACGCATATATAAAAATATAAGGTTATATTTTTATTAATAACGACGAACCGTGTGGAATAGAGAACGGAAGGGTGAGAGCGCACATATAATGGGTTGACGGGAGTGTAGTCTTGCCGTGGTGTTTCTCTGCTTCCACTGGCCGTTCTCTGCTGGCGAATCCATGTGTCGAGGTCTTTATATAGTCTTCTAGAACCGGGACTTTCCTTCCGGTCCTGCCTCGCCCACGCAACGCCCACGTAATTCTAAGAGACACCTGATCTGTTTGCCTCTGTAGCCATTTCCGCCGCTGTCGGAAATAAGGTCAAATGACATCCGCTCCGGCCTCGACAGGATGTATTTCACAAACACCTGTCTTGTCGCTTCGCCGCCCCCTTCACCGACGGGAAACACGATCGCTTGCATCACTTCCTCGGGTGGGGCCAGATTGTTATATTACATGAATCCATCTTCTTTCCAGCTATTGATAAATAGCAGGACACACTGGGATCTATAATCTTGAGTGGCAACTGGTCTAGGAGAAGGAAAAACTCTAAATTCAAATCCAGCATGGAGGTGGACCACCTCACTTGGAGGGGTTTGTCTCGGGTTAAAACTCGTGCCTGTAGAAAAGACAGTTACAGAAGCATTGACAACAGTAAACCAGCCCAAAACAGAGGGTGATGGCAAGAGCTTGTTAATGGCCTATACTCTACTGGGAGCAATGGGACTAAGAGTGGCAGTGACTTCCCTGCGCGTTTCTTCAATAGCCCTAACGGAAGGGTCTCGCTACTAGACCTCTGCTTCACTTCCATCCCAAATTCTTGCACTACCAGACAGCTCTGCCCTCTCAGAAATTCTGACCATGCCGTAGTTTCCCTCAACATCTCATTCCACTCAACCCCTACCCAAGAAACCCAGACCAGCAGAATAACCTACTGCTACCAAAGAGCAGACTGGGATTCGTTCCGTGACTTCCTCTGTGACTTCCCTTGGAACAACGTTTTTAGTCTTCCCGTCGAAGACTGTGTATCAGAGGTCTCCTCCTGGGTTAAGGCTGGCATCGATGCTTTCATCCCTGCCAGGAAATTTCAGCTTAAATCTCACTCGTCTCCCTGGTTCTCATCCGCTTGCTTGGCTGCCATTGCCCACCGGAATCACTTCTTCCGGCTTTATTGTAGCCACGCGTCGGACCAAAACAGGTGCCTTTTCGCCTCAGCTCGTAATAAGGGTAAAAAGATACTTAACGAAGCTCAGATGTTGTTTGCTGCCAGAATGAAGCAATGCATAGCATCCTCTAAGTTTGGCACCAAAGACTACTGGCGCCTCTGTAAAAGCATGCTTAACAAGAGTAAGTCCTTGATACCCCCACTAATCAATGAATTTGAAGTCCTCACCACCTTAGCAGAGAAGGCTGAATGTTTTGTTCATAGATTCTCGACCAATTCGAGTCTGGATTCGTCTGGAGTTTATACACTCGACTTCCCACCTAGAACTGAAGCTCAGTAAAATGATGTCCACATCATGCCCTCGCTGATTTCTAACATAATCTCAAAACTTGACCCTCACAAAGCGAGTGGTGGGGATGGAATCCCAATCATAGTATTGAAGAAATGTGCCCCTGAACTCTGTCCTTTCTAAGCTCTACAACTTCTGCCTATCTTCTTCCTGCTTTCCTGCCTGTTGGAAGTCTTCTGTACCTCCTATATTTAAGAACACTGAACCCTCGGACCCCGCAAATTACTGCCCTATCAGCCTTCTTTCGATCTTTGGCAAAGTGTTCGAGGCCATTATCAACGCCGAGGTTGTTCAGCATCTCACAGCCCACAGGCTCCTCTCGGACAAACAGTATGGCTTCTGCTTCACCAGGTCTACTGCTGATATGCTAACGACCATCACCGAGTATATATACCAGGCTCTCGACAAGAATGGTGAAGCCCGAACTGTTGCCTTGGATATCTAAAGTGTTCAACAGAGTCTGGCATGCTAGCCTTCTACAGAAACTGCGAAGCTATGGCATAACTGGACTTTTGTTGGACCTAATCCAGTCATTCCTCTATAACCGCACATTGAAGGTGGTATTAAACGGACATGCCTCCCAGAACTACCATACAAACGTGGGTGTCCCTCAAGGCTCTATCCTAGGTCCTACGCTCTTTCTGATCTACAGCAATGATCTTCTCGATACCATAACATCCCAAGTAGGCATGTGCGCCGATGACACCACAGTTTACTCTTGCCTCGACCAAAAATCTGGTGTGGACGACAAGGCGAACCTCGCTGCCGAGCTTGAAAAGGACCTCCAAACCGTGGTGGATTGGGGTAAGAAATGGCTCGTAAATTTCAATTCTTCCAAAACGAAGCTGCTATCAATTAACCACCATAGACATCCGCACCTCCCTCCCATTAGCATGAACCAGGCTTGCCTCCCAGAGAGTAAAACACTATGCCTGCTTGGCCTGACACTCTCAGCGGACCTCAAGTGGAATGACTACGTCGAATCCATTGCTAAATCCGCTGCTATGAAAGTCGGCTCTCTGTGCAGGGCCTGGAAGTTCTTTCCGCCTGAATCCATCCTGCACATATATAAATCTACCATCCACCCATGTACTGAATACTGCTACCCCTGCTATTCTCCTCGGGGTCCTTGACAAAATACAACAGAGAATCTGTAACGGGATCGATACCGACTAGGCTGACCGCCTGCAGTCACTCTCTCACCGGTGTGACGTGGGTTCCCTGTGCCTCTTCTATAAATACTTTCTGCTCTGATGAACTTAGATCACAGGTGCCCCCTAGGTATGAATTTGCACAAGATACTAGATTAGCAACTAGGTCCCACCCTTTTACAGTGAAATTGATGAAATGTAACCGCAATTTCTACTCCAACAGCTTCTTTTCTCACACTTCCCGCCTGTGGAATTCCCTTCCGCATACATGCTTCCCCAACGGCTACAACCTCCAGGAGTTTGAATGTAAGGTCAGTAGACACCTCCTAACACACTAACTCGCACCCATTTTCTCAAACACTCTTCCTATGTACCTCCTTACTCATCTATCACCTTCCTTCTGACATCTCCTATATCCAACTGCTCTATGTAACCCCCTGCGCTATAGTGGCAGTCGTATGCTTGGGGTGATATGATTAAAAAAAAAAAAAATTCACCATGTCAGATTTTAATCTATGTATTCAACTCGCACTCATCTAAACCATAACATATGAAAAGCACACTCGAAAAAGAATGAAAGGTGACCTGCATCCACCAGAAAACTGACATCTTTGCCGTTTAATGGAGAGAGGGGAGGGGAGGGGGAATTGAACTAAATAAAAAAGGTCAATGAGTATGCATTCCTTGCTAAATTATGACAGAAGAAATTAAGGAAAAATGGAACGAAACCATCCTATTTGGAAAAGGTTGCTAAATGTTCACTCCAAAGCTTCTAAAATCCTGACTGGTATAAAAATTCCACATCAAGTGAACCCCATTTTACACAATACAAATACGCAAGACTCTTCTACCTTTTGTCAAATTCCAGTGGATAGAATCAGCATCTTTCCATCCTAATCTTGACTTTAAAATGTTGCTTAAATAACAAGTTTAATTTAGTTTAAGTTTTGTTTAATGACATATCAACCTCTGCGGGTTATTTAATGCCAAAAAGGTAGGATTTTAAGGTATTTTTTTTTTCATGTTCACTTATCATGAGAAGGTTGATTTAGTCAGATTTTGATGAAAATTTTTTTTAACTTTTTTTTTTATTTTAGTAAACTGAGGATGTCTTCTTGTTTTGTGCTCAAAAATGTATTGCTGGTAATCATTTTTTTTCCTTCAAAAATGTGTTATGGTGATAATTTTTTTCTTCAAAAATGTAACACAATAACTCGCTTCCATTCTTTCAAACACTCTTCCCATCCTCCTAACTACCTATCACCCACCTTCTGACATTTCCTATATCTAACCACTCTTTCTATTTACCTTCCCCTATGTAGCCCCAAGCGCAATAGTGGCAGTGGAATGCCTTGCTTGGGGTGAAACGATTAAAAAAAAATATATATATATATTTTTTCCTATAAAAGTTTATTTTTATATATATATATATATATATATATATATATATATATATATAAAAGTTTATTTTTATACTTTAATTGTGTTTTGACCTCAGTTTGGGGATTAACTATTTACTCATAGCTGGGACCCTAACAGGTGCTACCACTTCAGGTCAGGGTGGACCTGGGAACAACAGCAATTAAGAAGTGGTTCCATGTTCCTCACAACCTCCTAATCAGAGGCCTTGCTGCCGGATGCAGTTTATTGTCATACCAAGGACTTTAAATAACAAGATCAGTTGGGAAAGGGTAAGCTTCTCATCCCCATAGAATTCCTTATCTCACATTATTCATGCCACAACCTGCATAATGCCTAGTAAGCAAAAGAGCACATGGTGTTAATTCTTAATGATTGCTATATTTTTTAATAACATAGTAGGTTAAATAGGTTTTTTTAAAAAATCATTTCACCTCAAGCAAGGCATTCCACTGCCACTATTGCGCAGGGGGTTACATAGGGGAAAGTGATGAGAAAGTGTGGTTAGTTATAGGAAATGTCGGGAGGAGGGTGATAGGCGGATACCGAGGATGGGGGTGGGGTAGATGGGAAGAGAGTTTGAGAGAATGGATGCGAGTATGATGTATATATTACAATAACCAATAACACTGTGGGTGTTTAGTAATATTACGTATATGAAATTAAATAAAAAGTCAAAAGTGCATTAGCTTATCTCATTTGGTCTCGTGGAACCTTTAGGGTTCCAGAGAATGACAGTTGAGAAATGCTGCTCTAGGGTTTTAGTTAATGTTCAAGCAGTGGTTCCAGACATTAAAACTGACTCTACAGTGGTAAAAGAAGAAGTAATTTTTGAGGTTGTCTGGTAAATCATATTTACATCCATTTTATTCAAGATAACTTATTTTATTCCAATTTACATCCATTTTATTCAAGATAACTTATTTTATTTCAATTTACATCCATTTTATTCAAGATGACTTATTTTATTCCAATTTACATCCA
The DNA here is from genome assembly GCA_037127315.1 of Ascarosepion bandense. Taxonomy (NCBI): domain Eukaryota; kingdom Metazoa; phylum Mollusca; class Cephalopoda; order Sepiida; family Sepiidae; genus Ascarosepion; species Ascarosepion bandense. Next base: position 4,554,798 of record JBBBDQ010001586.1, on the reverse strand, counting down.
TTTTATTCAAGATGGTCCAAGCTTTAGCTATGCAAATTTTTACATCCTTTTCAACAAAATTCCTCCTGAGGTTGAATCTGTTGCAATAAACGTTATATTTTAGTGGGTACACATGTCTGAGTAGAAATTCTTGTTTTTGTTAACAGTGAAATTATTATCTACATTATTTACATTGTTTGGACTATTGTCCTCATCTTTATTGCCATGTTTATGACGTTTAGCCATTGTACACTCCAGCCTTCTTCTGGTGCTAAAAATTTCGAACCGAACCCTTTATTTTGATCACTAGGGTATATCATTCTTATTCTATGTGCAATGCCACTTCTGGTATTCATGTAGTTATCTCCCTCTAACTTAACTCTCTAAGTTATTTGTTCACCACTGCTGTAGCCTGGTATTGATCTCACAACTCTTGTAAACATGGCAATAAACATAAGGACAACAATTCGAACAACAATGTAAATACTACCTAATCTCAGAAGTATAGACAAATACTGAGTGAAATTAATGTCTACCAGCCTAAAGATAAAATGTTTTAATAAAGGAAATGTGCCTCCCAACTTTCAATCTGCAGGATGACAGTCTTCAATTTCACTGTTTAAAAAACAAGGATGGCAATTAAATATAAAATATTAAACAAAAAACAATGTTTGAATATGACTTTTTTTAAGTCAGTACTAAAATAAAGATACGCCTATAATTAATACCAAATTTTTATGAACTTGTAATTAATTTAAAATTTTAATTTTTTTTTATGGTTACTAAATTTTACAGTAGGTATTAATATATTGAATGTGTGCTGTGGTGCAGTGAATACTAGCTCGAAGCAAGAAATTGGAGAGCCGAGTTCAAATTCCAGTAGAATTTGTTGGATTCATTTATGTACAAATACTCCATGGGAAAGGTATGAATCTGTTGCACACCCCTCCAGCTATGGGTTAAATAGCAGAACAGATTGAGTTCTGTTGCCTTGGTTGGCAATCAGTTTATCACAAAAAGTAATGACAACCTACTGCGAGAAAATCTTCTGCCCAGTCAGTCATGTCTCTTTTGAGACATGATCGCCTAAGCGTGTATCATGTATGGCACTTAACTGACTGAATAGTGTTTAATATCTTTGCTGTAAAAAAATCACCAGAGAAAAAGTTTAGATCTACTTACATATCAGTCAATCTGTCAACACTTTAATTAAACACCTACCCATGTGTTAATAAAAAGCATTACTGCTGTTTTAAACTAAAAGTCAGTTATATTTGTTTCAAATCAGATTAATTACACTTGAAATCAGTTAATAATCCTAAGATAAAGTTTAAGAAGAATATATTTTTGAAAGATTTTTTCTATTCATTCAATTTAAAATAGTTTTTAAATACAGTAAAGTATTTTGCTTTCTGGGAATATTAAATTCAATAGCTTTAAGAAAGATTTTAGTTTTTTAAAATTCTTTTTAAAATTTATTTTGTGGAAGTACCTAAATTTTACATAAAAAAATCCTTTGATCTTTCCTCTCAAAATTTAATTAATATCAGTTAAAGTGCCATATATGATACATGCTTAGACAATCATGTCTTGAAAGAGACATGACTGACTGATTTTCCCACAGTAGGTTGTCATTACTTTCTATAGTAGACTGGTTACAAACCTATAGAACCCAATCAGTCCTGCTATTTAACCCGTAACTGGTGGGAGAAGCAATGTATTAATAATACCTTTTCCTAGTATTTTGCTTATTGCAAATATTAAATTCATTAGCTTCAAGAAAGATTTGGGTTCTGTGGCCTTTGTTGGTAACCAGTCTACTGTGGAAAGTAATGGCAACCTACTGCAGAAAAATCTTCTGCCTAGTGTCTCTTTCGAGGTATGATTGCCCAAGTGTGTATCACAGATGGCTAATGTATTAAATTGGGGAAATTTGGGCGGACATGAAGGAGACAACCACCACCTTTAAATTTGTTGTTTTTCATTGTTTTTTGACTTTTTCAGTGCAATTTTATCAATTACGCCCTAAACTTTTCAACTGACAAAAAAAATTTAAACAATTTTACGGGGGGCTCAGTTTTTCATACAACGTTATGATAAATCGATCCTCCATTTTAGAATCACTCGCCGGTACGACATTACCACCACCACCTGTAAATTTGATGATTATCAATTTTTTAAAACTTTTTTCAGTGCAATATTATCGATTAACTTTCTGATTGATAAAGAAAATTTGGAAAGATTTAAATTTTTACACAATTTTAGCGGGGAGGTGGGGGCTCAGTTTTTCATACACCCTTATAGTAAATCAATCCTGTACAATAAACTTTATTGTTTGCGCATATTCAACTACTGAATCCTTTGCAAAATTTTGTAATAAAGCCATTCTTGAAGTTTCCAAGGAAGATGCCATCGTAAGAACTAAAGAAAACTTGAAAATGACAAAAACAAGAGCAACAACTCGTCCAAAAAAAAACCAAAACAAGGCAACCTCCAAATTTTGGTTCCAAAATGGAGGATCGATTTACTATAGCATATGAGAAACTCAGCCCCCACACCCCCACAAATTGTTTAAATATTGAAATTTTTTCAAATTTATTTTGATAATCAGAAACTTTATGTAATAACCAATAAAACTGCGCTGAAAAAAGTAAAAAACAATGAAAAATAACAAATTTAAAGGTGGTGGTAGTCTCCTTCATGTCCGCTAAAATTCAATTACACATCATCATCAGAGTTTTTTTCATTTTGGAGACATGTTGCAAATTACTGTGATTTCTCATCTTCGGCAACTTACTTCCTTTCTTAGTTGCCATGCATGATGCACACTCGAGTGATCATCATCAAATCCGTTGCTAGGTCAGCTGCTAAGAAATTCAATTCACTGTCATGTACGACAGTTCTTCTCTCCAGGATCTATCTAACATATCTATAAGTCTTTCATTCATCCGTGCTTAAAATATTCCTTCCACATATGGTCTAGTGCCTCTGCTATTTACCTTGTGCTCCTTGATAAGATCCAAAGAAGAATCAGCAATATTATTTGTCCTGACCTGGCATCTTGGCTTCAGTCACTTTCCAACCACCATAAAGTTGCTTCTCTCTGCCTTTTCTATAAATACTTTCATAGTTATTCTTCTCTCCAGAATATGTCTTACATATCTATAAGTCTACCATTCATCCATGCTTAGAATATTGCTGACAGATATGGTTCGATATATATATCATCATTTATCCATCACACGCAGATGGTGTGTAGGGCAGCAACTTTTTGTTGCTGTTTCTGTAACAAACTGTTTTTTACGAGGCAGGGTTGTTAGCCCTGCACCCAACCCTCAAACCTGGAGGACCAGTGGACCATTCCTGGTACTTACGTTTACAGCACCTGGTATTCCCAATTGGTCACCCATTTAAGTACTGACCAGGTTCAATGTTGCTTAACTTCTGGTGTATTCAACACAATATAGCCGTAGACATATATATCTATAGATCCTTGATAAAATCAAAAGGAGAATCAGCAAAGTTATTGGTCCGGTTTGGGCATTTTGGCTTCAGTCACTTTCCCACTGCCATAAAGTTGCTTCCCTCTGCCTTTTCTATAATTTCTATAAATACTTTCATGGTAATTGTTCGGATGACCTAGTTTTCATAAATTTAAGCACAGTATTAAATTGGCAACAAGATCTCATCAATTCACAGTGGAATTGGCTAGATGTAAGTGTAACGTCTATGCTAACAGTTTCTTCTCTTGCACCTCTTGTTTGTAGAACTCTGTTCCGGCTTCATGCTTTCTTGCCAAATTTGATCTCCAAAAAATTTAAAGGCAATGTCACTCATTATCTACTCTCTACCTGATAACTCTTCTATTGTTCTCACTTGTTCATAATGTTTTCTGTTTTTTCCGAATCCTTTCACACCCAGTAATTCCTTATACCTTAGTGGTTTCACTGCCTTGCTTTGAATAAAATCAATTAAAAAAATCATAATTCATTTGGCAGAAAAATTCCTTCAGTAAGCTATTGTTAGTGTCTGTGATAAACTGGTAACCAACCAAGGATATAGAACCCAGTCTTCCCTACTATTTAAGTCATAGATGGGGGGAAGAAATGATAGATCCACATCTTTCCCAAGTACACTTATACATAAGCAAATGTAATGAATTCAACTAGAATTCGTACTTGGCTCTCCAATTTCTCATTCCAGGTTGTTATCCAACATGCCATCTGCACATCTAAGCTTACGGCACCTGGTATTTCCAAGCAGTCACCCATCTAGATACTGATCAGGCTCAACATTGCTTAATTTCAGTGATCGCAGACTCCAACAACGTCTATTCTGTGCTAACTCACAAAAGTGTTACCAGTCTTCTAAACACTTCAAAAAGATATGCAATGATGAAATTTTATTGATAGTGCTGGAGAGTTAAAAATAAATAAATGACTAAATAACCTCCAACCTCTATTAGTAATTACTAAATAACCTCCAACCTTTATTAAATGACTTTCTAGTCATCTGGAATCAAAATAATCTAAATCTAAATCGAAACTTATTTATAAATGGAACTTTGTGTGTGTGTGTCTGTGTGTGTGTCTGTGTGTGTGTGTGTGTGTCTGTGTGTGTGTGTGTGTGTCTGTGTGTGTGTGTGTCTGTGTGTGTGTGTCCGTTACCTATAGACTCCGAAAAGGCTGAACCGATTTTCTTGAAAATTTACACAGTTGTACTATAAGCATCTGCAAGTGTTCTTAACTTGGTTTTGTGTCGAGGTACCCCCGATAAATATCGAAAATTGATAATCAAAAAAATCGGGTTATAGAAGGAATGGTCCGATTTTAATCAAATTTGATACACTCATAGACAAAGACATAAGAAACGATATTCAGAAGTTTCCTGGTTGCAGTTCTTACAATAGTGCAGAAAATCGATAATATATATAAAAGGCGAGATGTTTGTGTGTGTGTGTGTGTGTCTGTTTATCTGCCTGTATGTCCATATTTTTTTCAGCCCTTTTATTTTAGTTTTTGCTTCGGGTTTGGCTCTAAGTAGGTATAATTGTAGTTCTTAGTCTCAACCATGATACCATTTACTCAGAGGACTTATTTAGCCTTCAAAATTCAGTTTACGATGAAAAAAACTTATTTGATATCGATACCAGGAAATCAAAATTTGACTTACATCCATTCATTTTTCTTTCAGTCTACGGTTTTGCTTTAACTGGAAACAACAATTGCTTTTTAGTCTTTCGTGCCAATGTCCAAAGAGTCTGAGCTCCAGGACCATGGATTAGTTTTAAAGCTTTCATTGAACTCGAGCAATGCCGGGCTATACTGCTAGTGACTGAATAAAAAGTTCCTCGGGGAATAAAACTTCATGAAGTCAAACCAAAGAGAAATACTTTGAATTGTTTCCAGACATAAATTTGGTACACATTTTTGAATTAAGAAATTTTAAGGTTTCTTTTTCTTATGGTAACAGAGAAGGTTCAATTAAATAAACCACACTAGCTAAAGACTTTCTTTGTCAGCGCTGATTGGTAGCCTAAATTTTTCTGCATCACTGTCCTTCTGGACTGAGGTGACCTGAATTCCTGTATCAGCTTTTTGTTGACACCAAAAATCAAATCCAAGATTCCACTTTATATAACTTACTGGTGTGTGTTGTGGTGCAGTGAATATCGACTTGGAATGAGAAATTGGGGAGCCGAGTTCAAATTCAAGTTAAATTCCTTGCATTCACTTACGCGCAAATACCCTTGGGAAAGGTATTAATCCATCTCTTCCCTCCAGTTATGGGTTAAATAATAGAACAGATTGGGTTCTATAGCCTTGGCTGCCAACCAGTCTGCTGCAGAAAGCAATGACAACCTACTGCAGGATAATCTTCTACCCAATCAGTCATGTCTCTTTCAAGACATGATTGCCCAAAGCTTGTATCACATATGGCACTTAACTGACTGACTAATATACTCTAAATACATTGGAATTTGGTTTTGTCGAATTTCCCGATATTTGATTGGATAATAAATCCAAGTTTAAACACAACTATTTCCTTTCAGGACCCGATGTAAAGAACACTTACCTTTATGAATTAACTAATAGAGAATCTTTTTTCATTAGATAATTGGCTTACATAGTTTTGCCATATATAGATGTCGTCCAGAGCAAATTGGATACACAATCTTATATATTGAGCAATTAAAAACAGGGGAAATAATCTTAAAAGTTGATTCATTTCTATTTTTCACATATGTAAAAAAATGCATGAATTTTGCTTTTCTCAGCAGCGGGCCACAAGTCTCATCCGGGCAACTTGTATTTTCTTACTCTCTTATCGTCTCTGCGTTCTTTATTTCTTTTTCTGCCTCACATACTGACAACAAAAAAAAAAAAAAAAAAAAAAAAAAGAAGAGGAACAAAGGCAATCATATCCACTTTCATTCACACTCAAGACATCACATCAGTGACACCATTTAAAAAAGACTGAAATCTAAAAACACATTCACAAGAAAAACCTTATACAGGACTTTCCAACACATGTGTTACTTCACAAAAATTGATGTCAATCTTCTCAATAAATAAATTTACACTTATTTATACAAACAAGACAGTTTTATCTTTTGTTCAGCCTTCCGATACTTTCAAATGTGGTGGGATTGGTTATATTTCATATAAGGCCATTTTGCAAATATAGCCAACGCCCACCACAGAGTGAAACCCTTTCATTGATTCGAACTTAGTAGTCCAAATGCTGCTGTTTTAATACTAATCAGAATGTGCCATAAATATTTTTGAAATTTTAAATTTAAGCAAGAGCCGATCACAGTGTCTACCCATCTCTGAAGGCTTGACGTATGCTTGTGTAACTTAACCTTCTTATATATTCTTTGTTTTCGACCACTTCAGAAGGAAAAAGGTCAGGGACAGTCTTGCATAAAATATATTACCACTAACAGATTAGCAACATTTCTTTTTTTTTTTTCCCTCAATTGGAGTAGATAGACTTAACTATTGCCCGGTTTACACTCCACCCACGTCTTTTGAACAGGTGAAGAGGCTCATTCCTTGTTTCCTGTTTAGGATGTGGTTCCCGGCTTTGTCTTTTCCAATCATTTTACTCTTAAGTAGCCCCATGTGCCTCAGTGGCATCACCGCCTTGCTTGGGGCGATATGATTAAAAAAAAAAAAAACTAATCCATGGTCCTGGAGCTCAGACTCTTTGGACATTGGCACGAAAGACTAAAAAGCAATAGTTGTTTCCAGTTAAAGCGAAACCGTAGACTGAAAGTAACATGAATGGATGTAAGTCAAATTTTGATTTCCTGGTATTAATATCAAATAAGTTTTTTTCATCGTAAATTGAATTTTGAAGGCTAAATAAGTCCTCTGAGTAAATGGTATCATGGCTGAGACTAAGAACTACAATTATACCTACTTAGAGCCAAACCTGAAGCAAAAACTAAAATAAAAGGGCTGAAAAAAATATGGACATACAGGCAGATAAACAGACACACACACAAACATCTTGCCTTTATGTATATATATATATATATATATATATATATATATATATATATATATATTATCGATTTTCTGCACTATTGTAAGAACTGCAACCAGGAAACTTCTGAATATCGTTTCTTATGTCTTTGTCTATGAGTGTATCAAATTTGATTAAAATCGGACCATTCCTTATATAACCCGATTTTTTCGATTATCAATTTTTGATATTTATCAGGGGTACATCGACACCAAACCTAGCTAAGAACACTCGCAGACGCTTCTAGTACAACTGTAAATTTTCAAGAAAATCAGTTCAGCTGTTTCAGAGTCTATAGGTAACAGACACACACACACACACACACACACACAGAGACAAAGTTTTATTTATAAATAAGTTTAGATTTAGATAAGATTTCTCTGAATTTTTTTTCTGTGCTTATTTCATTGTATTTCACATATTATTTGTTTGTAATATTGATTTGTGATGCACTTTTTAACCCTAGAAAATAATTATATATAATAATATAATATTTAGGGAATGCCAAAGCATGTTGGAATTGAAACGGATGTTGGGGTATCTATTGTCAATGCTGTTTTCGATGTTTTAATTAGACGGATAAATATTGTTGAGGAACACGCGTGATTTTACACCTTGAACTTCCTTTTTACACGCAGTGACTCGCTATTTATACCTTGTTTCCTTGCGAATTTGATCTTAATCTGTTTCCGTAAATATGTTGTTTAGTTTTTGTTTAGATCGTAAAAAATTACGATAATCATCATTCATATTTTTATGTTAATTTACAGAAGGATTTTTAAATGATAAATTTGCTTACTGTCGTTAAAGAGAAAGCGACAGAGTTTGTTACTTGGGAATGTCTGTTTCGTTTTTGTTTTTTTTTAAAGAAGGAAAAGTTTTTCAAAGGTAAGATATATAATTTTAATTGTTTAGTTAATTTGAATTTTATGATATGAACTGTTAATGATACATTTTACATAAGGACTCTCCTATGAAGTAAAAGGTGTTCATTTTAAACAACGACAGTTGTCTTAAAAAATCTCGACATATCGACTCAATGATAAAAAGTCAATAAACAAAAAAGGTGAAGACCATATTTTGGGGAAAATATCTTATTTTTCTAAAAGAAAAACATTCCTTATTTTCTTTTATATTTGTTTTCGTTTGATATTTGCAATTTGGTTTTATATTTTAATTTAATATCCCGTACACTTTGTTAAGGTATTCAACAATTGCAAATATATGCAGGCATTTTTCGAAACGTCTGCTTCAGGGAAAAAATTAGACATTGAAGATTTTTTTTTCAGTACTAAATGTGTTTTTGTGAGTTTTACAAGCAACTAATTTAATTTTATTCACTGAAAAATAAGTTTGAGAATATTCAAAACAGAAGCTATTATTATCTTATTAAATAAAATATAATTTCATTTAAATAATTTTTACTCCCTGAATGGGTGTGTCAGTCGACGTTTCTTTCTGATACTCTGGCATTATTTCTAATTTTTGTTAAATTTAGCGCTTCAAAAAAAAAAAAAATTCTGCATATCGAACACTGATTTACCTCCCATCTTCCCTGTTCTTATTCATCTTCATAGAATTCTGCTTGGAGTAGATAGACTAAACTATCGCCCGGTTCACACTCCACCCACATCTATTGAACAGGTGAAGAGGCTCATCCCTTGTTTCCTGTTTAGGATGTGGTTTCCGGCTTTCTCTTTTCCATTCTTTTTACCCTTACGTAGCCCCCTGCGCATCAGTGGCGTTACCGCCTTGCTTGGGGTGATATGATTAAAAAAAAAAATAAAAAAAATTTAACAAATAGTGCTAGAAAATAACAAAAGTTTTAGTTAACTAATAAAAAAAACACATACCATCCGAAATTATATCTGCATTATTTATTTATTTATTTTTTGCAAATAAAAACTCATAAGTTAATCTGCGTAAAAAAAAGAATGTGCACAAAAAATCACTAAAAAAAGGATACAAGATTAAAAAAAGGCATAAAGTAACAAAAAAAAAAAAATTACCGTCTTTGTAAATAATGTGTGTGGTGTGGTTGATATCGACTTGGAACGAGAAATCGGAGAGTCGAATTCGAATTCCAATTGACTTTGTTGCATATCACGTTGTTGTAAAAATAAATACCTTAGGGAAATTTATTAATACATCGCTTCTCCCTCCAGCTACGGGTTAAATAGCAGGACTGATTGGGTTTTATAGCTTTGTAACCAGTCTACTGCAGAAGGTAATGACAACCTATTGCGGGAAAATCAGTCAGTTATGTATCTTTCAAGACATGATCGCCTAAGCGTGTATTACATTTGGCACTTTAACTGATAAATTTCGAGAGGAAAGAAAGGGTTTTTTTAGGTACCTCCACGGAATAAAGTTTTAAAATAATTTTTAGAAACTAAAATCTTTCTTGAAGCTATATTGAATTTATTTGCAATATGCAAAACACTTTACTACATGTAAAAACTAATTTAAATTGAGTGAATAGAAAAAAAATCTTTCAAAACATACTTTTCTTAAACTTTATCTCAGGTTTATTAACTGATTTCAAGTGAAATTAATCTGATTTGAAGCAAATATTACTGACTTTACTTTTAGTTTAAAGCAGCAGTAATGCTTTTATTTAACACACGGGTAGGTGTTTAAAGTGTTGACAGATTGACTGATGTAGATCTAAATTTTTTTCTAGGGTGATTTTTTTTTTTTATAGCAAAGATATTAAACACTATTCAGTCAGTTAAGTGCCATACATGATACATGCTTGGGTGATCATGTCTTTTTCCAGACATGACTGACTGGGCAGAAGATTTTTCCACGGTTGGTTGCCATTACTTTCTGTGGTAGACTGATTGCCAACCAAGGCTACAGAACATAATCTGTCCTATTTAATTCATAGCTAGAGAGAGAAGTGACAGATTAATACCATTCGCAGGGGTATTTGCGTGTAAGTGAATGCAATTAATTCAACAGGAATTTGAACTTGGCTCTCCGATTTCTTGTTCTGAGTCGGTATCCACTGCACCACAACGCACATCTGCATTATAAATCCACATTTGAAAAAGGATTTATACATTTTCTTTATTCCTGATGATTTGCAGCAAAGATAATAAACACTATTCAGTCAGTCAGTTAAGTGCCATACGTGATACACGCTTGGGTGATCATGTCTCGAAACAGACATAACTGACTGGGCAGAAGATTATCCCGCAGTAGGTTGCTATTGCTTTCTGCGGTAGACTGGTTGCCGACCAAGGCTATAGAGCCCAATCTGTCCTGTTATTTAATCCAAAACTGGAAGGAATATATGGATTAATACCTTTCCCAAGGGTATTTGCGTGTAAGTGAATGCAATGAATTCGGCTGGGATTCGAACTCGGCTTCCCGATTTCTCGTTCCGAGCTGATATCCAATGCACCACAACGCACATCCAACGCACATAAACACTATTAGATTGCTTATTTACAAGAATAATTAGTAAATTTTTTATTTGTTTCCCGAAGGCCTTTACCCCTTCAAATCTTTCCAAAAGATCTTTATTTCCGTGCAAATGTAAATGCTGAACTCAAATCGATAATTGTTTATTGACGAAACCTACCTTTTTTGCAAGTTAACGACCAGAAAAATATCAAACTTCTTGTCACTGTTTATCTCACCCCGTAACCATGTTTCAAAAATGTTATTCACTGCAGAATGACTTCACGCGTAGTTTGTCAATTTTTGGGCCTGTTTACTTCCTTTTTGCAATTACTACGCGGAAAATGAGTTTCGAAACCAAACAGATTGCGTAGTAATTGCTCAAAAGGAAGTAAATAGGCCAAAATAAGTATCCTACGCCTCAAGTCATTCAGCTGTGAATCAGATATGAGAATGGTGGTAAGGGGTGAGATATAGCCCGATTTTTTTTTTCTGGTCGATAACATGAAAAAGGTAGGTTTCCTCAATAAACAATTATTGATTTGAGTTAAGTATATACATTTGCATGGAATTAAGGATGGTTTGGAAAGATTTGAAGGGGTAAAGGCCTTCGGGGAACAAATCAAAAATTTACCAAATAATTTTATACTTCAGTCATTTAAGTGCTATAGGCAATCCACACTTGGAGGATCTTGTCTCTTAATTCATGATTGACTAGGCAGAAGATTTTCCTACAGGAGGTTGCAAATTCTTTTTGTGGTTGACTGGTTGCTAACTAAGGCTATAGGTCTATATTTCTTAGATGAGGCATTGTAATTATTTCCATTGTTTACACTGTTTTCCCCATCTTTTGCTATATTTACAATGTTTCAGCTGTTGTACACACAGGCCTTCTTCAGGTGAAAGGAATTTCAAACTGAACTTTTTATTGCATTCACCAGAGCCCTCAAGGACTAATGGCCCAGTGAATAAAAATGTTGGTTGAATCCAGTGACGTGACCTAAAGAGTTCTGAGTTCAATACCTGGCTAAAACAGTGACAAACAAAAACTTTGAGTGATAAGGGAGATAACTGATGGAACTAGAACAATCTACCCCAGTGACTGAAATAAAGGGTTCAGTTTGAAATTCCAATCAGCTGAACAAGGCTGGAGTATCATCATCATCATTTATCCATCACACCCAGATGGTGCATAGGGCAGCAACTTTTTGTTGCTGTTTTTGTTACAAACTTTTTTTTATAGGGCAGGGTTGTTAGCTCTGCACCCAACCATACGTGATACACACTTTGGGTGATCATGTCTCAAAGAGGCATGACTGACTGGGCAGAAGAGATGGCAGTAGGTTGCCTTTGCTTTCTTTGGTAGACTGGCTGCCAGCCAAGGCTATAGAACCGAATCTGTTCTATTATTTAAATAATAATAGGAAGGAAGAGATGGATTAATACCTTTCCCAAGGGTATTTGTGTGTAAGTGAATACAAGGAATTAAATTGGAGTTCGAACTTGGTTCCTTGATTTGTCGTTCTGAGTTGCACCTCAACGCACATCCATTTAGTTATCTCTTGTTAACTTAACTCTCTCTCTGCTGCAACTTGGTATTGAACTCACAACATCTATATCCACTGGGCCATGAATTTTGAGGACTTATAAACCTAATGTCTCAATAAAGTTGAAGACAATAGTCTGAACAGTGTAAATAGTACCTCATCTCAGAAATTTAGACAAACAAGAATTATTGCATTGTTGGTGGTTTTTATATTTTTATAAATTTCTAAATAAGAAAAAAATTTTTTCAAATATATTTTATAAAATGGTAAATGATAACTTTTATAATTGGTAAACATCACATTGTATTTTGTGCACACTTTTTTATAATATTGTAAATAAACATTGCTGAGGGAGTTAAAAGTGTATACAGCAAAGGAATAAATGTCCTTTTTGACACACTTTTTTGCAAGCACAAAGGTTAAATATTGCCAAAATTGTTTGAAAATAAATGCTAAGTGTCTTATATATTTGTAATGTTGGATTTCATAAAATTTGAATGAAAATGCCCATTTGTCATTTTAACTGTTTTCTGGTGCTGATATTTGCTGACATTGTCTTTTGTGTAACGTCCCTATAATTAGGAAATCTATGATATTTGCTTCCATTGTCTTTTGTGTAATGTCCCTATAATTAGGAAATCTATGAGGAACTTATTGGGGAATTATCAGGAAATTTTATTCAATGATTTGGCTGAGAACCACGTCATTACATCATGAAGATATTTATATGAAACATTCACTAACCAATGCTATTGATTTCTGTACTTGTAGAATGTTCTGCTAATTGGTGCCAAGAACATTTGATGCCAGGAACTGAAGATCCAAATTGAGAAGTCCCGGCAGGTTTGGCGTGAGCGTGTTCATCTTTGGTTCATAACTCCTCAAGAAACACCTGTAATAAATTTCTTGCTTCTTAAACAGCGAAATTTAAGCCAAAGAATTCCATCTAGGTGTTTCTTTTTCTCTAAGGCACCAAACAAGACACGACAAAATTTGAGGCTTTGTCCCAGTACCAGCACTGATATGGCGACAACTAATGAGAAAAATGCCAAAACTGAGACTGGGGAATCTAAGCCTAAACCTCCTCCACCGGTAACTATCAACAGAAGACGAGCTTTAAGCTGTACCATATGCATGAAGGAATTTGTCTACCATTCTGACCTGGTTCAGCATATGACGATGCACACTGGAGAAACTTTTTATACCTGTGAGTTCTGTGGCCGGAACTTTGCAGAAAACATAGCCTTTAGAAAGCACATGTTTACACACACCGGAATAAAACCTTTTGAATGTGATATCTGTGAGCTGAAGTTTTCGTATCATTCGAGTCTGAAAACACACATCCGGACACATACAGGAGAGAAGCCGTTCCAGTGCGACATTTGTGAGTCAAAATTTTCAGTCAATTCAAACCTGACAAAGCACATGCGGACACACACAGGAGAAAAACCCTTTCACTGCACTGTCTGCTCCTCCAAGTTTTCAGATAGCTCAAAGTTGAAAAGACACATGCTAATACACACTGGCGAAAGGCCATTCCAGTGTGATATTTGCTTCTCCAAATTCTCTGTGAACTCTCACCTGACTGAGCACATGCGAATACATACAGGAGAAAAACCATTTCAATGTGAAATGTGCGAGTCCAAGTTCTCTCATAGCTCGAGCTTGAGGCAGCACATACGGACTCATACCCGGGAAAAACCCTTTCTCTGTGATATTTGTGGGTCAAATTTCTTACGAAACTCGCACTTAAGGAAACACTTGCAGACACACACAGAAGGCAAACCTTTTCACTTTGATATATCTTGTGCAAAATTGTCGGAGGCTTCAGGCCTGACAGGTCACATGACAACGCAGTCAGAGGGAAAGGAGTCTCAGTGAACTCAGCATGGTTGTTATGTTCGGAGAATATGCCTTGTCCCACAGTTATTGTTGAAGTGTTTGGTGATTGCAATTTTTAAAGAAATATTTATTTTTATGTGTTAGATGCGGATGATATCAATGGTAGAAAAAAAATTGACCAAGATTCGTTTAAATTAAGTAATGGATTTTCATTGGAAAATTGTTATGTAGTTGGATCTGCTTTATCCAAATATGGCCTTCATTTCTTCCAGGGATTTTTCATCAAAATTGATTTGTTTTATAGCTTATTAATCGTTTGTGAGCTATTTAAAGCTAAAACAATTTTTTTTTTCAAGATAAATATAAATTATATGACAATATCTTTTTTTTTTCCAGATATAACTTGCATTAAGATAAATTGTAATAAACTTTTTCTTTAAAAATAGATTGTCCAGTCTTTCAAATATAATCCATACAGAAATAGTATATATATGTTATATATCTCCATTCTGAATGTAAAAATCGCACTTGGTATTTTCAAACAGTTCCTTGAGGTTATATATAATCTGTAGTACTTGGTTTGTATTTGTTGGAATTTGCTACAGATGATCAAATCACGCCCAATTGTATATGCTTTCTGACATAGCACAAAAGCGGTGCATTTTTAGGAAAAGAATATTTTCAATTTGTGAGACAAAATTGTACTGAATTCTGCCCAATTTATCAGTATAACCCGGATATAAGAGAAACCACGATATAAGATATTTTATCTGGTCCCAAATTAGAGCCTGTGGTAATGTATATAAAATAGACCAAACCCGGATATAAGAGAACCTTTATCCAGTCCCGACAACTCCCTTATATCAGGGTTACACTTATAAATATAATACCAAACTGGACTGTTACTTCGTGTCCATCTTAATGACAGATGTTCAGTTTACAATGTATATGTTAATACCATAGTATACCTTCCTATGTAAGGCATATATCAAGATCTAAATGGTGTAGAAATGGGGGCAGTTAATAAGTAAAGCTTCACCCACTTTGGAAAAATTCAAAAGGGTAAAGGAGAATCAAGTAAAAAGCCTGTCTTTTTTTTTCTTTCATTTCTGTCTTTGCTTCTTTTCTTTTCCCTTGCTTTTTTTTTTTGTTCCTTTTCTTCGGCTTTCTTACCCACCTTGCGCAAATACCCTTGGGAAAGGTATTAATCTATCTCTTCCTTCCAGTTATGGGTTAAATAACAGGACAGATTGAGTTTTATAGCCTTGGCTGGCAACCCGTCTACTGCAGAAAGCAATGGCAACCTACTGCGGGATAATTTTCTGCCCAGTCAGTCATGACTCTTTCGAGACATGATCGCCCAAGTGTGTTTTACGTATGGCACTTAACTACTGACCCACCTTCTATTTTTTTTTATTTCCTCTCAGTACCTCGCCTTTTCTTAGCTTTTCTTTTCATTTTTCTTGAGTTTTCTTACTTACCCTCTACTTTTCTTCATGCCCATTTTATTATGCTTTTCCCATTTTTGCTCTTATGTAGAAATAAAAAGATATGCATTTGTGTGTGTGTAACACGACTGGCACATGGCTAAATGGTTAGAACACTGGTGTTCTGACCTTGAAACCTTGGTTCAAATCTCACTATGGTCGATTTGTCAAGAATTTGACTGCTCATTAATATTAGTCTTGGTAGATGATCCCAGCTTGTGAAGTGCCTGAAAATCTTAGCCCATGCTGACTTGAATCTTGTGAGAGAACTCGGATAAATGGAGCTGCTTGGAACATGTTAGCGATTATGCTGCCACAAAGTCACAAGTCATCATGACTAAGGTTTTGGCTTATTGGCCTTGCGGAAACTATTAATCATGCTAAATTATGCACTCCCTTCCCAGAAATTGTAACTACACTCTGCTCAGCATAGTTGCTGTATAAATCACAGACAGACTCTGTGTGTTGAACATAGACAAATGTGCCTAAGCAGGGGTCTGCAGCAGGGATTGTTTAGCCATTTTAGCAGATGGCCGTACTTGGAAGCAAGCTACCAGCCATTTGTTTTACCTTAACATTTTTCACAGAATATAAAGATACTACTCTTTGATCTTAAGTTGAAAACACTTTCTGATCCAATGCGCAAGTGTTGATCATTTGAAAATAAGTCCATTATCATTTTAGAAGTACTATTTTAGTTGAATTTGAGAGTGGGAGCTCAATTCACAATTTATATATATATATATATATATATATGTAAGTATGATTTTAGTGCAAAGAAATTATCTTTTTAATTGAGCAAGTTCATGCTGACTTTGAAGTTTTGTGAGAACACTGTTATGATGCTCTCACTCATCAGGGCTGGGTTTCTTGTGATGAGTAGAGGCATCATAATGTTGTCCTAATGAAACTTCAAAGTTGGTAGGAACCTGTTCAATTAAAGTACCAAATTTTTTGCAATAAAACTATTAACCCTCTAACTCCACCCTGTTAACAAACACTTTATGATAAAAAAAAAAACTACTTGCCAAAATACTTTATATTAGTAAAACTACTGAAAAAACAATCTGGGAACCAAACATTATCATAATTCAACAAATATATATATATATATATATATATATATATATATATATCACTTGATAAGACACAGGTAGTGTTGAAACAAAGTAGCTACTTTTGTAGTGATATTATAATATATTTGTTATAAATTGTAAATAAATATTATTTGCTCTGCTTTGTATTGAGTGCTTTTTTAAGAAAAGTGTTTCTTTGGATACGGAATTGTATTCTGTCCATACCTACCCTATACTTGTGCGTGTGTGTGTATATATATATATATATATATATATAGTGTATCGAGGTAGCAGATAATTTTCTAAACATATATTGTTAAATCTAATAGACAATGAATGTCTATTATGTTTAATCATGAGCCATTCTAAACATCGTATTTTGGCTTTAATTTCAGGTGAAAAAAAGACCAAAATTGTCCAACATTTGGATATTTTTTTTGTTGGTTCTAAGCTTTCGGCTCACATGAGCCATCTTCAGAGAGGTTACAGGGGTGTTAACATAAAGACATCCACCATTAAAGATGATTTTATCTTGTGTTGACATAAGACATTGTAATGATAACAGTCACTGAATAGTAGATGCAGTTTATAAATCTGCAATGCCGTTTTATGACGTCACACCGCGTGAGAGACCAAAATGTTAACAGAACCATATGTCTAAATGCAGTGTAATGTGTTGTGACCAGAATGAAATGTGATTTTATTAAGTGTGGGTTGTTTTGATTTAATGTAGATGGCCTCCAATATATAAAGGTTCTTTTTACTGTGTGTATGAGTAAGTATTATTGTGTTATCAACTAAAATCTGTCTAATATTACCTACATGGCTGTGTTGTTTTAAGAGATGTTGTTTACTTGAACTATGATCAGAAAGGTGGCAGGTAAGTCTACGGGAGAGCGTGGTTGTAGTAAACCAATATATGTAGTGGGTTTATTATATATATATATATATATATATATATATATATATATATAAAATTTATAACATAAGTATGTTATAACATCACTGCAAGGTAGCTATTTTGTTTCAACACTTGTGTCTTGTCAAGTGATGGTACTCATTGTGAGATGCAGAGTTTTACAAGGTTCAAAACTAAACAGACCCCCTCAATATGGGAGACATTGTTACATATTCTGTGATGACCAATCAAAATACAAGTAAATACTAATTTGAAAAACATGGCAACATAGCCTAAAAACAATTTATTATACATTAATGTTAATGCTTCATTAAAATAGAAATCAGTATTACTAATTGATAATTAATTTCAATTTAAAATAAAAATTAAAATGAATTTTAAAAAATTATGAATTAATGTTATAAATTTCAAATTCTAAATTTAACTAAACAGGGTGTTTAAAGTGTTATATAGTTATTCAAAGATGAAATGAGTTAGAGAGACTGACACACACACATATATAAATATACACATGCACAATTGCACATACATATACATACACACTGATATACATATATATGCACACATATTGAGCACTCTTTTCAGAATAATGTTTTTTTGTGGTGGTGGTGGTGGGGGGTTTACTGGAACGTCATTCCATCCATACCACCCCTATACTTGTGTGTATGTATATATATATATATATATATATATATATATATATATATATATGTATACATATGTATATATGTGTATATATGTATACATATGTATATATGTGTATATATGTATATATATATATATATGTATACATATGTATATATGTATATATATATATATATGTATACATATGTATATATATATATATATATATATATATATATATATTCACATGTTGGTTTTATCACAATATTTCAGCTATTGTGTTCTATGGGCTTTTTCATGTGTATATTGATGAGGGTAACCTACAGGGAATTTTGAACTGAACCCTTTATTCAATCTATGAGAGTAGACTAGTCTCGTCCACTGCCCATTCAGTGTCATAATGAAGGACAATAAGTTTCCATAAATAGATGAGAGTGAATGCGCTACAATTCAATATGGTGTACAACCAGCAACTGGCTCAGCCTACTTTTTGTATGAAGCAAATGGCGTGAATTGAAACATAACCACAATTGTAGGTTTGAATTGTCATAGCTCGGGGACTCTCTCTTTTGTGTGCGCGCACGCACACACACACAAGTTTTTTTGAAAAATGACAGACAAGGTGCTGTGGTTATTTTCTTTTTATATAATTTTTCTTGTGATCTTAATAATAGTTTTTCTTTTCAGTACATGAATTATATAAAAATTGTCTGAATGTTTTATTTATTTAAGCACTTTCAGCTATACTTTTAGCCATTATCAAGAATTAATTTTACTTTACTGAATATATAGATTGTTTCATGTAGGTATCTGGAGTTATAGGAATGTTTTATTTTCCAAACATGGTGAGCACATTATGGCCATGTTCATAGTTGATATTGTTGAGGTTTGGCTTTTTTTTTTTTTTTTTTAATTATTAATGCTTCCATTAATTTTAGCCCTTATTTACATGTGGATGATGCTATTTGTATTATCGACAAGTATGTTACAGATATAAAGTATTAGGACAAGAACTATTTTATCTTTTATGAGGCATCAAAATAAAGTTTAAAATCACCCCTGTCCTAACACTTTTGCACACTACCGGTAGTGTGCAAAAGTATTAGGACAGGGGTGATTTTCCTCAAAATCTTACTGAAATTCAAGTACAGGGTGAGAAACCAAACCTTTGTAAGAATTATTTAGCTAAAGAGGAAGAAAAGCTTCAGAATTTGAATTGGCCTCCACAAAGCCCTGATCCCAATCTTATTGAACATCTATGGGATATTTTGGATAAAAAAATAGATAAATCTAATGTTACTTCACAAGACACACTTTGGGAACAAATACAAGCTGCTTGGCAGGAGATTCCATGAGATACATTGAAGAAGCTTGTGATGTTAATGCTTGACAGAATGAAGGCCATGATCAAAGCAAAAGGCTATTATACTAAATATTAAATTTATTTTGTAACAAGTATTTTTTTCTTGTTAAAGTATTTGTTAAGTAAATCAAATCAAATTACTTTAATTAAATTGTTTATTTTCTGTCAATATGCCTCATAAAAAGATAAAATAGTTCTTGTCCTAATACTTCTGCACAGTACACTCTCTCTCTCTCTCTCTCTCTCTCTCTCTCTCTATATATATATATATATATATATATATATATATATAGGTCCAAAAGTATGTGGAATAGTTTAGGTTTGTGTATTGGTTATGTTATTATGATGGTGTTTATTATAGCTATAGTATTTGTGTTATATTATCTTAAATTTTAAAACTAAATTTATCTAAGTTTAATGTTTTCTTTTTAGAGAAAATTAAATGTTATCATTTACTGTACACCTTGTGTGTATGTGTGTGTGCATGTCATTCAACCATGGCAGTGGTTGAATATATTCTTAAGTCCAACATTGAGTGAATCTAGGCAGCTTTCAAGCTTCACCACTGATTCAGTTCTTAACCAAATTTCAAACAGTTACAGAGTTAGATTGAAAACCTCCTTAGCTACATTTTGAAAAAAAATTTTTGTATTTTGGTTTAGTAGGAAAAAAGTTACATGAAAATATGTGTAGTCCGAAAAGTAAGACTAGCTACATAAGTACGTAAATGAGTGAGTGACTAACGCTTCTAATAATAAATCTTATTCTTTATAACTTTTTTCTGTTTAATATTTTTGCATGGAGTTTTCAACATTTAAATTCTGATGATATCTTTCATCAATTTTGCCAATCAAACTTTGCTTATCATTTTATCAGAGTTGATCATCAGAATTAATTATAAATAATCATTTTTTTTTTTTATCAATTGCATATAAATATTTTACTTTTTAATATTTTTGAATGCAGTTTTCAGCATTAAATTGATATTAACTTAATAGCAACACCTGAAAAAACCATGGACTACATGGAAAAATGCATGCATGAAAAGTAATATTCTTAAGATTATATTAAACCTGGAAAAGAACAGGACAAGTCATTAAACCTGGAAAAGAAAAGGACAGGTTATTCTAGTGAAGTAAAAAATAAATTTCTTACTTAAAATATTGCAGCTAAAAATAAAATTTTAATGCAATATTTAAGTAAGAAATTTCTTATTTTTTACTTCACTAGAATAACCTGTCCTTTTCTTTTCCAGGTTTAATGACTTGTCCTGTTCTTTTTCAGGTTTAATATAATCTTAAGAATATTACTTTTCATGCGCACATTTTTCCATGCAATCCTCAATACCTCCTTTAATCCATGGATTTGAGGTTCTCACGTCATCTGCGCACAAAGCTGAGTGTTTTGCCCGCAGATTCTCATCCAACTCCACATTCGACTCGTCCGGAGTGCACCCACCCGACTTCCCTATTAGAACTGAGGCCAAACTGCACGACGTATATATTACCCCGACAGTAGTATCCCAAGTAATTTCAAAACTCGACCCCCATAAGGCGTGTGGAGACGATGGAATCCCGGTGATAGTCCTTAAGAGGTGTGCCCCTGAACTTTCCCCTGTCCTCTCTAAACTGTTTAACTACTGCCTTTCTGCTTCCTGCATGCTGGAAATTCTCCTCAGTCGTTCCTATCTTTAAGAATTGTGGTGAACCCTCGGACCCATCCAACTATCGCCCTATCAGTCTTCTACCAATATTCGGGAAAGTATTCGAGGCTATAATCAATGCTGAAATAGTTCATCATCTCACCGACCACAAACTGTTCTCCGACAGGCAATATGGATTCCGCTTTGACAGGTCCACGGTCGACCTGCTAACAACTGTAACAGAGTACATGCTACAGGCCCTTGATGAGTCTGACGAGGCTTGCGCGGTTGCTCTGGACATCTCCAAGGCTTTTGACAGGGTTTGGCACCCTGGCCTCCTATGCAAACTACGCGGTTATGGTATTACCGGTCGCCTGCTTGACCTAATCCAATCTTTCTTAAATAACCGCAAAATGAAGGTCATTCTGAATGGGCGTGCCTCTTCGTCCTACAGCACGAATGCTGGTGTCCCACAGGGCTCTATCCTGGGCCCGACGCTCTTCCTTATTTTCATCAACGACCTCCCAGATGAGATCAATTCCCAAGTAGGCATCTACGCAGATGACACTACAATATACTCCCGCTCCAGTAAGAAACCTGTCGTGGCGGACAGACATAATCTCACTGCTGACCTTGAGCGGGATCTACACTCTGTGGTGAACTGGGGCAAGAAGTGGCTTGTCAACTTCAATTCCTCTAAGACCAAGCTCTTGTCTGTCAACCATTACAGGCAACCTCTTCTGCCACCCATAAGCATGGACCAGGTGATTCTCCCGGAGAGTAATACACTACGCCTTCTCGGACTTACCCTGTCCTCAGACCTCAAATGGAACCACTATATTGAATCCATAGCAAAATCTACTGCTAAGAAGATTGGGTCACTATGTCGATCCAGGATGTTTTTTCCACCTGAATCCATCCTGCATATATACACATCAACCATCTGTCCGTGCATGGAGTACTGCTGCCATTTATGGTCAGGTGCCCCTGCTGTTTTCCTCAGTGTTCTTGACAAGCTCCAAAGGAGAGTCTGTAATGTGATAGGTACTGATCTGGCGACTCGACTGCAGCCACTTCCCCATCGTCAAAATGTGGCCTCCCTCTGTCTCTTCTATAAATACTTTCATGGCTTCTGCTCGGACGAGATTAAGTCACTGATGCCTCCTCAACAGGTGTTTACTTGTGCAACCAGACTGGCAACTGGGTCCCACCCATTCACAGTCAGGTTAGCCAAATATACAGACGACAATTCTACTCCTGCAGCTTCCTCTCTCGCACTTCCCGCCTGTGGAACTCACTCCCGTATTCTTGCTTTCCTGACGGCTACAACCTCCAGAAATTTAAATGCGAAGTTAATACTCATCTACTAACCACTGGCCTCTAGCTCTCTCCCCTCCCCTGTATAACCTTCCCTTTCTCTCCACCTATGTATCTGTCATCGCACCTGCTTTCTCAGCTTTCTATTGTTCCTTTCTAACTAGCTTGTACTCCTCACTCTTTTCTAATTAATCTTTTTACATTTATGTAACCCCCTGCACATCAGTGGCATTTCCGCCTTGCTTGGGGTGAAATGATTAAAAAAAAAATATTTGCTTAAACATTATTTTGAATGAATACTTATATTTGAGTAGATGCTCTGTTTTTTATAATTAAACAGTTTATTTATTTACATCTACTGGCCTGAATAATCAAGAAATCTTGTTAGGAAAATATGTGTCCTCTGGCAGGGTTCAAACCTGCATCCTCTCGAGGAAACTGTCATTAGATCTGATGTGTCTTGACTGCTTGATCACATAGGTCAAAACTCAAATAGTTTTTTAAACACACATCTTCCCATCTTTTTAGAATATTCATATCTGCTCTGTTTTCGTTTACTAACATAAACAAACACAATTTATTTACAAAATTTTTATGAAATCCATTATGAAATGGATTAACTCTGACATATTTTTAAACAAATAAATTAAAAATATGTCAGAGTTAATCCATTTCATAATGGACTTTATAAATAAATTGTCTTTGTTTACATTAGGATATGCAAACAGAGCATATATGAATATTCCGAAAAATTAAGATGTGTTTAAAAACACTATTCAGGCTTTGTTTGACCATTAGTTCTATGTGGTTAAGACATGTCAGATCTAATGACAAATTTTTTTTCTCTGGGGGACACAGAGTTCAATACCATAATTTCTTAAGATTTTTTTTTTCAATTATTCAGGCCAGTAGATGTAAATAATTATAGAAAACAGCATCTACTCAAATACAAGTATCCATTAAAAATAATGTCTATGTTGGAGTTAATCTATTTTGTAACAGATTACATAAAAATCTCATATAAATTTAAAAAAGGATTTGATACCAATGAACTTAAGTACTGTTTTGAATAGGTAGGACAACACCCCCCCCACTTAACCTTAGGATCTTTTCGGCCACCATTTCTTCAGAGGGTGCTGTTGGCAAGGTTGATTAACACAATCAGAATAATTTTATTTGTAAATTCTTTTTACAATAAATTATTTTTTTTTAATTATGTTCCAACCTTGCCTTCCTCTTTCAGTATGTCTCCATGGTTAGTCTTCTGTCTTGTGTCAATCAACCTTGTCAACAGTACTCTCTGAAGAAGTGTTGGCTGAAAGGATCATAAGGTTAAGGTGGAGGAATGTCTTCTTACCTATTCAAAACATATATGGTTATGTGAATTAATGAAAATACATAAAAGGGTACACACATGTATAATATTATTCAGGTTTTAATTAAACAGTGCTGAATATAGTATGAAGGAAGCTATTTGATATATATTAATAAGTATACATATTGTCCTATGTTGATGGCATTTCTTGGAGTTTCATGTGCTATGCAATAATCAGGTGCATATTACAAATTGATCGTTTAATAGATTTGAATTTAAATTCACTTGATGTTCACAGGAGTTAAATCTTATAAAGTTAGGTTACTGGTTTTGAATAACAAGATTAAAATTTAAATAGCTACTTAACAAAAAAAAAAGTGATTTAATGACCACATGCCAGCAGAGAAAAAAAATACTTAAATTCTTAGACATGATTGATACAGATTTTTCTATATGTTTGTGCCTTTCTTTCCCACTCCCTTACTTCTTTCTTTCTCACTCCTTTACTTTCTTCTTTCTTTCTTTTTCTCACTCCCTTTCTTTCTTTCTTTCTTTCTTTCTTTCTTTCTTTCTCCTGCAAATATTACAATTAATAATTATGAATTACACCCCTTTGATTTCATCTCCCTGCATTTTGATATTTTTAAATTTTAATTTTATAATTTTACTTACAAAATTTAAACTTTTTATCTCTATCTAGTCTTTGTCTATTTACTCCAAGGTGTGCCATTGACATATGCGTGTGTGTGTGTGTGTGTGTGTATGGTGCTACACAAGCCTTCACTCAAAACAATTCTTTGTGTGGCAGTCTAAGTTAGACACTCATACATCGAAATTGACAGGAGAGTCCATAATAATATCATAATATATATATATGTTATGAAAATTAATAAAGATTAACGAAACTGGTTATAAACAATTTGAAATGATTTGTTTGAACATTATTTTTTAACAATATTATATATTTATTTATATAGTAAATAAACAGGGCGGTAGAAATAATTATATAATACTATTTGATTATAAACAGAATATCTTCTTAAATACGAGTATCGTTCAAAAATAATGTTCAAACAAATCATTTCACACACACACACACACACATATATATACAGAAAAATAAATTTTTTTTTGTTCAAGTAATTCTTCAATGAAAAACATTTATAGAAATTTACTAACGTTTTTCAATGTAAGAATAAATTTTTTATCTTATTTTTAATCAACTTATAATAATACTATCATTTACCAACACCAAGGTTTACCAGTTTATCAACTTTTCTGTTCCACCTGAAGTTGAGCTAAAAACCATTTCAACAAAATATACTTCAAAGCCTACATTCCAATGTCTGTTCAAGATTGCACAGATTTCTAAAGCTTTGTCTAATGTGCTGAATCAGTCTGCACAAAATTTCCATATTTTATTCCTTTAATTTCCACACACATACATATTTTAGGAAAATTAATTAAAAAGTGGAAAAAGTTTTCTGTATTACGTGTTTTGTCATTCATCAAACTAAAGTAATGTTTAGGTTGATGTAATCTGTGAAGTTTTCTGACAGAGGACAAAGAGTGTGACACTGAGATCCGAAGGTAGATTGGCATGGCCAAGGATATATTCCAAAAGCTGAGTATAGTAATAATGATAGAAAAATTTTGCTGGAGACAAAGAAGAGGGTACTGGATTTTTTATGTGATGTCTGTCCTTCAATATGGCAGCGAATGCTGGACAATCTCATCAAACATGAAAGAAAAACAAGAAGTGACCAAAATGTGGTTCTACAGAAGGATGCTGTGGATACCCTGGACTGAACATGTGAACAATGAGGTTTTTTAGAGGATGGAGGCAAAAAGGAAACTCATACTTAGCATCAGGTCTATTTTAAATGTAAGTGCGTATAAATAATAATCATGTAAAGATATAAAACTAAACCAAAAACACCTAAACCCCTCAACATTTCTTTCTCTAATGTCTGTGGTATTCGTACCAACTTTTGCAGTGTTGAATTGTTCCTCTACAAAAGGTTGCTTAACTCTATGCTAAACTAACCTCAATTCTACAATTCTCTCCTCTGATTTCTTAATTCCTGGATATCTTCCTCTTTAAGAAGAAACTCCAATGTCCACATACATGGCCTGGGTGTTTATGTCAGAAAACATCTCTCTCTGGCTAGGGAGATCTCTCTTGAATCTCCGTCCACTGTGTTTTTGTCTCTTGCTGCTAAACTCAGTAAGCAGTCTCTTCTTTCTCTACCACTCCCCTTCTTCTTTTGACTGCTGCATTCTAGATAGTATTTCAGACAATACAGACAAGGGTACACATATGTATAATATTATTATTCAGGTGTTAATAAAACAGTGCTGAATGTAGTATGAAGGAAGTCTCCCTGAAAGCAATACACTGTTCCTCCTCGGCCTCACTCTCTCAGCTAATCTCAAGTGGATTGAATACATTGAATCAATAGCAACATCTACTGCTAAGAAGGTTGGTTTACTGTGTCAGGCCAGGAAGATTTTCTCATCATAATCCATCTGGCAAATTTATAAATCTGCCATTCTTCCTTGTATTGAATACTGTTGCCATATCTGGTCAGGTGCTCCTGCTTTTCATCTTGGGGTTCTTGACAAAATCCAAAGAAGGATCTGCAGTATAATTGGTCCCAATTTGGCTGCTTGCCTTCAGTCACTTTCTTACAGAATGGGGCTCCCCTCTGTCTTTTCTACAAGTATTTTCATGGCTTCTGCTCTGACGGCTTTATTCCCTGGTGTCTTGCCCCCATATATATATTGCAAAACTTTAAAAAAAAATGTTAATTACAAAAACACTTTGGAGATCACAAACACAAAATGAAGTTTAATGTAACACTAGTAGTATATTCACACACACACACAATAGTCACAAAAGGCCCTCTTCCACTTTGGTAGGGGTCAGGCCAACACACACTTAGATAAAAGACATATCGAAGCAGACTGATACCATCAGACCATAAAAATCCCAACTATCAATCGCATATATACACAGCATAAACACACACATACATGCACTAGTACACTTACACACACATGCGTGCACACACACACACACACACACACACACACACACAAACCAGCAGCAGCCAAGAGGACCATTTGTCTAAAAGACTCAAACACAACCGCTCTAACATTCTGAAGTTGAGATTTTAATCTCGAAATATTAATGTATAATAAATAGATGATATCCTACAAATTATTTACCATCTTTTATTTTACTAAACACATTATGACAGCCTTCAAAACCTAACCATATATATATATATATATATATATATATATATTTCAGTTAGAGTATATCCATGAAAGGACAATACGAAAAAAGACTAAATGAAAACTTACCTTAGCCAACACACTTTGTCATCTGAGCAGCTTTATCAACTGACATTTGTCTTGATAAAGTCCCTCAATTATTATTCGGGTGTTAATAAAACAGTGCTCAATGTAGTATAAACAGAGCTATTAATTATATATTAATAAATATACATATTATCCTATGTTGGTTGCACAACTTGGAGTTTCATGCATTATGCAAGCATAGGTGCATATTTCAAACCAGAAACAGACCACGTGAGACCAGTTTAAAATATGCATCTGATGATTGTGAAATGCATGAAACTCCGAGTTGTGCTACCAATATATATATATATATATATATATATATATATATATATATTAGCATGCAGTGTGGATATAGAAGAATCCAAAGGAGTATCCTGTACATACAGTGTTAGGATTCGTGTAAAATCTGTACAATAAAGATGAAAGCTGATGATGGTTTGCCTGAAATACTACAAAAGTAGCTATTTTGTTTTGACACTTCTTGTGTCTTATCAAGTGATGAGGTTTATTTCAGGCTGAAGGGTTTTAAAAAGTTAAAAACAAGCAAAACGCCTCTAATCAGGGAGGCATTGTTGTATGGACAGTGTGGACCAATCAGAATAAAGTAACTTCTAATTTGGAGAATATGTGAGCAGACTCAAAAATAATTTTTAGGGGCATTAGTACTAATATTTGGTTAAATTGAGATCAGCATTATTAATTGACTATTAGATTTACTTTATTATTTTCGCGAATTTTTTAAAAAAATTTCTAAGTTTAATGATTTATTAGATTTAGAAAGTTATTCTTATATTATCAAATGAGGAAGAGAAAGAACGCACACATAAATAAACCTACAAACATCCACTCATGGACAAATAGACGAGTTCGATTCTTTTATATATATATATATATATATATATATATATATATATATATCTAAATCTAAACTTATTTATAAACGGAACTTTTTGTGTGTGTGTGTGTGTGTGTGTGTGTGTCCGTTGCCTATAGACTCCGAAACGGCTGAACCGATTTTCTTGAAAATTTACACAGTTGTACTATAAGCGTCTGCGAGTGTTCTTAGCTAGGTTTTGTGTCGAGGTACCCCCGATAAATATCGATAATCGAAAAAATCGTGTTATAGAAGGAGTGGTCCGATTTTAATCAAATTTGATACACTCATAGACATAAGAAACGATATTCAGAAGTTTCAAGGTTGCAGTCCTTAAAATAGTGCAGAAAATCGATAATATATATATATATATATATATATATATATATATATATATATGTTTGGCGTCCACATACAAGCCTGTTTCGCTGTATCACAGCTCATCAGTGTGATGAGACGCATCCACTCGCCTCTGGCCGGGATCGAAACTCGACCGATTTGATGTCAGTCTCTACTTCCTAAACCATCGACGCATGGTATCAGAGAAGGGAAAATTTAACGTGTTGTATATCAGCAGTGTTTACACACGCCAGTTCCCGAGAGAACTCAATTTATTTCTGAAGAGTCACGCATATATATATATATATATATATATATATATATATATATATATATATAGTATATCGAGGCAGCAAGTAATTTTCTAGACATATGCTATTAAATATAAGAGACAATGAATGTCTATTATGTTTAATCATGAGCCGTTCTAAACGTCGTATTTTTGCTTTAATTTCAGTTGAAAATAAAGACAAAAATTCTCCAACATTTGGATAATTATTTATTGGTTTTCTTCTAAGCTTTCGGCTCACATGAGCCTTCTTCAGAGAGGTAGTTTAAACTGAAATATTATAAAATCCACCATCACCGACGATTTTATTTTGTGCTGACATAAAACTCCGCTTGGCAACGGCAATAGTTACCAAAAATAATAAACGCAGTTCTTAAATTTGCAATGCGGTTTTATGACGTCAAACCGCGGGATAGCGCGAAATGACAACAAAACCATGTAGTCAAATGCAATGTAATATGTTATTTCCTGTTTTAAAGTTGATTTTATTGAGTGTTGGTTGTTTTGATTTGATGTACATGGCCTCCAATATCTGCAGGTTCCTCTTACTGTGTGTATGAGTAAGGATCACCGTATTGTTGACCAAAATCTGTCTGATATTACCTACATGTTTATGTTTTTCAGAGAAATGTTATTTAATAGTACTCTGATCAGAAAGATGACATGTAAGTCTACGGGAGAGCGTGGTTGTGGTAAAACCAATATATGTACTAGGTTTTTGATTAGTATCAGAGATGCAATCTCTGAATGGCATGTAAATTGGTACACTACATTGGTTTTTTGTAAAGAATTTAGTTTAGTGCCTGTTGGGTTATTATAGACTATGAGGTCAATTGTTTTAAACTTTTTATAATATATAATGAGTTTAATTTGATTATTATTTTCGACTGGTTTAACATTTCTACGTATTATGTTTTTGAGAGTTTTTTCATCTTGTTTATAATTATTATGTATTTGGTTGCAATAGTATAAGTTAATAGTGTTATGTTTATTTTGATGTAAACCATTATTATTAATATTATCATTATTGTTAGAGCTATTGTTAAGTTTGTTGAGATACATTTTAATTTGTTGATCAATAACGGAGTTAGGAAATCCATTATTGACTAGTGTTATTATAAAGAATTACACAACATTAAGCAAACATTGATATCGATACCAGGAAATCAAAATTTGACTTACATCCATTCATTTTTCTTTCAGTCTATGGTTTCGCTTTAACTGGAAACAACTATTGCTTTTTAGTCTTTCGTGCCAACGTCCAAACAGTCTGAGCTCCAGGACCATGGATTAGTTTTAAGGCTTTCATTACACCCGAGCAACGCCGGCCTATACTGCTAGTATATATATATATGTACGCATCACTCATTCAGTAATGGATTAGAACACTATGGCTATTGGACGTGTATAATGATATATGCGCTAAAATGTCTGCCTTCTTCTACCGAACGATTCAGAGGTAGAATCGCCGACTGACGCCAATTCGGTCAGGTTTCAATTCTGGGTTAAAAGCAATCGGAGTCTAACCGTACTGATGAGCTGTGATACAGCGAAACAGATCTGTCTGCGGATGATTATATATATATATATATAAGTTAATAGAACCGAATACACACCACTGACTTTCTACCTAGGTTTTGACCACGCCAGTCTCTTCAGACAAAGTAGATATTGGTGTGGTAGCAAGTAAGTGGCGTGTGTTCCATTCTTTGACATTGTTAGCTCAGCATATTCATTTCATTTGTTTTGGTTGTGCAATGAGCACTGTTTTCAGTCTACTGTCTGCTGGTTCAACCATCCACTATTTTACTGGTATATACTATTTTAAAAACAAGAGATTTATTGACAGTCCCTAAGGCCCTTGCGTCCAACATCTCATCAGGAGAAAATCGTTGGGAAAATAAATTAAACGAAAAGAACAGCAACGAAATGGAAGAGCAAACAAACAAACAAAAAAAAAAAACAAAGGCGGGAAATGCGTTAAAATAAATATACATATAAATAAGTATATATATTTATATGTATATTTGTTTTAATGTGTTCCACCCCACTTTTTTGGCTCTTCATTTTTGTTGCTGTTCTTTTCGTTTAATTTATTTTCTCAACGATTTTCTCCTGATGAGATGTTGGACGCAAGGGCCTTAGGGACTGTCAATAAATCTCTTGTTTTTAAAATAGTATACATCAGTAAAATAGTGGATGGTTGAACCAGCAGACAGTAGACTGAAAACAGTGCTTGGACGCAAGGGCCTTAGAGACTGTCAATAAATCTCTTGTTTTTAAAATAGTATATCTATACCAGTAAAAGAGTGGATGGTTGAACCAGCAGACAGTAGACTGAAAACAGTGCTTGGACGCAAGGGGCTCCTAGAGACTGTCAATAAATCTCTTGTTTTTAAAATAGTATATATATACCAGTAAAAGAGTGGATGGTTGACCCAGCAGACAGTAGACTGGAAAGGTGCTTGGACGCAAGGGCCTTAGAGACTGTCAATAAATCTCTTGTTTTTAAAATAGTATATATATACCAGTAAAAGAGTGGATGGTTGAACCAGCAGACAGTAGACTGAAAACAGTGCTTGGACGCAAGGGGCCTTAGAGACTGTCAATAAATCTCTTGTTTTTAAAATAGTATATATATACCAGTAAAAGAGTGGATGGTTGAACCAGCAGACAGTAGACTGAAACAGCTTGGACGCAAGGGCCTTAGAGACTGTCAATAAATCTCTTGTTTTTAAAATAGTATATATATACCAGTAAAAGAGTGGATGGTTGAACCAGCAGACAGTAGACTGAAAACAGTGCTTGGACGCAAGGGCCTTAGAGACTGTCAATAAATCTCTTGTTTTTAAAATAGTATATATATACCAGTAAAAGAGTGGATGGTTGAACCAGCAGACAGTAGACTGAAAACAGTGCTTGGACGCAAGGGCCTTAGAGACTGTCAATAAATCTCTTGTTTTTAAAATAGTATATATATACCAGTAAAAGAGTGGATGGTTGAACCAGCAGACAGTAGACTGAAAACAGTGCTTGGACGCAAGGGCCTTAGAGACTGTCAATAAATCTCTTGTTTTTAAAATAGTATATATATACCAGTAAAAGAGTGGATGGTTGAACCAGCAGACAGTAGACTGAAAACAGTGCTTGGACGCAAGGGCCTTAGGGACTGTCAATAAATCTCTTGTTTTTAAAATAGTATATATACCAGTAAAGAGTGGATGGTTGAACCAGCAGACAGTAGACTGAAAACAGTGCTTGGACGCAAGGGCTCAGGGGATTGTCAATAAATCTCTTGTTTTTAAAATAGTATATATATTACCAGTAAAAGAGTGGATGGTTGAACCAGCAGACAGTAGACTGAAAACAGTGCTTGGACGCAAGGGCCTTAGGGACTGTCAATAAATCTCTTGTTTTTAAAATAGTATATATATACCAGTAAAAGAGGATGGTTGAACCAGCAGACAGTAGACTGAAAACAGTGCTTGGACGCAAGGGCCTTAGGGACTGTCAATAAATCTCTTGTTTTTAAAATAGTATATATATACCAGTAAAAGAGTGGATGGTTGAACCAGCAGACAGTAGACTGAAAACAGTGCTTGGACGCAAGGGCCTTAGGGACTGTCAATAAATCTCTTGTTTTTAAAATAGTATATATATACCAGTAAAAGAGGATGGTTGAACCAGCAGACAGTAGACTGAAAAACAGTGCTTGGACGCAAGGGCCTTAGAGACTGTCAATAAATTCCTTGTTTTTAAAATAGTATACAAATTTTGTACCTCCAAACATTATATTAGTCACTTAGCTGATTGATGTTATACTCAGCACATCAACTCTGGATTTTCGTAGACAAACTGTTTAGTAATTGTTGTACCCACTCGTCAGAAAGCTTCAACAATTTCTATTTAATTTTTGTTTAAATGTAGGGTCAATAGACACCTCCTATCACACAAACTCCCAACTATTCTCACAACACTCTCATCTACCCAACCCTCATTCTCGGTATCCTTACCCGCCTATCACCCACCCTCTGTCATTTCCTATATTTAATCAGCCTTTCTCCACTCTACATAGCCCCCTGCACAGTAGTGGCAGTGACATGCCTTGCTCGGGGTGAAACGCTTATAAAAAAAAAAAAAAAAAATGTCAAAAATTTATATGTTAGTCATTGATGTTTTTCCGTTTGTGTATGTGTTGGATGTTATGGTAAAAATTAACAATTTAAGTAATAAATTCTGTCGGATTAATAACTGAAAGAAATCCATCGGGTTTTGAGAAATTACTTCGTTCATGTCAGCTATACTAAACCGCAAGCAAATATGAATGTTTTTAGATTCTAGGGAAGATAAACATTTATAAGGAACTTGATAACTTTTCAACTTGAGGGAATTGTCTTTAATCTAACATGTTTCACTTTAATGAGTTTCTTCAAAAAATTTAAGACAAATGATTTCAAAATTAAAAAAAAAAACTGAGACAGTATGTTAACCGACGTTTTATTTCAGTGGTCAGATACATTTGTAATAATGCAATAGATGATCATTTTTAAATATAGAAAAAACAACAACTTATGCTTGCTTATATGTGTGTGCCACTTGTAATAAAAGCAATAGATATCCATTTTAAATGTAAGTGTGTATAAATAATAATCACATAACCATATAAAACTAAACCAAAAAACACCTAAACTCCTCAACATTTATTTCTCTAATGTCTGTGGTTTATAGCAAAGTCAGTCTAAAGCATGTCAGATCTAATGATGGAGAGATGCAGGTTCAAATCCCACGAATATACCTTTTAATAAAAAAAAACAATGTCTAATCAAATATATGTCTCCGCTAAAACAAAATAACGAAATAAATAAAATATTTACATCAAAGAAAAACTCATTGCATCATTGAAAATGGTTAGAAATTATAATTTATTTTGACGGCTAATTTTTTGGTACTCGTCTCATAAGACCACAAATTACTAATGGTTTAATCTTATTAGAACATTCAAAAAGCAGGAATTCAAGCTGTATGATCCAGAATATCATTTTATTCTCTGGGGGTTTATAACGTTGAGGGCATGAGTGGTAGTAGATAGAAAGTTAAATTTGCATCGGCCAAGTGTAGTGGTAGAGAAAACATAGTAACAGATAAAATAAAAACAATACCTACACATCCATCCATCCCAACATGTACACAAACTTACATATAAACCAATATATATGTGTGTGTGTGTGCGCGCGCGCGTTAACACACGTTGTGTGTTAAAATTTATTACCAAGACTCTCTGGAAAGGAAGATGACTCTTCGGAAAGACGAAGTGACCCTCTAGAAAGTTGGAGTGACATCTTGGCAAAGACAAGAATTTAAAAATCACGAAGAACACAAAAGACGTAGAATGCCCTCTGGGTGACTGTAGCGGGGAGGGAGAATATATCACCCATCAGACTGACTTAAATGGAAACGACCTGGATATGGACACGGCTACAACGTGTGTTTGCGGCAAAAGATTTAACAGTTTACGCGGGTTACGTATCCATAAGGCACGCTGGTGCAAACAGCGTAATTCTCCCACTGGAAAATATAAATCGAGTCATGGGATTATGAACCTGGACTACACCCACAACGTTCAGGATTCCATCGTTAAGTGACACTACCCTGGAGAAATCCTAAGTAAATCAAGAATCTAGTGGCCCAGATGGCTATGTGGACAAACCTTGATAAAGAGCTTTTTTTATCCTTAATACTAATCTTAAGGGTCCCACAATGCAACAGATCAGTTTGCTTTTAGTGGTTTGGACCGGTAATGAAGAAAAAGGAGGAAAAACGACGAAATCGACAAGTTCAGAAAGGAAAGTTACGAGCAGAACAAAGGTTACTGACGCGCCGTTTTAAAGAAGCTTCAATTCATGAAAGGGCGGGATTTCAAGAACTCATGAATGACATCAGAAGAAAGATTCTAGTGATATTCAGAGCTGAGAATTAAAAGAAGCATCGGAGGAAAAAAGCGTCAGTCTCGGAGATCTTTCTTTATAAATCCGCATGCTTTTGCTAAAAAAACTTTTCATGGAAGCAAAGAGCGGCAAGCTTGATGCCCCACAAGAGGAGTTGGAGAATCACTTGCAGACGACATATTCAGATAATATTCGAGACATACCAATCGCTCCTATAAATAGCATGCCGAGGCCTCAAGATCCAACTGTTATGTTTGATGATAGTGGAATAAAAGTAAGTCAAGTCCGGGGTTTTGTCCGAAAGGCATGCGGTGGTAGTACCCCCGGAATGAATGGGATATCATATAAACTATATAAAAACTACCCATGCGTTCTCAGGAAACTCACTATCTTACTCCAGCGGATCTGTAAGCAAAATATTGTACCACAAGAATGGTGTTTGGCTGATGGCATTTGGATACCTAAAGAAATGAATCCAAAAGGTATTTCTAATTTTTGCCCCATATCCCTCCTGAATGTCGAGGGAAAAATATTTTTTTGAGTTATCGTTCGTTGCATGACAGATTTTCTTATAGAAAACAAGTACATCAACACAACTATTCAAAAGGCTGGGATACCTGTCTTCCCTGGTTGTCTGGAGCATGCCCAGATGATATGGAACTCCATACTATCAGCCAAAAGAAAAACAGAACTCTATGTAGTATGGCTTGATCTTGCAAATGCATATGGGTTAGTCCTACATCAGTTAATAGGAATGGTTCTTGAGTTTTTTAACTTCCCTGGCAAGATTAGGGAAATCATAATAAAGTATTTTAACTCAGATTTCATGAAGTTCACTGTCAATGGTTACACTACCAAATGGTAACCACTTGAGATCGGCATCATGATGGGCTGTGTAATTTTCCCGCTTCTGTTCGTTTTGGTCATGGTGTTAATTTTACGAGTCGCATCAACCACAGCCAAAGGAGTGATGACTAAAGAACAACTGGTCCTTCCCCCTTCTAGGGCTTTTATAGGTGATATCACCATTCTCGTCCCTTCTAAGATTGCTGCCGATGACCTATTACAAAAGTATCACGATCTTTTCATAATGGCGAGAATGAAGACAAAGCCCGAGAAAAGTCAAAGCCTGTCATTAGTTAGAGGGTCTGTCAGGGGAATTCACCTCAAAATTGTTGGTGATAAAACAATACTAACAGTAAATGAAATGCCAGTAAAAAGCCCCGGACAGATGTATGAAATCTCACTGACTGATCGACATCGGGATACAAAGGTCAAGAAAGCAGCTCTAAGGGGACTAATTTCGATCGATAGAACCTATCTGCCCGGCAAAATGAAAACGTGGTGTTACCAACATGGTCTATTATTCTGCCTTTTGTGTTCTTTGCAAATGTATGAAATTGCACTATCTCGTATTGAGCAAGTGATCAATAAATACTTGCGTAAGTGACTTGGAGTTACTCCTTGTTTTTCGAAAGTGGAGCTATATACCAACTTCGAACATCTGCAGCTCCCTATACACTCATTAGTGAAGGAATTCAAGGTTGAGAAGGTACACCTGCATATGATGATGAGGGACTCATCTGATGATTGCATTAAGTGGGTGTATCCGGAAATTAACTGTGGTACAAAGTGGTCCGCTGCAGAGGCAACTCAAGAAACGGAAACTAGCCTGCGATTCAGAGATATCATGGGTGTGACTCAAAATGATCGGGTTGGACTGGGAAACACGACGCATTAAACAGGTTAAGAGTCTCATCCCTTGTTCCCTGTTTAGGATGTGGTTTCTGGCTTTCTCTTTCCCAATCTTCTCACTTTGTTTTCTTGTTTTTTGGGGGGTTTTTTCAATTGGAGTAGATAGATCTATCTATCTATCGCCCGGTTCACACTCCACCCATGTCTATTGAACAGGTTAAGAGGCTCATCCCTTGTTCCCTGTTTAGGATGTGGTTTCCGGCTTTCTCTTTTCCGATCTTTTCACTATTACGTAGCCCCCTGCACATCAGTGGCGTTACCGCCTTGCTCGGGGTGATACGATTAAAAAAAAAAAAAATTCTTCTCCAAGGAGAAGCCAAAGAGAAAGATGCGCATGGTTATGGAAGAATTTGAAATGTTCGAAGAATAAAATAGCCATTGCTGTTACTCAAACTAAACAGTGTAAGTGGACAACCTGGAATGATATCGAACCGATTAAACTTTCTTGGAACTCGTTAATCGCGATGGAGCCATTGGCGATATCTTTTCTTCTTCGATCTACATACAACCTTCTTCCAAATGAAACAAACCTCAAAATGTGGGGATACATAGATACAGATCTCTGTTTTTCGTGTAAAAAGGACCGAGGTACCTTGTGTCATGTGCTTTCTGTTTGTCCACGATCGCTCCAGATGTATATGTGGCGACAAAACAAGGTACTAGAGGTGATCAACGATCTAATAAGAACAAAATTTGAGACAAAAAAAACAGCTTGTGGCAGGCAAGGAATCTAAGATCAGATTTCATAAGGAGGGTGAATGTCCTGCAAAGAAAAAACAAACAGCCCTCAATATGAAGCTTCTGAGCGGAGCCAGTGATTGGGAGGTTTCAGTAGACCTAATGACGTCTCTAAAATTTTCAGTACACATCGCACAGACAAACCAGCGTCCCGACATCGTGTTGTGGTCCGACACAAAAAAGACTGTCTTCCTAATAGAGTTAACAGTCCCTTGAGAAGAGAACAGGGTGGAGGCGCACGAGCTAAAGAAAAACCAATACGAGTCACTGCGTGCCGAATGTGTGGACAATGGTTGGAGGTGTAACGTGATGCCTGTTGAGGTTGGGTGTCGTGGGTTTCTGGCACATTCAGTTATTTCTTTCCTTTCTAAAATAGGCATCACTGGCCGTGGTTTAAAAATCGCTTCGCACTGCATTCGAGCAACGGTACAGCACGCGTCAAATTGGATTTAGTCGAGATCAAAACAACAAGCAAGCAAAATTCGCGCAATATCACGATCTAATGTGAGATATTTGTGTGGTCGTCTATAACGATTTTTCCCCTCTACGAGCGCGTTAATAACAGCAAACGCGCTCATGAAATTTCATTGTCGATACAAGCTACAAAGAGGAAAGATCGTTTTACTTCTCTATGAGAATATACAAGAGGAACAATCAACAAGTTTATCTTTATACCCTGCCTAATGGCAAACGCTGCGAGTGGCACCAGGGGTGGCAGTCCCGCCATAGCCACCGAAACCGTGACATCACCCCTGGTCGGCGGCTGATGAAGACAGGGTATCGCACGTGCTAACACACGTTGTATGTTAAAAATATATATATATACGCATCGTTCATTCAGCAATGATTTAGAACGCTCTCAGCTATTGGGCGTGTATAATGATAATGTACACGCTAAAAAGTCTGCCTGCTTCTACCGAGCGCCCATAGCTCAGAGGTAGAATCGCCGACTGACGCCAATTCAGTCGGGTTTCAATCCTGGGTTAAAAGCAATCGGAGTCTAACCGTACTGATGAGCTGTGATACAACGAAACAGATCTGTATGCGGATGACTATATATATATATATTTATATATAATATGGCATATATACATATATATATAATATGGCATATATATATATATATATATATATATATATGGCATATATGTATATATATTTATATATAATATGGCATATATGTATATATATTTATATATAAAATGGCATATATATATTTATACATAAAATGGCATATATATATATATATATATATATATATAATATGGCATTTATGTATATATTTATATATAATATTGCAATGGCATATATATATATATATATATATATATATATATATATATATAATATGGCATATATATATATATATATATAGAGAGAGAGAGAGAGAAAGAGTGAGTAATATGCGTCAAATATTAAAACTAATCCAACAGAGAGCGCGATGTATATTTAATTTACAGAATAGGTATTCATTTATTTTATGCGTGAATTCAGATTTTACATTTGGGATTTAGCTATTTCAATATGCCTATAAGAGACATGCATTGTTTTATCGCAATTATATGTAAAATGAAGAAAATTCTGATGCATGTTTCTAATTTAATGGTGCATGTCTCTTGAAATAACTATTCCCCAAATGTAAAATCTGAATTTAAATATGAAAAGTATATTATGCTGTATGATATATGTTGTATTGAGCACTTTTTAAAAAAAAGTAAATGTCAGAGAACTCGGAATTATACAACTGTTGGTTCTCTTCACAGACACAACCACACACATATATAGGCTCTGTAATCTACATAGAGCTCTCCTCCTGCATCATTTTTTAATATTAATTAAGATCAGGTTCTTTGAATTTACCTTCCTACTCTTCCACTTCGGATAAAAGGGGGAAAAATATATATATATATATATATATATATATATATATATATATATATATATATATATCCTTTGGTTATGGCCATATCACGTTGAATACACCGGTTCTTGCTCGATCACCGAAGATAAGCAACGTTGAGCCTGGTTAGTACTAGATGAGTGACCGTTTGGGAATACCAGGTGCTGTAAGCGATTATTGACGGATGTGTGTTGTGGTGCAGTGGATATCGGTTCGGAAAGTGAGCCGAGATCGATTTCCAGTCAAAACTCTGCATTCACTTACGCACTGGTACCCTTGGGAAAGGTATTAATCCGTCCCTTCCCTCCAGTTATGGGTTAAATATCTGAGGTCTGCTGTTTATGCGATCCGTGGCAAACTTCTGCACCGATTGTTTGTTATCAGCAGTTCCAAAAAGTGTGGATGGTGCTACACAAGCCTTCACCACTCTAAACAATTCTTTGTGTGGTAGTCTAACTGAGGTTAGACACTCATACGTCGAAATCGACGAGAGAGTCCTTAACATAATAGCCTTTGAGATTTGAAAAAGAAATCACTCGACCGGCGCTCGAGAGCAAGGGAAAATTTACTCGCACCAAAATCATTTTACTCGACCGACTCCATTTTCTTAATAGTCGCCTTACGTAAACATAGCGTGAATCGCTGACGGAAAACAAAAAACGAAATTTTAATTAAAATTTCAAACTTGTTAAAAAGAATTTAAAACGTTTTTAAAAATAATAACAACAACATTTGATCTTTCATCTTAATAATAGCATAAATATTTTGATGATAAAACTTTGTTTTTATTAAGTTTGAGCCCTTTTAACATCATGATATGCTGGGTTTTTTTTCCTGTTTTGTTTGTTTGTTTTTTGTTTTGTTTTTTGGCAATTGAGTAGAGGTACCTAAATTCGTAATTTCTTTCTTCTGTTTGACTACAACCTCCATCTAATAGATGATCAAAAATAACAAATCTGATTTTCTATAAAAAAAAATTACTTGCTTGTATAATTTGTTTTTCGGTGCGTCGTTGATAGAAGTATGTGTATTTTTTTTTTTTCTTTCAAATGTTTGTTTTTACTTTTCGTAAGCGGGGAGGAAATATAGACACTGAGTCAAGGATAATATTTTTCCAAATGAGTTTCTAAAATTCTGTGTGCATCTTTAGTCTGGGCGACACTTTGGCTCCACTCTAGCGTTAATTAAACGAATGTTTGCACTGACCGGAACGATAAAAGCGAGACAGGAGCTTGTCAATCTAAATTCCATTTATCAGATCTTGCTTTGATGATTGCGGGATGTCATTGTCTTTTGTTTAACCACACATTTCGACGTAAAACAGGCGCCATGCATAAGACCAAAGAGTTCAATAATATCATTGTGGGTCATTCTAAGTAACTTGTGAATATTCAGTGGCATACTTTTGGGTTGTAAAAGGAATCAGATTTCCTTTTTCTATATTTGAAGGGACACATTTCATTGTGAGATTTTTAATCGATCATGGGAGAGTAAAGCAATAAACTTTAGTTGCCCTTCCTCCTTCATTTTCCAGGTACTCGTTTTCGAACCCTAACCAAAGATTCTAGACGGCACTATCACGTAGATTCTGGAAAATGAAGGAGGAAGGACAGGACCCTATAATCAGCAGGAAATTAATAGGCTCAGCCTGTACCCCTAAAAATTTTCGTGATAGGTGCCGTCTATGTTTATTGGAGAAGATTCTGATTTTGAAGTATCCTCATCAGGACTTACTTTTGAATTTTAGGAAGGAATTCATTAATAAGTGCCGTCATAGGGCGGATTTAAAATTTTTAATTTTTAAATTTTAATTTTTAAATTTAAAATTTTTAAATTTTAACTTTTTAAATTTTAAATTTTTAATTTTTCTTTTTATAATTTTTATGTATATGTGTATGTTTGTGTGTGTATGTGCATATTTGTATATATGTGTATATATATATATGTATGTGTGTATATATGTATTTATGTGTGTAAAAAATTTTTTTAGCTATTTAAATGCTCTTTTTTATATTATTCATTAAATTTTTATATTTTTTATATGTATGTGTGTGTGCATATGTATGATGTATATGTATGTGTGTGTGCATATGTATGATGTACATATAGATGTGTGTGTGTGTATGTATATGTATACATATGTGTGTGTACATATCTATTGTGAGTGTGGATTTTTTGTGTATGTGTGTACACATATATGTGTGTATGCGCATGTATGTGTATATATGTATATAAGTGTGTATGGAATTGAATGTATGTGTGTGTGTATGTGTATGTATGTATATATGTATTCATAATTGAAGAATTGTGTGTGTGTGTGTGTGTGTGTGTGTGTGTGTGTGTGTACTTCTATATGTATGTATAATTGTAAATGAAATTTTTTTTTACCTAGCGGTGTTTTATTTAGTTTAAATCAAATGACCTAATTTTTTTTTTAAATTTATTTTAAATCCTATATCTTTTTACTCCCTTTAAAAATAATTATACCTTTTTAAGTAAAGGCCTTTTTCTAATACTTCAACGTTTTTGGGAAGTTAGGTTTTTGAATATGTCCAGCGTCTGTAATATATAAAAAAATTTTCTTTCTTTTCTTTTCTTTTTTCCCTCCCTTCCTTTATCTCTCTTATCTCCCACCTTTTTTCCGTGTTGCTTAACCTTACATCAATTCAATACGGCCGTCAGTTAATTTTAAGTTACAATTCTCTTTCCTTTTTTGCGAACCCA
Organism: Ascarosepion bandense; assembly: GCA_037127315.1. Taxonomy (NCBI): domain Eukaryota; kingdom Metazoa; phylum Mollusca; class Cephalopoda; order Sepiida; family Sepiidae; genus Ascarosepion; species Ascarosepion bandense. Next base: position 4,512,813 of record JBBBDQ010001586.1, on the reverse strand, counting down.
GACGATGTCAATTTTTTCTTTTCTTGTTTATTTGATTTTATTTTGTTTTATCTTTTTCTTTTTTAATTTCTTTGCAAATCTATTTAAAAAGGATAATTAGACTGATTTTTCTGCAGTTTCTGAAAGGATTTTTCTGTTGCTGAGGTGATGTGTTATCCCCGTGGGGATTTTCATATCGAAATGGCTATTCAACATAATTGAATTAATCCTATTTTAATTTATATTTGCTCTGTAATATTTTATTACATGGAGCTCTCTTCCTATATCATTTGTTAATATTAAAATAAACTTTTTAATATTAATTAGGATCGGGTTTTTTGAATTTAACTTCCTGCTTTTTCCGCTTGGATTAAAGTATCTGAATATATATATATATATATATATATATATATATATATATATAAGAAAAATAAAGGCAGACATGTTATTTCATGGTAAATCGGTGTATAGGTCTATTTCAGGCGAACCATCATCAGCTTCCGTCTTAATTGTGCAAAAGATTTTACACGAATGTTTTGTACAATAAAAACGGAAGCTGATGATGGTTCGCCTGAAATAGGCCCAAACTTTCGATTTACCATGAGATAACGTGTCTACTTTAATTTTTCTTATATTTGCTCTATATGTATTTATATACATATATATTTAGAGCTCTCTTAGAGTGTTATCCTACCACTGTATGTACAGGATACTCCTTTGGATTCTTCTATATCTACACCGCATGCTGATATATATATAATGTGTGTGTGTGTGTGTGTGTGTGTGTGTGTGTGTGTGTGTGTGTGTGTGTGTGTGTGTGTTATGATAATGTTTGGCACCAATATTTTTTTTTCAGTAGTTTTACTGATAAATAGTATTTTGGCAGGCAGGTTCTTTATTGAAAAGTGCTCAATATCAGGGTGGAGATAGAGCATTGCTACTTTTAGTGCAAAGAATTTGTCACTTTAATTGAGCAGATTCATGTCAACTTCAAAGTTTTGTAAGGACAGCGCTATGATTTCTTAACCCATCGGCACTGGCTTTCTTGCCGTTCAGTCCATTTTTTTCCCTTATTTTAGAAAAATATACTTTTTTCGATCTTTGAAGAAACTTTAATAAAAGGGAAACATATTAGATTGCTGTATGTTTCCTATTTGTTTTTGTTTTTTTTACTTTATTTTATCATCTTGTCAGATTCCAATCCTTATATATATATACACTAGCATCATAGCCCGGCGTTGCCCGTGCAACTCATAAAATTTTAGTAATAATTAAATTAACCATTGGCCCTTTTTTTTTTTTTTTTTTTTTTTTTTTTACATATTTTGTTTTTGTAAAAAATATTTCTTTTGTTTCAAAATTACGGGGAAAAATATTAACATTTTTTTGTTGACTAAATGAATTTTTAAAACGTCGGAATAAAAATTAAATATAAAGGCTCATCTTTTTTTTTTAATGAAAAAATATTTTAGTCGCGTTTGACACGTGTGATTTGATTTCTGTGACGTAATTTAGCAACCATCTTAGATTTTAGATGTTTTACGGAGCAAATGGAAACAATCGGCCCCATTGGTCAAAAAGTGCGAAAGGGAAAATTTGCTGAATTTAAACTCAAAATGTGTCGACCTGGCTTCCCTGTAGATATGTGTCACTAGAAAGTTTGAATGGCGTAGCTTAATAAAATGTGGGCGTGCATAGGGAACAGTCACATAGATTCACAGATTGCCTTTTATATATATAGATAAACTCAAAAAGTAAGTGTCGACCTGGCTTCCCTGTAGATATGTGTCACTAGAAAGTTTGAATGGCGTAGCTTAATAAAATGTAGGCGTGCATAGGGAACAGTCACGCACACTCACAGATTGCCTTATATATATATATATATATATATGTGTGTGTGTGTGTGTGTGTGTGTGTGTGTGTATGTGTGTTGGGGCAAAGTGGTTCCAGAAGATTTCTAGTGACATACTTTTTTAAAGTTGAGGAAATCTCCTGTTCTTTTGACATATTTCTGGTTTTCAGCAGATCATTATGAAAATATTTACGAGTATTATTCGACTTCTCTACTTATTCAAGTAATAATTCCAGTTACAATGAACCATGTGTATTTTTCCCAATGGTTCATTCATTTCCAGGATAAGAACAGGCAGCTGTTTCTGCTTGACACGATTGTTGATATTAGCATACCTTTCAGGAGCTGTTGTACACATTAAATAGAAAAAGGCGCTGTGAGATAGTTCAAGATACCAATCATAACAAAGAAAAAATGGAAATGCATTTCTTGGTGACATTCATTAAAGTTTCATGTTTCTAGCATGTAACATGTTGAGGTCTTCAGATTGCAAATTAACAGGCCGTCATCTTTATTCTTTCTGATATCAATTGTATATTATCCCATTATGAATAAAAGTAAAAAAAGAATATTGTCAATACAAATTTGTTGACTTTCTTTCTTGAAACTTCAAGTAGATGCTGAAAAGTTCATTTAATATGTGGTGATACCGAGCAAAAGCGATGGACCAGATGTTTGCTATATAACGACCAGAAAGCAAATGACCAAAAGTCGTCTGTGCGCAGGTGGATCGCGCAGATGTTCCGGTTGAAAAATAAAAATTAATCAAATATCAAATTTCCATTTCGCGAGCCTACGCGAATTTTATTTATCAGCCAATGGGAAGCCCAGAATCAAATACAAGTGTCAAATCCCAAACGAGCTGCTGTGATCCAAAAAGTCGAAATAAAAAGCCGAGACAGAAAGCACCCAGCTGACAGACCGACGGAGACAGACGAGCATGATTAGTATCTCCCTGAACCAAGTCAAGCGGCTATTACGTTCGCCTCCCTTCACCTCTTCTTATCTTCTTCCCTGTCTCAAAACTACTTACTGACCTAAGAAGCGACTACATCAAAGACATTCATCACTTACACGCTCCCCACATTCCTAAGCCTTAAATCTCGTTCAGCTTATTATTTGCCATGAACATTTTAACCTCCGTTGGACCTATATTCAAGTATTACTTTATTTGTAAAAAAACATTAATTGATATGTGTATATATAAATTTTATTTTCAACTCAAATTGCTTTTCTTGATTTTATAATCATTTTATTACTTATAGTGGGCTATCTACTACAAGGCCAAATTCTGTTCACCTGCAACAATATACAACTACCCTTCACTAGAACGGACTTCTACTACAACAGAAAAAGAATAGATAAGCAACACCACTGTAAGTTTTTCTAAGGCAGTCATCTTTCAGGATAGTTCTGGCCCGCTCCAATAATTCTTTGAGCGTTAGCGAGTCTACACTAGAATTTGCCCGTAAAAGTATACAACAGTATACAATTACCCTTCACTAGAACGGACTGGCACTATAACTAGAAAAGGAATAGATAAGCAACCCGCTATAGATATACCCAAACTCTGAGGATTGATTTCGTCATGGCATTCTTACATACTAAACAAAAAAAGTGATTACAGTATTCAATAATTTTCTTTTTTGCGTACAGCTTACTTTGTACGAATTTAATTTAATTTAATTTAATTTAATTTAATTTAATCTGGACACATGATTATTCATTCCAATTTATTAAACTTATAATCTTATTTTTGGGTATTTACACTATTTATATTCAGGCCATTGTCCTCATCGCTGCTGCTGTTTTAGGCGTAGTGCCCTTCAGTCTTCCTTAGGTGTATATCGATCTCAGTAACCTACAGGGAATTTTGAACTGAACCTTTTATTTAATCTACAGGGTTAGATTGTTCTTGTTCCACTGCCCATGCCTAAGGATATTGTTTCGTTCTTCTTCTCTTTTTATCTTTTTTTAGTATTGCTCGTCTGTTTCCACTGCGTGCAATTACACACTGCCTGACTCAGGGATTGAACTCATAACATGTAGCAACAACAAAGATGAGAATAGTCCCAAATATAAATAGTGCAAGTAATAATTCCTCGACTCAGAAGTTCAGAAATTATTTTTGTGTGTTGGACATCAAATCGTATCTCAACAAAAGTGAAGCTAATGAAATGAAATTTCTTTTTACAGACGTGTTTTTTATAATCGTTTCACCCCAAGCAAGGAATTGCTGCCAGTGGTACACAGGGGGTTACATAAGAGGAAAGTGAAGAAAAAGAGGAACAGGTCACGGGGGGGGGGGGGGTGTTGTAGAATGGATAAGAGAAGGATGGGGACACTAATTTGAAGAGGGCTGCATGAGAGTAGAGTGGAAAGGAAGAAGAACAAGATACAGGGGTATTTTAGTCATGTGATCGACTCTGAACAGCATACCCATTTTCTAGGTGTGAAAAAAAAACTGACCGAGGTCATAGATCAATTTGCAATTTCCTATCCAATCAGAATCCAGAATCTTACTTTTCATACTGACTTGTGAAATTTACCTTGGTCTGGGATTTTCCAAAATGTTTTCAGTCGTTTTGATCCAATTTTGCGGGTGTGCAATTTTATTATTTTTTGCCCGAAAATGTAAAATCCGCAACCCCTGTAATGGGCCTAGCAGCGGCTCGGACCGGTGCGGTCAAACCTCCGGTTGGGGCAAATCCCCCACTCTCCCAGACTCCAATGCCTTCCACAAATGTGGCTCAGGAGAAGGATGAGGGTGAGTAGCAAGTCGTTGCTAGGGGCAGAGGGAAGGTCCGAACAGCGGGGCCTCAGTCCCATGAAGACCCCAGGACAAAAGACACCTACAGTCCCATTCCCTCCATCAGCCTCGAGGGTGACGCCCCAACATCTTACGCTGAAACAGCGACAGAAAGTCAAAAATAAAATGAGCCTTTCTGGGAGAAGATAGAACAAATTAAAAAGTTAAAAGTAGAGCTGCAAAAAAAGAGGATTTGTAAATCTAATTCAGTGGGGTCTACAGGCCCTTCGACCTCTGTCCCGTCCAGCCCATCCACCAAAAAAATCATGGCCCCTCCACCAATGACAAGGTCATTAAACCCCACCCCATCCAAACTCACTGTACTAAGGAGTACCTCAAAAAAGGTCCCTGTCCAGAACACTCCTATGTCCACCCCCAGTCCCTCCCCTTGCCAAACTCCCAAATCTTCACCCAAGAAAAAAGAGAAACGTTTGAGAAGCCCCTCTTCGTCTTCTGACACTGAAAAGAAGACGGAAAAAAAAGAAAAGCAAAAACAATTTTTAACAAAGGAAAGGACGTGTGCAAAGTCTCGGACGATCAAGCTGAGAAATCTTTGGAACTAGCCAAGAGGCATAAAGAATTAAAAGTATTACTAAATTTCCGTAAGTTACACAGAAAGGATATAGAAAACCCCACAAATTTTCCCAGGGCCAAAAGAGTTCTAACTGTGGTTAGAGCTGGCCCTGGTTCTTCGAACGTGTGGACAATGATGGAGGAGGCGAACAGCGCCTTCTTAATGGACCCTCCAATGTCCTATTGTAAGGATGAGGAGGCTGCAAAGTTGAGATAGTTCTGTGCCGGGAGGCTCCCATTTTTTGTTCACCCCTCCCTGTATAGAGCTATGAAACTAACTTTTCCCCTGGACGTTGGTGGCATGTCCTATGATGGATCCATCAAAAGTGACATGGGTACAGGACCAATGGGACAGGCCGTGGGTGTTCTCTCCCCGGCTTTGTTCAATATGGAAGCGCAACCTTAATCGGTTCGATCATGACACTTTGGTTAGCTAGTTTGAATGCCCGGGGCCTGAGATCGGAGTCTCGCAGAGCGAGACTCGTTCGTGATCTACAGTCTCGGGGTGAATGTATGCTGTTTGCAGGAGACCCAGTTTTCAGCTCACAATCATGAGAAGATTCTGTCTAAGGATTTTCATCTTTTTCCAGCATGTTTTGATGGACGTTCGAGAGGTGTTTCCTGGCTGGTAAGCAAGTCTTTGGATGCAAGGTGTGCCCTTGTTTTCGCAGATCCGGCGGGCAGACTTTGCGTTCTGGATGTTACCATAAAAGGTAAGGCCTTACGTTTCATTGGGGTTTATGCGCCCAGTGTCCATGCAGAGCGGCCTGCTTTGTTTCGGCAGATCGAGCCGTCGTTGACGACATCTCGTTCGGTAGTGTTAGTGGGGGATTGGAACGCCGTCCTTGACCCCGATTTAGATCGTATAGGTTGCAAAACGGGTACTAACAATCCTGACGTGAGGCAGTTTCGGTACTTTATCGACAAGTTCGATCTTGTCGATAAGTATCGTAACGAGCATCCGCAGGAAATAGTGTGGACTTGGACAAGTAGTGGCGGCTCGGCTTCGGTGGTGCGTTCTAGTTACCTCGACCGAGTTCTAGTTAAGAGAGTCGACGTGGGGCTCGTAGAATGTCCAAGTTTTCATTCGATAGTTTATTCGGATCATAAGCTCGTCCGGGTCCGGGTAAACTTAGATAAGCCTAAGCCTAGGATGGCTGGTTACTAGAAATTGAACGCATCATTGTTTGATGACAAAGATTTCCAGCACCAGCTGAAACTAATGATTCAGCGGGTGTTGACGGGGGCTGTCATTGGGAACATGTGGTGGGATAAACTAAAATCGAAAATTAGGTCTTTTGCTGCTGACTATAGTCGTCGGCTCAATCTAGCTAGTTTAGCAGCGCAAAAGACAGCAGAAGAAAAAGTCGATCGGACGGTTAAATCCCGTGTTAGTGGGGACGTAGCCGTAGCTAAGGCCGAGCTGGCCTCTCTGCTTATCAGGAAGGACCAAGCTCTGGTAGTTAGGGCTAGGTTAAAAAGAATGTCTTGCGAGGCGACGAATATGGCCGCTGAACTGCGGTCGGAGGAATTCAGGCAAGCTTCCCAACGACATATCGCGAGCGTCACATTGCCGGATAATCGGACCGTGACTACAAACATGGGCATATGTGAAGCTTTTCGTGATTACTTTCAGGAACTTTTCACCAGGGAGCCCGGTCTGAGCTCTGCTCAGTTCGCCACCTATTTGGCAGACTTTCCCCGCCTTGAGGCGGCTGAAGCGGCTGGGTGCGAGGGGCCATAACAGAGGATGAAATCTGGGAAGCGCTGAAGCTAGTTGGCCGGGATAAGTCTCCGGGATTAGATGGTCTTCCCTACGAACTGTACTTGAGGCAGTCGCCCGTGCTTGTCCCTCTGCTGGAACTGATTTTCAATAACTGGATGAAGCAGGGGTCTATACCTCAACGCTTCACCAGGGGTGTTATCAAGTTACTACGCAAGGATAAGAACGGAGGGGATAGCATAGGTAATTTTCGGCCCTTAACTATGTTAAATACAGAGTTAAAGATTTTGGCCATGATCTTAGGCCGCCGTTTGCAGCTTCTCCTGCCTAGTCTGATTGGCTCGGAACAGACTTGTGCTGTGAAGGGCAGGACTATCCAGGACAACCTTTATATGGTACGCTTGATCATCGAGCAAGTCGACAGTGAAGCCGCGCTGATCAATTTAGATCAGTCCAAGTCATTCGATAGGGTTGACCATAGATTTCTGGAGTCTGTCCTTTCAGCCGCTGGTTTCGGGCCGTACTTTCGCTCCTGGATTCGCCTCTTGTATGCAACTCCCGGTGCGCTGGTGGAAGTGAATGGGGTAAGATCGAAGCCTTTCGTATTGTCTCGCTCCATTCGTCAGGGTTGTCCGTTATCGCCTTTGCTTTATATGCTTGCGTTGGAACCGTTCCTTCGTAAGTTGAAGACGAATCCGGTCCTGCGGGGAATTTCACTACCTGGTGCTACCACCTCGGCCAGGTACTCCGCCTATGCTGACGACGTTTCGGTTCTGGTGTCGAGTAAGGCCGAGATTGACGAAGTCGGCAAAGAAATCAGAGGGTACGAACCGGTGACAGGGGCCAAGATCAACCGTGATAAGTCTGTTAGCTTGCGGTTGGGTGCGTGGAAGGGAGTTTCTCTTCCCGGACCTTTCCTCTGGACGGACGGGCCGATTAAGATACTCGGCATCTGCTTCGGTCCTGATCTCCAGTTGGAGATGAATTGGTCGGCGGTGCAGGAGAAGGCCGAGGCTGCAATTTCATTGTGGTCCCGGGGGAATCTTTCCTTAAAGGGGAGGGCGGAAGTATGTGCCTCGCACATCTACCCCATTCTCCTTTACCATCTTTCTGTGCTGCCTCTCCCGTGTGCCATGCTAATGGATTTAGTGAGGATGTTGTTCTTCTTTTTGTGGGAGAACAGGTCCCCTAAGGTGTCTCGCGAGATCTGTTACCTGCACCCTTCTGAGGGCGGTCTAGGTATGCCTAGCGTTGAGATTCGTCAACACACGCTTCGCATCGCGTTCCTAGATCAAATGTGTCGCCAAACGGATGGGGAGGGCGACTTCTGGAAGGAAGACGCCCATAAGAACTTTCCATCTCTAAGAAGTGTGAACTTGTCTGAAGAAGAGGCCAGCCGTTTACCACGTGGCGAATGCGCCTTCTATCGTGAATGTCGGATAGCTCTGAAACGACTCCAACAGGCGACAGATGGTCTCTCCGACGTCCACACGTTGTCGAGTTAGGCATTATATAAAATTTTAGTTCGGGAAGCCGTTCAGGATGATTTGATTGGCGAGCTCGGTCTTACGAAGCAGAAGGCTCGCTCATTATGGCCGTGGGCGCCCGGGTTGAAATGTCTCACTAATGATGAGGCATCACTCACCTGGCTGGTGATATGTATGGCCCTCTGGGTCGGCAAGAGGCTTTGTTTAGCGGACTTGGAGAAGTCTCCAAACTGCGTGCGATGTACTGGGGAGGTGGAGTCCTTGGACCACGCCTTCTTTCAGTGCAGAGTCGTAGTACCGCTGTGCAAGTTTGTTGAAGGCATCATGGTTCGCATTCTGCGCGGAAAGTTCTTTGTCCTCGAGGCCAGTTCTGTCTGTAGCAATGTGTTACCGCCACTGACGAAGGCTGAGCACTATGTGCTCTTTTGTTTGCTAGGAGTTATGAGAGTCGTGATATGGAGGACACGTCAGAAGGAGCTCTATGGGGACGAGAAGTTCATCTCTTCCCAACTAATCTTGTTCTTTAAGCATCAGCTTAAAGTCAAGATTAGGACGGAAAGGCGGCGGCTCCCTCCATCAGAGTTTGGCAAAAGGTGGGTACATCTTGCGCGATTGTGCCGAGTGAGAGGAGCTGACCTAGAGTGGCTTATCGATGCCGGTTAGGCATGAGGATTTTGTTCTCTCCATATTGAACTTTAGCACCTCTGCCCTGATGTAGACTAGTTTAGGCTTGTTTTTTTTGTCTTAAGTTGTCTTTTATAGTTTATTCTTAGCTAGGATTTGATTGCTCATCGGCCCCTTTTATTTCTGTCCCCCATTTTTTCTTTTTAGTTTAACTCCCCCTCCCTTCCCTTGTTTAGGTGGCCAGATATGTCAGTTCTCTGGTGGGTGCAGGACGCTTTTCGTATTTCGGGTGTGAGTTTCGTATTTGTTTTTGTGTTTGGATGTGTGCATACATCAGTGCGTGCTTGGAGGAATAAATGATTTAGATTATTTAGTCTTGCATCGATTTCGTCCAGTTAACTGATATTTCTATCAAATATGTGGGGGGGGGGGTTGTTACTAATACAGTTTTGTTTAGTTTCTTGTATATGCTTTGTTTTTTCTTGTAAATATGCATTGGGGTTTTTTATATTGTTATTCTCCCCCCCCACACACACACACACAGACAATGTACATATTGGGTTTTTAGTTAGGACTTCATGGAGACACTGTGGTATTATGGTGGACGTGGAAAGAAAGGCAAGTAAGAAAGCGTTGTTTTGGTGAAAGGATTGCTGCGACATGCTTGGGTCAGTGATTGTGACTAGCTAAGTTTAACGTTAAGACTAGATGAAGACCAGCCTTCCCCATCCCCGTATTCGGCCTTGTGCCACATTTTTTGTATTTTTAATACAGAAATAAATAATGCCTCTTGCCCTGAAGATCCGTTCGTGTGAAACCGCGGTAGGTGGTGGCTCAATTCTAGATTTTTGTATTGCATATATGACAGAAATACCTCTCTCACACAAGCGTGAGACATTAGCGAGATGAAAAGATTGTCACTAATGTCTTACAATTATGTGGGAGGTTTTTCTGCTCCACCCTGTATTTTTTCGTATACAGCATTAATGCTTTTTTTTCTCTAATCTCTAGCATTGTGCTACATTGCATATTTGTAATGATCAGTGATATTGTGTTAGTGAAACCTTCATTAGATCTGACGTGTATTAACCACTCGACCAAGTTGGTCTAATTGTCAAACAAATTTTGAATAGTAATTTTAAAAGCCCCGCTTGTTTATTTGCCATTAGTCGAACGTGGTCGATTGGTTAAGACCAGATCTAATGACAGTTTTCCCTGGACCCAGGTTTAAATCCTGTCGGAGGACGCATATTTTCCTAACAAGATTCTCGACTATTCAGGCATCTACGCCAATAAGAGCATCCATTAAAAATAATGTTTAAACAAATACATTACAAATATGTCGGAGTGAATAAATTTTGTAAAATGTCGTGTGTGTATATCTCTTCACTTACAACTCTATCAAAAAGTAAAAACCAAAAATAGACTGATTTAAAAAAAATGTTTTTTGTGACGTATATTTCTCAAATCTTAACCGTTATTTATTTTTTATTTTTTTATTTCTTTACCATTTTTTCTCCTTTTTGATCTAATTTTTCTTCATTTTGATATAGACTGTATGGCTGAGGATACGTGAAATCTCTCTGAGGGATTTCATGTTGAAATGTTCATTCAACATTTTTGAATTTTGAAAATTCATTTTAATATATATACATATATATATATATATATATATATAAGTATTGTTGGAATAATATTCGTTGTTTCAAGAAACACTATTTTTTAAAAAGTGCTCAATACAAAAGTAGAGCTAATAATATTATTTATTCATAAATTATAACATGGATATGTTACAATATCACTACAAAAGTAATTATTGTTTCAACACTTTTGTGTCTTGTCAAGTGATGTGATAGTTCTCAAAGTGTTGAAACAGAATAGCTACTTTTGTAGTGATATTGTAACATATCCATGTTATAATTTATGAACAAATAATACATATATATATATATATATATATATATATATATATATATATATATAATGAAATGATTTGAAATTATTTATGTGAATCGAAAATTGTATTATATAGGCTTGATTTGACTTCGTTTAGACTGTTGGTCATTCGTGGTCGAGAGGTCTAAGACGCGCCAGATCAATTGGTGGCTTCCACTATGTTAATAGGGGTCACAGATTCGAATTCTGCCGAATGACACACATTTTCATAACAAACATTTATCGTAAATAATCACGCTGGTAGAAATAAATATATATACTGTTTAATCATAAAGAGAATACTTAAATACGAGTATCGATTAAAAATAATGTTCAAACACATAATTTCATATTGTCATTTGTTTATAACCATTTCGTTAATTTTCGTTTATATATATATATATATATATATATATATATATATATATATATATATATATATATATACGCATCGCTCATTCAGTAAAATGAATTAGAGCACTCTAGCTATTGGGCGCGTATAATGATAATATATGGGCTAAAAGGTCTGCCTTCTTCCACCGAACGCTCATAGCCCAGAGGTAGAATCGCCGATTGACGCCAATTTGGTCGGTTTTCAATCCTGGGTTAAAAAGCAATCGGAGTCTAACCGTACTGATAGCTGTGATACAGCGAAACAGATCTGTCTGCGGATGACAATATATATATATATATATATATATATATATCCGAGTGAGTACAGAACGAAGAAAGAAGTTTTTACCCAACGTTGAAACAAACATATGATTGTAGAGAAGAGAACATATATAGAAAAACATTATGTACATGTTATATATATATATATATATATATATAAGGTGTAGATATAGATTAATCCAAAGTACATACAGTGGTAGGATAAATCTCTAAGAGAGCTCTAAATATATATATATATATATATATATATATATATATATAGAGAGAGAGAGAGAGAGAGAGAGAGAGAGAGAGTAAATATAAGAAAAAATTTAGGTAGACACGTTATTTCATGGTAAATCGGAAATGTAGGCCTTTTTCAGGAGAACCATAATCAGCTTCCGTCTTTATTGTACAGAAGATTTTACACGAATTGTATATATATATATATATATATATATATATATATATATATATATATAATTCACTTCAAGCAAGATAGTAATGCCATTAACATGCAAGGGAGCTACTAGAAAGGAAAGAAAAGGAAAAAACTGCAGAAGTAAATGTAAACCTAATAATCGTATGAATTTCAGAGTTTAGACAACGACGTTAGCAGTATAGAGTTGAAGTAGAATGTCGAAGAAACCAGAAACCTAGTCTGAAACAGGCACCAATAGATAAACTTCTACTACTGTTCAAAAGACCAGGGAGGAATGTGAATTGGATGATAGGTAAATCTATCTACTACTATTTGTCTATATTTCCGAGATGAGGTAGTATTTACAGTATTTACATTATTCGGACTATTGTCCTCATCTTTGTTATCATATGTACGACGTTTCGGGCGTTGTAAACTTCGCTTCGGCCGTTCTAAACTTCGCAGGTACCTCTCCCGAGTAAGACCCCCAACAGAGGAGGACATGACTAAGAACTGTGTGTGCGCCATTCCATCTGGCTGTGGAAAGAAATATAAAGCAGAAACAGACCGTCCTCTTAAGGTAAGGCTATAAGAACATCGTAAGCCCGTAACACGAGGGGAGATAGAAAAATCGGGCGTAGCTGACCACATATGGAGGGAGAAAGGGGATCACCACCCCCTATGAAATGAAATTGAAATAATATATAGAGAATATCACTGGAAACTACGTAAACTTAAGGAATCAGCACATATTCTAGGCTTCAAAAATCTCCTAAGCCGACCAAGCGTAGAAATGAACACAATATGGGAACCGGAGTGCCAGAGAAAATTATTAGTGTCAAAAATTGCAATATGAACTCTGGTAAAAATACTAGAGAAAGCCATTAGCATTAAAAATACTAGAGAAAACCATCAACATCAAAAAATTGCAATATGAACTCTGGTAAAAAAAAAAACGGTACTAGACATTAGGTTATAAGTCCTAAAAATTCAGTTGTTCTTGTCCTTAAAGACATATAGCCTAGTGGATATAGATGTTGGTTAATTCCTGTGACTGGACCCAAATTGACTTCATTACCAGGCTACAGCAGTGGTGAACAAGTAACTTACAGGGTTAGAGGGAGATAACTCACGACTTCCAAAAGAGGTTCTACTATGCAAGGGATGAGAATGATATACCCAAGTGATTGTAATAAAGGGTTCGGTTCGAAATTCCGAGCACCTGAAGAAGGACGGAGCGTACCATCGGTATATCTACTACTATTTTGTAATTTGTCATGAAAAAGAATCGCAGACATGGTAATACTTGATTTTAACCTATCATTATTTAACATTGCCTTTTATTTCAATGTAACACTTTGTAATTTACTTTTAATGTATATGCGTCAATGTATATGCGTGTGTATACACGTAGCCCGTGACACTTTACTTGAACGTGGACCTTACATTTTCCACTTACAATGTATGAGAGACTGCCCAAATTCTTTCTGGAGCAATAGATTTTTTTCTTTAATGCACACATAACAGGCACAGCCTTGCCCACTGGTATTCCCTTCTCACAATTACCTGGAAATGGATAAATCGTTTATCTATACTGCTGGCTGGTGGACTGGGGCTCATCTAACATCAGCCTTGCATTTGGCTTCCTTGTTATAGTGTAAAATTAATTGCAAAGTCAATATTATATAGTCAGATTGTTTGAAGTAAAATACTTATTTATTCTTGTCATTGGGCAGTGCACAATAAAATTGAACAGCAAACTCCAATTGCACGAAATCACACACACACACACACACAGAGAAACACACACACACACAGAGAAACACACACACACACAGAAACACACACACACAGAAACACACACACACACACACACACAGAGAAACACACACACACACACAGAGAAACACACACAGAAACACACACACACACACACACACAGAAACACACACACAAACACACACACACAAACACACACACACACACACACAGAAACACACACACACACACACGCCATCGAACAAAGAAAAGTAATAACGTTTAAAATAATTTGAAAATTCTCAGAATTTGGCAATACCTGGCAAATACTGAGTAAAATGGCATGTGTGCACACTTATGTGAATAACAAACGGAACAGTGAATTTGATTAATGAGGCACACACACATAAAGACCCTCTTTGTTGAACAAAGAACTTGCGAATTAACATTGCATGTGATCCATGCTTCTAAAATACTCAAGACAAAGAATCTTGATATGCTTTCTATGTCTGTCTGCTGGATAGGGTTTGAAAATAACATTTCCATATTTTGTCTGGATTTGGCAGACTTTTGTCAAATTAATCACATCACGATTTTCCTAGTGTTTCAGGTTTAGGCAGGGAATTTCAGTTATACTGAATATTACCGAATCTAACTCGATTTGCTTTAGGTTCAAATCTTCCTAGTGCCTTCCTCATTAGTAATTTGTAGGTTTAAATTAATATTTTTAAAACCAGGCCTTTTCCTAATCAGGTTTGTAGTGAGTGGGAGATAATAGTAACTCTCGTCATCCATTCCCTTCAAATTTAGAGAACTGTAGAAGAAATTTGCGAGCCTATATGCGATTGAAGCGTAGAAGAGCTGGCTAATGCTTCTTTGATTCTGCCTTGTGTCAGACATAACCGAAGTCCCTACAGCTTGCAAGTTCAGATGCAGAATTATCATCATCAGAAGGTTTTTTTTAATCATCAGAAGGTTGGTTGTTGGCAGGTTGGAATGTGTGGATTAGTGTAGAAGAGTGGAATAAAAAATATATATTTTAAATGTTAAAATAGAAATTTATTAAAAGAAGGAATAACATAAGTTTTAGAAGTTAATGTTCGATTAGAAACATTATTAAGAAGTTATGAGTAGAGTTCGTGTTCAATGATAAAGTTGAGGTATTAAGAGTTCGTACAAAATGTTTGTAGCAGTAATTGTTGAGAGAGATAAGGAGAAAGAGAACAAGGTGCGACCTGACCTTATCTCCGGGTTGACTTGAAGTTGCCGTTACATGTTAGTTGTTTCATCTCTCGGCTCCCATCTGACACTCTTCACTGACGCCGGTCATTTATATAGTCCTTTTGAATTTCACACTGGATCGCCAAGTCCTTCCAAGTCTTACAATTCACTCCCATTGGTCAAAAATCATTTTAACACCTACTTGCGAAATCTGGTTTCGACTTTTTTTTAAGCAACTGGTCATTCTTTTTTTTCATTTGGGAAAACCAGAATTTCACACGTTGTTGTGAATTTTTGTGAAAGGGAAGAGAGTTGATTTAATTAATTTATTATCCGCTACAGGATGTTACCTTTCACAGAAATTAATCAGTGAACTGAAGAAATATGGATAAATAAATTCATAAGCATATGTGAAAATAATTTGGGACTAATAAAAACCTTCCCTTTACAGAAATTAGCCAGTCAGCCAAGAAGAAAAAGGAAATAAATTTGTGAGCTATGCGAAATTTTTTTAATATATAAAATGAAGAGAAAAATTAAATTAATCAGAAAAGAGTATCGGAAGTATGTGAACGGTTTTTATTTCAGTTCCTTTTGACCTGTGTTGAAGTATACGCCAGTGTAAAATTACTCACCAATTATATTATCAGCCTTTAACCAGCATGCAGCACGTCAAAGAATTTTCCGTCAACAATTCAAGAAATGTAAGTATTTCAAACTATATCCCTTTGTCTACTTTTAAAGGTATGTGCACCATAAATCCCTCTGGTGAGCAATAAACTCTCTTATCTTTTGTCTTACGCATATCTAAACTTATTTATAAATAGAACTTTGTGTGTGTGTGTGTGTGTGTGTGTGTGTGTGTGTATCCGTTACCTATAGACTCCGAAACGGCTGAACCGATTTTCTTGAAAATTTACACAGTTGTACTATAAGCGTCTGCGAGTGTTCTTAGTTAGGTTTTGTGTCGAGGTACCTCCGATAAATATCGAAAACCGATAATCGAAAAAATCGGGTTATAGAAGGAGTGGTCCGATTTTAATCAAATTTGATACACTCATAGACAAAGACATAAGAAACGATATTCAGAAGTTTCAAGGTTGCAGTTCTTACAATAATGCAGAAAATTTGATATTGATACCAGGAAATCAAAATTTGACTTACATCCATTCATATTTCTTTCAGTCTACGGTTTCGCTTTAACTGGAAACAACTATTGCTTTTTAGTCTTTCGTGCCAACGTCCAAAGAGTCTGAGCTCCAGGGCCATGGATTAGTTTTAAAGCTTTCATTACACACGGACAACGCCGGGCTATACTGCTAGTTTTGATATAATTTTGTGTCAGATCGTTTAATCTGTTGTATGAACATTTCCTCTTCATGACATTACGTTAAAGTACGGACTTTAAGAATTCTCTCGGAACGAGAAATTGGAGAGCCGAGTTCAAATTCTAGTTGAATTCATCGCATTCACTTACGCGCAAATACCCTTGGGAAAGGTATTAATCCGTCTCTTCCCTCCAGTTATGGGTTAAATAACAGGACAGATTGGGTTCTATAACCTTGGTAGGCAACCAGTCTACCGCAGAGAGCAATGGCAACCTACTGTGGGATAATCTTCTGCCCAGTCAGTTATGTATCTTTCGAGACATGATCGCCCAAGCGTGTTTCACGTATGGCACTTAACTGCTAGACTGATTGAGAATACTTTAAGCATGTGAATTCTTTATCTTGTTTTGTTGAAATTACCCGTGTCTTTCCTCCTCATCATCCTTCAGAAGTCTTCTTGGCGCGAGTAAATCATTTTATTCCCTAATCTCTATGCCACTACAGGTTCCAACCCTATTAACTACTCTACCATTTTTTTCTCCATCTAATATCTCTCTACTCGTTCCCTCTGGATTTCTAAATCTCTCAATACCTCAAGTCACCAAACAACATTTCATGCACTTATGAATCAACCACGGCCACTGTCCGATTACAGCATCATTTACTTTACTCATCCATAAGATAAAAGCTGTCCCCAAAACGCTATGTCTGAAAAGTAACAAAAATAATACGTTGCCCTGGGGGTAATAGTTCTATGGTATAGACGGGGTTGAGATAATAAATAAGTAAAGGCCATGTTTTATTAACTATACCTCCATTTTTTTTTTTTTTTTTGACTCCATATAGGTGTGTTGTGGTGCAGTGGATATCGACTCGGAACGAAAAATCGGGGAACCGATTTCGAATTCCAGTTGAATCCATTGCATTCACTTACGCACAAATACCCTTGGGAAAGGTATTAATCCGTCTCTTCCCTCCAGTTATGGGTCAAATAGCAAGACAGATTGGGTTCTATCACCTTGGCTGGCAACCAATCTACCGCAGAAAGCAATGGCAACCTACTGCGGGATAATCTTCCGCCCAGTCAGTCATGTCTCTTTCGAGACATGATCGCCGAAGCGTGTTTCACGTATGGCACTTAACTGTCTGACTGAATGATTATCCTTTCTGTCCTTTTTATATTCTGTGCCTTTCATATGTTTCTTGTGTAAGCCATTGTGGTATTCATGTGAATGTTTATTATTATATATGTGCTGATGTGTTAATGTTATAAAGAGTTTTTCTTCCGTGTACAGGTATACTCATGCAAACACAGCGTAATTGTTCCTCCATGTGTGTGTCAGGTAGAATGTAGTATCAGGTTGTTATGTTATATTATGTTCTGGTATTTGAGTGCGTAGATTTTTTAAAAATTAATTTGTTGGTTTTTTGCATATTCTTTTTCTGAAGATTATTTAAATACCTCTCTGGTTTGCACAGAGGGAGCCTTCTTTTACCTGGTTAATGTGTTGATTCTCTGACGGTTGACACAAATGCCACACGCATGTTCTTTTTATATTTACTTAACGCCTACGCGTTTCTGACTTCATTTTGGTGGGAGCGTTAGTCATTGGTTGACTTTTGAATGATGCCAGTTGACCACATAAGCTATGTCCGGGTTATAATCTAGGTTACCAGAAATATGGAGGAATTGAAATAGCGAAAGAATGTATGTATTGAGAGAGAGAGAGAGAGAGAGAGAGAGAGAGAGAGAGTTTCTCTGTCACTTTATTAGTAAAGAGGAAAGTGTATATTTCAATACGCTTTACTACTACCTATCTATCTACTCACCACAATTCAAACAAAAGATACCCGAGATGCTGTGACAACTAGAATTAGAAATATCTTTTAAGTGGGTATCGAGCAGCCAATTATTTTCGGGGCAATATCTACAATCCTGGGTGGGGGTTCTTATCCTAGCATACCAAATATTCAGTGATACAGTATGGCAACAGACTCTCTATATAGAGCAGAGGTAGAAGTATGCCAACAGCCTCTCTGAAGAGCAGAAGTAGAAGGCCGTTAGCAATTCCCTTGATAAATTACTTTTTTAATGAGAATTCTTAGTAAATAATAGAGCCGCTACATCGCTTTCTTGATTAACACGATGGCATTGACACTCCTGAAGAAATCCTCTGTAATGCATGTGTCCAGAAACTTAATTTTATCCACCCTCTCCACACAAACTCTGCTGATAACCAAAATTGAATTTTTTAAAGAATAAATTTGATAAATAAAAAAAAGGAAATTATTCAAGTGACATTCGTGATACCGGCTTAGACGATCATCTTTCTTTCTTGACATGACTGACTAGGCAGAAGACTTTCCCACAGTAGGTTGCCATTTTCTTTCTTTCTGTAGCTTGATTGCCAACCAAAGCACGATCTGTCCCGATATTCAACCCATAACCGGAGGAAGGAGCGATGGATTAAAAATACTTTTCCCAAAAAAGGATATTTTTTTGCTTGAAGTGAATGCAATGAATTCAACTGGAATTCGAACGCAGCTCTTCGATTTCTCATTCCGAGAAAAGTTGGGTTTCCCAAGGGTATTCGATTTCTCATTCTGAGCCGATATAAATTATTTTACCACAACGCACATGAATCTCTAATCTCTAGGGATCTCCAAACTCGCCGGAAAAACAGCATAGTATGAAGGAAAAGGCCTCAAACTAAATAAAAATAAAGTTTTCTCGGCAAAATGTTTATGCAATCATTAAGAGGATAGATCAAAGTATTTTTTAATTATTTTCTTTAAATTTTTTAATTGTTTCTAACGGGTTTATTTTTGTGGTAGAACGACTTTATGATAAAGTCGTTGATAACGGTATTAATTGCACGAGTAATTAATTTCGTCACTCACCGTTTTGTTGCGTGTGCTTACTGCTTCGCTTTCAATAGTCATGGGAAAAAAAGTTTCTCTATAAAAATGAACTTGGTTGATTCTTATTCTTCGTAAATGTTAAGTAAATATTTGACTGTTTGCTTTCTTTTTCAACTGTTGTATCGACAAAAAGGTCCGAGCAGCCGATATAACAGTAGAAAACTTGGGTAAGTCTTGTTTTGTTTTTTGTTTCTTTTTTTCGTTTATTATTGTTATGTTGACTTTAAAAAATAAAAACGACGATTTTAAATAAATTTTCGGTTTCAGAATCAAATGAAGTTCTTTATTTTTAATAATTCTAGAAAACTGTCGCATGTATTTTTCTTTTCTTTTTTCTTTACTGCTAAATTACAATTGACCAGGTGTGGGGAGAATTGTCTGCTTTTTTGTTATTTGAATATTTTTCTTGTAGAAATGTTTTACTTGTTTGTTTAATTTGCTTCGAGAAAGACTTTAACATCATAAGCTACAAAGAAAAAATTTACTCTATTTGGACAAAAATCTTTATTTTAAAATTTAAATTTAAAAAAAAATGCCATATTTTGATTTTAAAACTAAAATATCTCAGAAAAAAACATTTTTTGGCAAAAGCTTCATGTTTCGACTCTTATATTTAAAAAATATTTTTAAATTAATAATTATTTTTATTCCTGTATCTGAATACGATTTAAAGTTTTAGTGTTATTTAATGGTGAGTAAAATTCATAATTTACTAATAATACCACAAGAAGCATAGACTGTTTGTTGTTGCTGTTACATGCGGCGTGAGTATAGTTTTTTTTTTATTTACTTCATAATTGCACTTTTGTTTATTTGTAACCATTAAAATTAATATTAGTGAAAATACATGAACATCTCCGATCGATTTTTTTTGTGGAGAGGGCATGAAAATTGAACTAAATTTTGTTTTTGTTATTTTTTTGTTTCATTTTCTTTTGTTTACATTCCTTCTATCTGGCCTTCTTCAATTAA
This sequence comes from Ascarosepion bandense, assembly GCA_037127315.1. Classification (NCBI taxonomy): domain Eukaryota; kingdom Metazoa; phylum Mollusca; class Cephalopoda; order Sepiida; family Sepiidae; genus Ascarosepion; species Ascarosepion bandense. The sequence goes on along the minus strand of JBBBDQ010001586.1, from coordinate 4,492,555 downwards.
AAAAAGGCTTATTTTCAAAACAAATGCTTTTTTTTAAGATATTTTTAAAATTTTGAAATATTTCATCATGAGTTCCATTAGAAATTCTAGTCTAAAAAATAATAATAATGAATATGATGATCGTTTGTGTATAAATTTTTCTGCTGCCTTGTGGTTGAACAACAAAAAAAACCTTAAATCAAATTGTAAAGGTTTTTAATTTTTACTTAAATTTACTAATAATTTAAAAAAAAAAACAAAAAAAACATAACAATTTTAGTTTCACAACATACCGGCCAAAAATTTATCAATACTTACATTTCAAATTATTTTTAACTTCTTTTTGAGGAGAAGCATTTATTTATTTTTCATTATAATTTCAGATTTGTCATATTGCTTGCTTTTTTTTTCACACATATTCCGATACTACATCACTGGGTGAAACTTGGCACAACCATATGATTCAATAAGTGGGCTGCTTAGAATTAAACAGCAAACTTTTGGTTTTCTTACATCAAACAAAAAACAAAACAAAATCTTATCATGGGTACCAATATTCGTTGACCCAAACACTCATGTACCCGCAAGTGGTGAGGAAAAGGTTCTAAGAAGAAAGAAAGAAAGAAATGAAATCAATAAATCAACCAACAAATGTTGATAATTGCTTTGCCCTTGCAAAGTTTATTATGTGGAATGGTTCACAGATGCATTCCTCTCCACTCTCCATTATAAAAGGCCGTTGTGTGTGTGTGATTGATTTCCCTTCTGTCACACCCATAGAGAGGGACAAGACAGCATTAGCTCAGTCCATTCTCTGTACTACCAGTTATGAAAGCTGTTGCTGCATGTTTGCTCTTTAACAGTGGCTTATTATTTCAGTTTTTGCAATAATTATGTTGTCATATTGTGAAGAATATATATTTGTTTGCTTGTGTGCGTATATATATATATATATATATATATATATTCCTCCTGTCAGGCTCATGAAGAGAGAGAGAGAGACAATAGCAAAGCAATGTTAGCTCAGTTAATTAGAGGGACTATAGCAAGACAGCATTAGCTCAGTTCATTCTCTTTACTACCAGTTATGAAAGCTCTTGTCGCATGTTTGCTCTTTAACAGTGGCCTATTATTTCAGTTTTTTCAATAATTATGTTATGAAGAATATAATCTTTCTATTATAATAAAAACCATTATATATATATATATATATATATATATATAGTAAATTAACCTAGTGAGCTAACAAACCTACCAAGGTTTCATCTAAACGGATCTTCCCTGAATATCCGTTTAGGTGAATCCTTGGTAGGTTTGTTGGCTCACTAGGTTAATTTACTTATTCTGCTCTGCTTACGTACTGAGCGCTTTTTTTGTTATTGATTACTCGTCTTGGGGATTTTTGTTTTTGGGCTACATACTGGCTCAGTCCAAATCGCTTTGGCTGATGTTCATGTGCTTAGCTCTTTCTTTTTTTTTTTCGACTATTTTTTTTTTCCGCATATACATATGTGGAGGTTTTTTTTTAAACGAGTATAGTGATAAGTTTGCATTTATAAATATATATATATATATATATATGAGAGAATTGCAAACGTGCAAAGATGGACAGGATAATCCAAAAGATTTTATACAATTAATATATAAATTGAGATTTATTTCAACAATGTAAATTTACATCATCATATTTAAACCATTAGAAAAAAAATTCACTCAGAATATTTAAGCAATTTGATTGATTTTCCAATGGTCTGAATGAGATGATTAAATTTAGATTGTCAAAATAAATCTTGATTCATAACCATATAACCATGTGCTGAGTTTTCTTCTCAATATATATACATAGTATATCTTGCTCGGGGGTTTGGATTCTTTTTTTCTTATATCTTAATGTAAAGTACTCAATAGTAGGTACATCGATATATATGTTGCCATCATTTTAGATGGCATACGATATATTTTTACTCTCATCTTTTACAGCATAAGCCCACTCGTATTAAATAATATTGTCTCTGTGGTGAACTGGGGCAAGAAGTGGCTTGTCAACTTCAATTCATCTAAGACCAAGCTGTTGTCTGTCAACCATTACAGGCAACCTCTCCTGCCTCCCATAAGCATGGACCAAGCGATTCTCCCGGAGAGTAATACACTACACCTCCTCGGACTTACCCTGTCCTCAGACCTCAAATGGAACCACTATATTGAATCCATAGCAAAATCTACTGCTAAGAAGGTTGGGTCACTATGTCGATCCAGGATGTTTTTTCCACCTGAATCCATCCTGCATATATACAAGTCAACCATTCGTCAGTGCATGGAGTACTGCTGCCATTTATGATCAGGTGCCCCTGCCGTTCTCCTCAGTGTTCTTGACAGGCTCCAAAGGAGAGTCTGTAATGTGATAGGTACTAATCTGGTGGCTCGACTGCAGCCACTTCCCCATCGTCGAAATGTGGCCTCCCTTTGTCTGTTCTATAAATACTTTCATGGCTTCTGCTCAGACGAACTTAAGTCACTGATGCCTCCTCAACAGGTGTTTACTCATGCAACCAGAGTGGCAACTGGGTCCCACCCATTCACAGTCAGGTTAGCCAAATGCAGACGACAATTCTGCTCCTGCAGCTTCTTCTCTCGCACTTCCCGCCTGTAGAACTCGCTCCCGTATTCTTGCTTTCCTGACGGCTACAACCTCCAGAAATTTAAATGCAAAGTCAATACTCATCTACTAACCACTGGACTCTAGCTCTCTCCCCACCCACCGTATAACCTTCCCTTTCTCTCCACCTATGTATCTGTCATCGCATCTGCTTTCTCAGCTTTCTATTGTTCCTTTCTAACTAGTTTGTACTCCTCACTCTTTTCTAATTAATCTTTTTACATTTATGTAGCCTCCTGCACATCAGTGTCGTTTCCGCCTTGCTTGGGGTGAAATGATTAAAAAAAAGAAAATCATCTTTTGACATCAAATTGCAATGTTTATGGTTTTTAAATTTGTATGAAATTGAAAGCACCATTAGTGTTATTGATGTTTGATTTTCTTGATTGACGTTTCCAGACAAGGCTAGTGCAAGGGTCTCTGCTCTCCCTACCCGAATCTATGATACACCTCCACCCCACAATCTATTACATCTCAATTTTCATAAGCTTGCATTCATATAAACAAGTTTTATTGAAATCTAATTACATGCAATAGTGGATCAAATGCAATATTGGTGAACAATTCAACTAAAAAAATTAAAAAATAAAAGAAATTACATTAGTGTTCGAAATGTTGTCCTCATCTTTGTTGCAATATTCATGACGTTTCAACCGTTTCACACTCCTACTTTCGTACAATGGCTTAAACATTGTGAATATGACAACAACGATGAGAACAACAGTCCAGTAAATAATTACAATATCATAGCTCAGAAATATAGACAAATTAAAAAAAGTACCTCAAAAACACATGGCCCAGTGGATATAGATATTGGTTACTTCAAGTGACTTGACCCAAAGAGTTGTGAGTTCAATACCAAGCTACAGCAATAGTGAACAAATAACTTAGTTAAGTTAAAGGCAGATAACGATATGGCTACCAGAAGTGGCATTGCACACAGAATGAGAATGATATACCCCAGTGATCGTAATAAAAGGTTTGATTTGAAATTCCTAGCTCCTCAAGAATGCTGGAGCATACAACACCCTAAACTTTGTAAACGTGGCAATAAAGATGAGGATAATAGTCTGAACGACCCCCACAGCTTTACCCCCACACTATAGTTGTATATTTGATAGTAGCATTCACTGGCCATGTTTCCAAACATTGACTTTATCAATGTCAAACAAATGAAATGGCAATGTTAGTTTTAATGCGCAGGGAGTAAATATATGGTACTATTTTGAAGTCGTAGTTGCAAAACTAGTGACAAAAATAAATTTAAGTAAAGCTATGCTATTTACATTGTTCAAATTATTGTCATCATCTTTATTGCCATGTTTACGATGTTTTGGCCGTTGTATGCTCCGGCCTTCTTTAGGCGCTAGGAATTTCAAACTGAAGCCTTTATTTCAATCACTGAGGTATATCATTCCTATTTCGAGTATATATTTCTTCTGGAACCTATGATGTGTGGACAAATGCTGACAAAGATTAAGCATCTGAAACCATGGTGACAAGATTAAAATTAAATTAAATCTCTGCAAATTCAGGACCCCGCAATATGACTGTGACAATGATACTCCTCAAACTTCTGGGCGTTGATTTGGTTTCTCAAATCAAATCTTTTTCGTCAGTGATTAAAGCCTCTGGAGTAATGATTAAAACTTTTCAACTCAAATTTCATACTGTCAGAGAACACTCAGCCTGACTTCTTTACATAAATTACTTCAAATAATCTTGTCAGGTAACAACTTCAACCTGACTTTTACTGCACAATTTTCACAAACTTCTTCTCATAACCAACTTCAGCAGAGGAACAAATCATTTCTTTATAAAATGTTAGCAGCAATAATCTTCGTTTTTTTTGTCTTCTTTTTTGTCCTCGTTGCCGTCCAACAATAATCTGCAACAAACGCTTTCACCTATAACAACTGACCCCAGGAACCAAACGTAAATAAAATATAAACGTTATATTTTATTTTTTGTTTTCAAACAAGAAACTCGGTGACATGCCAGGAAGTGAAGAGGTTCTTTTGGTCAGAAGTTGTCAGCAGCACCCCACAACATCGAAGAGACCCAATTTAGGACAACCACTCACCTCAACGGGTGAACTCGGACTCTCAAAATCAAATTTCAATTACTACTAAGAAAGTTTTGTCAGCTTAACGTCACTTCCACTCCACTCACAGCTGTCTTCCAAATGAGGCAGGTGCTGGCCGTTGACCTTGCCAGTCATAATAAAAATTTGCAATCCAAACATGCTTTTTTTTTTTTTTTTTGCACCCGCTTGACTTTTTCAACAATATCCATTCCATCAAATCTTAAAACATCTGTGTCACTAAGTACAAATACACATCATGTCAAAAATCCATGCTGTCCAAAAATTGTAGCAACGAATATTTAACATGTAGCCATGTAGTTATCTTCCTTTAACTTACCTCTCTAAGTTATTTGTTTATCACTGCTGTGGCCTGGTATTGAACTCACAATTCTTTGGGTTAAGTCATTGGAACTAACCAATGTCTATATTCACTGCTCCATGTGTCCTCAAGAACAGTGAGTTGAATACTAGGCTACAGCAGTACTTAAGTTAAAGGGAAATAACTGCATGTCTACTGGAAATGGCATCACACATGGAATGAGAATGATATCCCCCAGTGATTGAAAGGGTGTGGTTCAAAATTCCTAGCACCTGAAGAAGATTGGAGTGTATAATGGCTGAAACATCGTAAACATTGCAATAAAGATGTGGAGAATAGTTCGAACAATGTAAATAATGTAAATACTACCTCATCTCAGAGGTATAGACAAATACTGAAAATTAATTAATGTTTTATTTAGTGATTTTACTCCTCCTTGTCACTGTTTTTTAGATGAGGCATTTTCACCATCATTTTACCTCTAGTTTTATTCCATCTGATTGCTACTGCTTTTTAGATATGGCATTTTCACGAGTGCGAGTGGTATAATGGACAATGAAACTGGAAATTAGAGAGTCAAGTTCCAATTATGTTTGGGTTCATTATATTCAATTACATGCAAATACCCTTTGAAAAAGAATAAATACATCTCTTCTCCCCAAGCTATGGGTTAAGGAGTAGAGATTGAATTGCTAAAAATACTTACATTATAAATAAAATATTTTAAATAACCAGCAAAATGTTGATAAGATATTAAAAAAAAAAAATACAATCAATTTTTACTTTTTTTAGATTATTAGAGCGCTTTCATTTCATTTTCAGTTTTATTCCGTCTTATTATTGTTGCATTGGTTCTCATACAATCACTGAATTAAGCAACATTGATCTTGGTTAGTACCCCAATGGCTGATCAAGAGGGAATGCCAGCTGTATTGCTTGGGTGTGTGGGTGGTGAAATGGATAACAGAATTGGAAAATGGAGAGCCAAGTTCCAATTCTAGTTGAGTTTCTTTACATTCGTTTACACAGAAAAAACTTTTAGAAAGGAATGAATCCACTTCTTCCCCACCCCCAGCTATGTGTTAAGTAGTAGAGATTGTACCAGTAAAAATCATTATTATCTCTAAGAAAAAAATCTTACAATGTAAAAATATTTTAAATAACCAGCAAAAAGTTCATAAATTGTAAAAAAAAAAAAAAATACAATCAATCAATATTTTTAGATGAGGCATTTTCACTATTATTATTTTATTGCTAGTTTTATTCCATCTTATTGTTGTACTAGTTCTCATATGATCACTGAAGTTAAGCAACATCAAGCCTGGTCAGTACCTACACTAGTGATCACTTGGGTACCAGTGGTGTAAGCTTGGGTGCATGGGTGGTGTAATGGATAATGGCTTGGGATTGTTAATTGGAGTGACGAGTTCAACTCCTGACAAATACCCTTGGGAAAGCTATGAAGTCACCTCCTCTTCTCCTCCCCATCTGTGGGTTAATAACATTTGTGTCACTAAAATCATTATTGTCCTCTCTATTTTATAATGATTTTACTCAGGTTCTTTCACTCTCAGTACCCTCCTTGCATCTTGGTGGCTTTATTGCCTTGCTTGAGGTGAAATGATTAACACAAAAAGAAATACCTGATTTTGACAAAATGTTTGTCAAATGTTGTTCAAATTTAAAAAGGTAAAATGCATCTTGAAAGCTCTTAACAATTATTGAAGCATGCATTTTAATTCAATTATTGTTATTCAATTATTAATTCAATTATTTATTTTAATTCAATTATTGAAGCATGCATTTTAATTGAGATATGATTAGGTATATGCCTACGACTCCTAATTCCTGCCTGCTGTGTCCCATGGAAGTATTGACTTCTATTTTGGATCTGTCTATATTTCTGAGATGAGGTGTTCTAACTACACTATTTACATTGTTTGGAATTTTGAACTGATCCTTTTATTTAGTCCACTTATGTAAATTGTTCAGTTGACTAAATAAAGGGTTCAGTTTAAAATTCCAACATTCACCTGAGCATACAACAGATGAAACATCATGAATATGACAATAAAAATGAGGAACAACATTCTGAACAATGTAAATAGTTTTAGATTTTTTAAAAATGGCAAAATTGTCTCTTTTTTTTTTTTTTTTGTAATCAGTACTACTTAAGGGGACTGGCACACTCATGGAAAATTTTTGTAGATTAGCATTCAGTAGACTGAAGTAAGACATTTGTCAGAATCAGAAAATATTTTCTTGTTTTCGAAGGAGGGTTCTGTTCATAATATCTATGCAATGCAAACTTGATTCCTGGAATTAGCTATTCTGCATAAAAAAAAAAATAATTTTTTCTTTTTCTTTCACTAAAAAAATTTCCTTTAATTAAAGAATTAAAATTAACATGATAAGCGCATATATCTGTTTATTCTTCATTTAAGATAAATAATTATCCTCCCCAAATGTTTGTGCATGTGCTTCAGAAAAAATATCCCATGAAAAATTTTTTTAAGAAAAGTATTTAATTTTTTTTTTAAATTCTAATAGTCAAAAGCAGTATGCTGATATCTGTGATGTAAGCTCAGTTTTAAACTGAATAATTTGTAAATAACAACTCAGTCAGGGATCACTTTTACACTGTATCAAAATTATAAACATGACCATTGTCTAAATCAGAAAAGCTCTATTTTCTATTCTGACAAATATCATGACTTTAGGAAAGTCAATCTACAAAAATTATTCCTTGAAAAAAAAATTTTCTTTTTTAAACAAGTAGACAAGTCTTTAACAAGTTGTGCCATACTCTGAATCTATTAGAAATAACTATATATTATTTTTGCTCATTTATTTTTCAGGTGACATTGTGTTGGGAGACAATCAACTGGGATTGTAATGCTGCATACAAAACAGACAGATCAAAACCGAAAGTGTAACCGTGAATCTTTGATCCGGTTGAATGACGCAACATGGAAACTGTTGAGTCAATGAATTCAGAATTTGAAATTAGCCATCTTGATGGCTCCAGAAATCACAATCCAGACCTAAATGAACACACCCCCACAAAAGAAAAGCGGTTTTATTGCGAAATGTGCAAAATTAATTTTCCTGATAATTCCAACCTTGAATACCACACCAGTATCCACAATACTAAAAAACCATTCCACTGTGAAATTTGTCGCTTAGTATTTCTGCATAGGTCACAACTCCAAAGGCACATGAGGGTGCACACTGGTGAAAAACCCTTTCAGTGTCATGTTTGTAACACAAAATTTGCTCACAGTACAACACTTAAAACCCATGTACAGGTGCACACTGGTGAGAAACCCTTTCACTGTGATATGTGTGGGACAAAATTTTCCCATAGTTCAAGTCTTAAAAAGCACATACGACTCCATATGGGAGAAAAGCCGTTCCACTGTGACATTTGCGGGGCTCAGTTTGCGGTGAATTCTAATCTTAAGAGGCACATGGTTTCCCACACTGGGGAGAAACCATTCCACTGTGATGTCTGTGGGTCAAATTTTTCACTAGGTTCACACCTCAAAAGACACATGCGATCACACACTGGAGAAAAGCCCTACCCTTGTGACATTTGTGGGGCCAAATTTGCAGACAATTCAATTTTAAAAAAGCACATACGTACACACACTGGAGAAAAACCTTTCCAGTGTGACATTTGCGAGTCAAGATTTTCAGTGAACTCGAGACTGACTGAACACATGCGTACACACACTGGTGAAAAACCCTTTCAGTGCGAAATTTGTGATGCAAAATTTGCCGTTAATTCACGATTGACTGAACATAGACGAAAGCACACAGGGGAGAAACCGTACCAGTGCAATATGTGTGAGTTGCAGTTTTCAACATCCGCACAGTTGAGGAAACACAAACAAGTACACATTGTTGAAATGTCCATTCCTATGCAAGATATTTTTTGCTAGTATCATTGGAAATTAGTCATTCCTCGGCTTTTTTTTTTTTAATGCACAGGGTAAACTTACGTCCAGGTTCACACAGCATGTCACCATTTTTTTCTTTTTTAACAAAAATGCTGCTGTTACAAATTGGTATATTTAAAAATGACACTGATAAAAACAGATACAGTACAAAACTGAATGAGAACAGATAGACACATTGGAAACCCAAATTTTAAATTTAAGTGTCTCTACATTTTAAGTGCTGTGGTGTAATGGATATCAGCTAGGAATAAGAAAGTGGAGATCTGAGTTCATATTCCAGTCATATTCATTTAATTTACTTACACACAAATATCTTTGAGAAAGGTAATAATCTATCTCCTCTCTCCAGCTATGGGTTAAATAGCAGGACAGATTGGGTTCTATAGCCTTTGTTGGCAACCAGTCTACTGCAGAAAGAAATGACAATCTAATGCAGGGAAAAGCTTCTGCCTGGTCAGTCATGTCTTGAAAAAGACATAATTGCCCAAGTGTGTATCACGCATAGCACTTAACTGACAGACTGACATTTTTCAGCATTTCTCTCTGTATATAATTATAACCAACGTTTATCTGTACTTTGTTCCCTCCTCTAAATATATATGATCCGCTCAATAAAAAAACTTTCTCTTTCAATATTTTATTCTATTTTTTAAGTGAAGTTAATGTCTACTGACATACAGACTGAAAGAAAATGTACCCGCCTATAAAAAAAAGTAATACAGATTCATTTTCTCTCAAGAGGTACATTTTCTTTATTCAGACATTTAATCTCTAGGCCAGTGTTTCTCAATTTTTTTTTTTTAACTCAGGGTGCATTTGTAGAATAACTAAGACTTCATGGCAACTTTAAACTTAATCATAAAAAAATTACATGTCTATATTTCTCAGATGAGGTATTTTATTTACATTATTTGCACTGTTGTCCTCCTCGTTATTGTCATATTCACAAAGTTTCAGCCATTGTATGCACTGGCCTTCTTCAGGTGATATATGTTGGAAATTCAAACAGAACCCTTTATTTAGTTCATGAAGGAAGATTGTTCTAGTAGCACATGTGATACTTTTTTTTTCTGGATATCTCTGTTTCAGTTCCAAAAGTTATTCCCAAGGAGACATGGCCCAGTGGATTAAAGTGCTGGTTGAAGTAATCCAAAGAGTGACTTGACCCAAAGAGTTGTGAGTTCAATAACAATCAACAACAGAGGGAACAAATTCTTGGAATATTGAATTACTGAAGGGAATTAACTGAATCTGAGATATCTGAAAAAACTATGGTACATGGAATTAGAACACACTACCCTCCGTGGACTAAACAACAGGTTTGGATCTGAAGAAGTCTTAGCATACAATGATTGAAACATTGTGAATATGGCAATAGAGGTGAGGATTTTCAAAAATTAAAGGTACAGTTTTCATTTAAAAGGATTAATGAAGAAACCTGCTATCTTTTTTTTAGATCACTAAATCCCTTAAGGAAAGCAAAAAGGAAAAGATTATCTACTCCTTCTTAAAGATTAAGAAATTTGGCATCTAGTGTAAAATATCAAATGACAAAAATCTGATTTTGACATGGGAGCCATGTGCTCGGAGTTTCTAGATTTTTTTAATAAAGATTTTTTAAAATAAATTTATAAATTAAATTTTTGTTAACTTGAGGCACACCTGGCAATCTTTCAGGGTGCATTGAGGAATACTGCTCAAGACATAAATTTTACTGTATATATATATATATATATATATATAGCCTTTGAGATTTGAAAAAAAAAATCATTCGACCAGCAGTTGAGAGTGAGGGAAAATTTACTCATTCCAAAATCATTTTACTTGACGGACTCCATTTTCTTAATAGTCACCTTACATAAACATAGCGTGAATCACTGACTAAAAACAAAAAAAGAAATTTTAATTAAAATTTCAAATGTCTTAGAAAGGATTTAAAATTTAAAAAAAAATAATAGCAAAATTTGATCTTTCCTCTTAATAATAGCATAAACATTTTCATGATAAAACTTTGCTTTAAGTTTGAAACCTTTTAACATCATGATATGCTGTTTTTTTGTTTTTTGGGGTTTTTTTTGGCAATTGAGTGGAGGTACCTAAATTTGTAGTTTCTTCTGTTTGACTACAATCTCCATCTCATAGATGATAAAAAAAATAACAAATCTGATTTTCTCAACGATTTTCTATAAAAAAAAAAACTAATTGTATAATTTGTTTTTCAGTGCGTGGTTAAAAGAAGGATGCATATTTTTTTCTTTCTTTCCAATGTTCGTTTTTACTTTTTGTAAGCAGGGAGGAAATATAGATGTTGAGTCACAGATAATATTTTTCTAAATGAGTTTCTAAAAATCTGTGAGTGTCTTTAATCTGGGCAACAGAGACATTTTGGCTCCAATTTGGAAGAGTTAATTAAACGAATGTTCGCACTGACCGGGACGATCAACATGAGACAGGAGCTTGTCAATCTAAATTCCATTTGTCAGGTCTTGCTTTGATGATTGTGGGATGTCACTGTCTTTCGCTAAACCACATATTTCGACATAAAAAAAAGCACCATGCATAAAACCAAAGTGTTCAATAATGTCATTGTAGGTCATTCTAAGTAACTTGTGACTGTTTAATGGCATACTTTTGAGTTGTAAAAGGAATCAGATTTCCTTTTTCTATATTTGAAGGGACATGTTTCATTGCGAGATTTTTAATCGACTGTGGGCGAGTAAAGCAATAAACTTTAATCGCCCAATTAAGTTTTTAATCAATTGAGTTGATCAGGCAAATGAAATCTCAAAGGCTATATATACATATATATATGTTTAAACAGATTTTTTTGTGGTACAAAACTTGAGTATTTCATTAAAAGTAATAATTTTAATATTACAGGGCATAATGAGGATAACATTTAAAACAAAAAACATCTGGTTTCACTGCCGCTCATCAAAGTTTTAAATTGGGAGAACTTAATGTAAAATATAGTAGGTGTGAAAAATGAATTGGTCAATGATGGGAAAGGGGAATGAACTGCTAGAGACTGATCACAGCAAGGCCCAGCAAACATTCTTGCTGTTTACACAGTGAGGGTCTGCAAGACCTGATATAAACAAACACCAGCACTTTCAAATAGAAAAGTGTGTATGAATTGGCCAATACAGAAAACCAATATACATTAAACCTTTTTTTTTTAAATTTATCTTCATTATGCCCTGTAATATTAAAATTATTACTTTCAATACAATATATATATATATATATATATATATATATTGTATTGAAAGTATATATATATATATATATATATATATATATATTGTATTGAAAGTAATAATTTTAATATTACAGGGCATAATGAAGATAAATTTAAAAAAAAAAAAGGTTTAATGTATATTGGTTTTCTGTATTGGCCAATTCATATATATATATATATATATATATATATATATATAGTCATTCGCAGACAGAACTGTTTTGCTGTATCACAGCTCATCAGTACGGTTAGACATCCGATTGCTTTTTACCCAGGATTGAAACACAACCGAATTGGCATCAGTCAGCAATTCTACCTCTGAGCTATGGGTGCTTGGGATTTATTTATATGATTGATGTAGAGAAGTTTATCACTTGACTGAGCAGAGTCGTGCTGACTTTGAGGTTTTCTGAAGGCACCTCTATGATGTCCTCACTTTTCAATGCTTTTTTTCAACTGCTGTTGTGTCCTGGTCTTGTTATTTATATGAAGTTTGGTGTAATTTGATATTTTTGAATGTGAGGGTTTCTACAGATGGTTAATGGCTTAAAATTAAGCAGATGGTTATAGATATTAATAAATATAAATGTTATCCTACATCTATAGTACAACTCAGTGTCAGGTGAACTGAAGCACCTGTCGGTTGCATAGTACATGAAATTCTGAATCATGCTTATGATGTAGGATAATATGTATATTTATTTATACATACTTTATAGCTCTGTTTGTTATATAACATCGAGCACTGTTTTATTAGCATCAGAAAAATATATATGCATGTATATGTATATTCATTGATATTCATATGTGCACACACACACACACACACACATATATCTATTAGGGTCATACAACCATGGATGAAAATATTATAATTTCTTCTAATTTTGAAAATTGTGCATTCAAAAAATCCCTGTTATGTGAGCATTCTTAAAAAAATGATAAATCAGTTTACCTGAAGAAACTACATGGTAGAAACCTAGGTCGCATAATAACTCATTTACAAATGAAATATATATATATATGTATATATAAAGTAAAAAGATGAGAAAAATCTTTTTTTGTTAATGTGCTTCACACTCTGAAGGATTTATTAAGCAAATGTAAGGATTTATTTTATAGCACATGTTTATATACAAGAGCAACAGTGTTATTGGTTTATTAAGGTTTCTGAATTTGAGACAGTTTATGAATATTCATAAGGTGGTTGACATCTTTGCTCTTATATTTAAACACATGCAACAAAGTAAATCTTTATATTAGCTTTGAAAAATTCCCTCAGAAGATGAAACACATCAGTTAAAAATCGTTTTTCCTTGACTTTTTTATTGATTGTTTCTTCACAGATAAAATCTCTCTGAAAATAATTTACACACACACACACACACACACACATGTATACATGGGTGTGTGTATATATATATATATATATATATACACACACACACATGTATACATGTGTGTGTATATATATATATATATATATACACACACACACATGTATACATGTGTGTATATATATATATATATATATATATATATATATATACACACACACATGTATACATGTGTGTGTATATATATATATATATATATATTCATTTGTCCGCAACGACTCTTCCCCCACCGTTAGTGATTTGCAAAAGACCAATGTAGTATATAAATTTATATGTCCATTTCGAGAATGTATCTCTAACAACCTCAATAATATCTACATCGGCCACACCACAAATTCGCTCTCACGGCGTCTGACGTTGCACTTAAATAAAAATTCAAATATATTCCGTCATTTAGAACAACACGGTTATCAACGCACACTTCTGAGACAAACGCTTGTTGATAACAAGTACATACTCAAACAAGAAAATAATAAGCAGAAACTAAAAATCCTCGAAGCACTCTACATTAAACAGTTTAAACCTGGTTTGAATACAATCAATTTCGATATTTCCAACAACGTACTCAAATGTCTGTAATCAGACCAGGGACCACAACACCACTATTTTGTGACTGTCTTCGGCCATCCGCCAGGGTAGGGATGGACTTATATTTTCAATTCAATTATCTTTATTGTTAATAGCTTAAATGTTCTATGTTTACTGTGTGTTATTATTTACTCTTTGATAATGGCTTATGTGAGCCGAAAGCTTAGACCTGATAAAAAATTCAACAAATACTGTGATTTTTTGTTGTCTTTTAACGACATCACCATCAAGTATATCAGACGGTATGAACGGATCCTACACAAAATTAATAGACAAAACTTGTCTATATTATTCAATGAAACCTGCATTAATATATATATCTATATATATGTATGTATGTATGTATGTACTCTGCCAACCTACCCCATCATCCAACCAACAACAATTGTGTTGTTTGCAACAAGGTTTACGGATCATTATTTGAACTGAGGATGCACATAGTGGTACACAGGGAAGTTGTTGTAGGTCATGCAGATCTAATCAAGGGTACAATTTATCTGTCATATATGCCTGAAACCTATGTAATCAAATGCTGGAGTCAACAGACATCTTTGGCCATGGATGCTGAATCAAGATGGATGCCATTACAAGTGATGTGGAGAGCAATGTGACAATCACCATATATACTTACCTGAAGAGACCTTACGGTTGAAACCTGGGCAGCAAGGTTGGTCAGCATTTTAACCTTTTGTTATATATATATATATATATATATATATGAATTCTAGTATGGGGTAGTTATGGATGGAATAAAATTCTGTATCGAAAAAATGCTATTCTTAAAAAAGTGCTCAATACAAAGTAGAGCAAATGATATTTATTTAAAATTTATAACATAAGTATGTTATAATATCACTACAAAATTTTTGACACTGCTTGTGTCTTATCAAGTGATGGTGCTGATTGTGATAATATAGTGATATTATAACATATTTATATTATAAATCTAATCTAAATCTTAATCCAAATCTTATCTAAATCTAACCTAAGTAAGTCCATGAAAACTTATCGTACCCACTGGGGAAAATGAGCCATATTGATGGCTGAATATTTGTTTTTGATCAGATTTGATAGAATATCGGGGGTATCAATTTCGGATATCGGGGAAAATGGGTTGTCTGAGAAGATCTATTAATGTTTGAGAATAAAAACTATAATTTTATCATGTTAGAGCAAATTCTGCAGCAAGAACCACTATAAAAGGGCTGAAATCTTGATCTTGATCAAACCTGATCGGATATCAGGGTATCAATTTCTGATATTGGGGGTAGGGGGGGGAATAAGTAACCCACGACCTGACCAGAAGCCTAAAGAATATTTGTATGAAGTTTGGTGAGAATCAGATAAAAATTGTGGATTTGTATAAAGGACAGACAGACAGGCAGTCACACACACAGACATCTTGCCTTTTATATATGTACTAGTATCATAGCCTGGTGTTGCCCATGAAACTCAGAACATTTTTTAATTAGATGGTTAATGCAGCGTGTTGCAATTTCTGAGTGCTTGTAGTCACCGCCTCACTTTAAAACTCAGTTATATAAAAAAAATAATTATATAAAAAATTGTTGTTTAAAAATTGTTAAAAAATTCCATTAAAAAAAATCTATTTTTTTTGTTTTGCATAAACATGAGTTGACGTTTTGTGTGACATTGTAAACAACATTACGTTTGTTTTTGTTTCAAAATTACAAAGGAAAAAAATTTACAATTTTGTTGACTAAATGAATTTCAGAAATTTTCGAAGAATATTTAAAAATGTAGACATTTAATTTTAGAGAAAAAAGTTACATTAATGCCACATGAATTACAGACAATTGATTTTCTGCAATATTTAGCAGAAAAAAAAGCTTCTTTTTTTTAATTTTATTTTATTTTCTGAAGTATGAAATATTAAATCTGAAAAAAAAAAGACTTAACTAAATTAACCATTGGCACTTTTTTTTTTTTACATGTTTTTGTTTGAAAAAAACCCCCTTTTTTTTCTTTTTTAATTTTCTTTTGTTTTAAAATTATGGGGAAAAATTTTCACATTTTTTTGTTGACCAAATGAATTTTTAAAACGTCAGAATAAAAATTAAATATAAAGGCTCATTTTTTTTAGTCACGTTTTACACGTGATTTGATTTCTGTGACGTAATCTAGCAACCATCTTAGATGTTTTATGGAGCAAATGTAAACAATCAGCTCCATTGGCTAAAAAGTGCGAGAGGTAAAAATTGCTGAACTTAAACTCAAAAAGTGTGTCGACCTGGTTTCCCTGTAGATATGTGTCCCTAGAAAGTTTGAATGGCGTAGCTTAAAAAATGTAGGCGTGCATAGATTACAGTCACACACAGACTCGCAGATTGCCTTTTATATATAGAGAGATAAACTTTAAATATATGAAATGAAAGTGTGTAGCTTAATATTACACAACATTTGAAAAGTGAAGCAACTAGTTTCGCTCCCGCTCTTCAGACCTCTACGGGGGATTTAAATTTAGATTAAAATAAATTGTGTGATGAAGAAGGGGCAAAAAAAAAAAAATGAATCCAAAGAACTAGAGACTAACAATAGTGAGCCCTAACAAACATTCATGCTGTTTACACAGGGAAGGTTTGCTGTGGGCTCTTTATATTCGGTCTCGCAAAGCTCCTGTAGAGGCCTGAAGAGTGGGAGCGAAACTGGTTGCTTTGCTTTTAAAATGTCATTTAACATTAAGCTACACACTTTCATTTCATCAATTAGATTTTGTACCTTTAAAAATATCTTAAAAAACATATATATATATATATATATATATATATATATATAAATAAGAGAGAGAGCAAGAAAACGTAAAACTTAATTAAATGGCTATAAATCCAGAATTTATTTCAGCAGTTGTAAAAAATTACAAACTGCTTTTTCAAACCCAAAGAAGCAGTTTCTAATTGTTTTTATGGAAAATCTTTTTTAGTTTAGGGAATGGATGAAACACTTCTATATAATGTATAGATGCAGCAGATAATTTTCTAAACATATACTGTTAAATATAACGGACAATGAATGTTTATTATGTTCAATCATGAGCTGTTCTAAACATTGTATTTTGGCTCTAATTTCAGGTGAAATAAAGACGAAAATTGTCCAACATTTGGATTTTTTTATCATGCTGGTTCTAAGCTTTCGGCTCGTATTCAGTGACTGTTATCGTTGCATAGCAATGTTCTATGTCAACACAAGATAAAATCATCTCTGATGGTGGATGTCTTCATGTTAACGTCCTTGTAATCTCTCTGAAGATGGCTCATGTGAGCCGAAAGCTTAGAACCAGCATAATTAAATATTGCAGAAATGCATTTTTTTACATGGTTGTAGAGATTTATTTAAGGTGTTGTCTACTTGACTCACAGGCAAACACTGATCTATTTTTTTTTCTACAGGTGAAATATCTGTAAAAGTTAACTGAGGAATATAACATGAGTAATGTTTTCAAATAATTTTAAACTAACCAGTAATCTTTAAGATTTAGGAAAATATTCTTCATAATTTAATCTTTTATTGAATTTTAGGCATTTTTGTATTTGGTTATCACCCTTATTTTCTGATAATGTCACGTATGGAGGCTCATATTTACAAAAATATTGGGGGTCACTTAATTTATGAGTAGTAAATATAGTTTGCATTTATTACTGAGATGAGTAATTTTCAATAATCTTGGAATTATTTCTAACTTTTGTTCTCATCTCAGTTAATATAGGTGCTATAATAGATACTGTGGTGATACATACCGAGCAAAGCGAGGGACCAGATGTTTGCACTCTCATGACCAGAAAGAAAATGACCAAAACTTGTCAATGCACACTCCGGCCCATGCAGATGTTCCGGTTGAAAACTAAAAATTAATTAAATATTAAATTCCAGTTCGCGAGCATACGCAAATTTTATTTATCGGCCAATGGGAAGCCCAGAATCAAATACAGATGTGAATTCCCAAATGATCTGCTGCGATCCAAAAAGACGAAATAAAAAGCCAATACAGAAAGCATCGTCAGACAGACACACACAGACTCGAGAAAGATGAGTGTAATTAGTATCTCCCTTGACCGAAGTCAAGTGAATTACTATGCTCACCACCCTCTCCTTTCCTTCTTCGCTGTCTCAAAACTACTTACTGACCAAAGGAGCGGATACGTCAAAGACATTCTTTACTTACAACGCTCCCACATACCTAATCATTAATTCTCTTTTCAGCATTTATTGCCATGAACATTTTAACATCCATTGGACCCATGCTTAAAGGATTACTTTAATTGTAAAAACCTAAATTGATAGGTGTATATATAAAATGTTGTTTCTAAACTCAATTTGCTTTTCTTGATTTATAATCTTTTTACGATTTATAGTGAGCTATCTACAACGAAGCCAAATTCTGTTAATCTGCAACAACATGCAACTAATCTTCACTAGAACAGATAACCCACTATAACACAATGTTTCGACTAAGTACCCTCTGGTCATCATCAGGTGTCCATAGATTAGCTGATGTGTATTATCTCATTGATTAATGCGAAATATCCTGTGAAATCAATTATTGTTCGTTTATGTTGGAATTTGGTACTCTCACTACCAAGTCCAAGGATTGAACTCTTGACCACTAGATGACCACTAACACATGTATAACCAACTATTATGTGTTAGTATCATCTAGTGGTCATGAGTTCAATCTTTGGACTTGGTAGTGAGAGTACCAAATTCTAACATAAAAGCACAATAATAGATTTCATGATAAATATGGTTTTTACTAAATAACAATATTGCCTAACCACTACAAATTAATTCAGAAATTTAAAACATTTAAAACATTATAAATTACTCTAATTAAAATTTAAAAAAAGATAAAACAATTTTTTTAGAAATTTATCATTCATCAAAAACATTTTTTTGTTAAGACATTAGCGTTTATAATATATCTTATTCATATCTCTCTCTCTATATATATATATATAAAAGGCAAGATGTTTGTATATGTGTCTGTCTGTCTGTATATCCTTTATACAAATCCACAATTTTTATCCGATTCTCACCAAATTTCACACGAATATTCTTTAGACTTCCAGTCAGGTCATGGGCTACTAATTTTTTACAATTCCCCCCCGATATTGTAAATTGATATCTAATCAGGTCTGATCAAGATCAGGATTTCAGTCCTTTTATCATGGTTCTTGCTGCAGAATTTGCTCTAAGTTGGTGAAATTATAGTTTTTAGTCTCAAATATTAGTAGATCTTCTCAGACAACTCATTTTCTCCCATATCATAAATCAATACCCCTGATCTTTTATTGAATCTGATCAAAATCAAATATTCAGCCATCAATATGGCTCATTTTCTCCAATTTTACTCCCGGTGGGTACAATAAGTTTTCATGGACTTAGGTTAGTTTATCCTTGGATGACTTATTTGACTCTGATATTGAAAATCGATACCCCAGTATCCTATCGGGTCTGATCAAAATCATGTTTTCAGCTCTTGGTTTTTGCTTCGGATTTTTCTCTAGGTATAATTGTAGTTCTTAGTTTCAGCCATGATAACATTTACTCAGAGGACTTATTTAGCCTTCAAAATTCAGTTTGCAACAGAAAACTTATTTGACATCAATACCAGAAATCAAAATTTGGCTTACGTCCATTCATTTTTCTTTTAAACTACAGTTTCACTTTGACTGGAAACAACTATTGCTTTTTAGTTTTTCGTGCCATCATCCAAAGAGTCTGAGCTCCAGAACCATGGATTAGTCTTAACGCTTTCATTACACCCGAGCAATGCCAGACTATACTGTGAGTTATCAAATAAAAATTATCCTAATTAAATAATGGCTTGGGTTTTATTTCATTTTTATCTTATAAGTCAGAGCAGATTTTCTGCAACTGGTGTTCCTGTTTTACAAGAAAATATTGATTTAAATTCTCCGACAAGTTCTATATATAGCTGATATAAACATAAAGTGGTACAAAAATTAATTTCTCAAAATTTCATAAAATTAAAAGGGTTGGGGTGGAAGTAACAGATGCAAAGAAAAAAAATTTTCAACATTTTATAAAATAAAAAAAATTCCAAAAATAATTCTATTCATTTGTGAATAAGTCTTAAAAATATAATTTAAATTTGACAATTATTTGATTTTTGCAAGAATTTCCAAAATGGCATAACTTGCTATGTTAATCTTTGGTCAATGGCTGATGCTAGAAAAGAAAATCTTAACCAAAAATTTTGAAAGTTTTAAAATGGACAAAAAATATAATTTAGTAATTAAAAAATCCTTTAGTCTCTCCTTATAATAATAACACAAAGAGTTTCATAATAAACATTTTTTTTAAGACTAGAACATTTTTTTCATCATGTATGCTAATTTTTTTTAACCAAATCTGTGGAAGTAATTCTCTCTCTCTCACTCTCTCACACCCTGATTGAGCACTCTGGAAGAATGGTCAGTCAGTTAAGTGCCATACGTGATACACACTTAGGCAATCATGTCTTGAAAGAGACATGACTGACTGGGCAGAAGATTATCCCGCAGTAGGTTGCCATTGCTTTCTGCGGTAGACTGGTTGCCGACCAAGGCTATAGAACCCAACCTGTCCTGCTATTTAGCCCATAACTGGAAGGAAGAGATGGATTAATACCTTTCCCAAGGGTATTTGCGCATAAGTGAATACAATGGATTTAACTGGAATTCGAATTTGGCTCCCCGGTTTCTTGTTCCGAGCCGATATCTACTGTACCACAATGCACAAGAATGGTAGACTTTGAAAAAAACAGTAGCTAATCTAGCATCTATGCATCGTTCATTCAGTAATGAATTAGAACACTCTCAGCTGTTGGCATGTGTATACATGATATATCACACGCTAAAAGTCAGCCTCCTTCTACCGAGTGACCATAGCTCAGAAGTAGAATTGCTAACTGACGCCAATTTGGTTGGGTTTTAATTCTAGGTAAAAAGCAATTGAATGTCTAACTGTACTGATGAGCAGTGATACAGCAAAACAGATCTGTCTGCAGATGACTATATATATATATATATATATATGTGTGTGTGTGTGTGTGTATGTATTTTCAAATAAAACTCCCAAACTACATTTGTTGTATGGCCATTTCAGTGAGAAAAAATCTTGCATCCTCAGCAACAATCAAAATTTTATTGCAAATATGGTACAAAAATTCCCATTCTGGAAGTCACTCAAAATAATTCCATAAACAGGAAGTTTACATTAAAAGAAAAAAAGTAAATAAGAAAAAATAAAGGGAGGGGAAGTTAAGAAAAAAAAATTAAAAATTTATCATCTAGACATTGTTACGGAGGGTAGGGAAGAGAGGGGTTCAAGACTTGATTATAGAAGATGAGTTTTAGATTACAACTCTATTAAAAAAATAAAAATTTAACTGTCACAGAAATCAAAGTGGTGGGAGGAAAGAAAAAAGAAAAAATGGTATAGACAGGGGAAGAGTTAGAGAAAAACGAGGAAAAAAGAAGGGGAAAAATCTTCAGTAGCCATAGTAACGAATGCCAGCTTCAGAGGGCGAAAAGAAGGAATAGATACCTGAAAAGGAAAAAATAGAGAGAAAAAATAACATTAAGTAATATTCAACTGTTAAACATTTTCTCAAAAAACAAAAAAAAATTGTTTAAATTAATATGGTCTGACTTGTTAATTCAAATTCTACTAATAGAATAAAAATGGGGGCAATATTATATTAGAGTGGGTCTAAAATGAGAATTTTGATTTTTATATATATATATATATATATATATATATATAAAAATATGATTATATATAATTATACTCATCTTGAAAACCATCCTCGAAAAGTTTCAAATGAAGGAAAAAATGATTTTTTAAAAGGAATGAGCTTAGGACATGAAAGTCTGTCAAGTGTTTGGACAGAAATCAGCACGAAGCCCAAAAAAAAAAAATCAACACCAGTAACCATCTGACAAAAAACTGCTCAATACACAGGTAGAGCAAAATTCATAGCACCTAATGAGCCAGACAAACCTACCTAGGTTTCGCCTAAATGGATTGTCAGGGAAAGCTGGCCATGATATATAAAATAAAAATTGACACTAAAAGGAGAAGAAAATATGAGATAGAAAAATTGTTTTAGGAAAGTTTGAACATATAAAAATGAATTGTAATGTCAATTCTCATTTATTCAATAAAGTAATTGATATGAAAAAGAAAAAAAATTTGGCAAACCTGAAGGAGACCACCACCACCTTTAAATGTTTTTTACTTTTTTTTTTCAGTGCAATCTTATCGATTACATGCTAAATTTTCCGATTGACAAAAATATTTGGAAAAATTTCAATATTTCAACAATTTTAGGGGAGGCTCAGTTTTTTATACAACATCATAGTAAATCAATCCTCCATTTTGGAACCACTCACCGGTACGACATTACCACCACCTGTAAATTGGTTGATTATCAATTTTTTTTACTTTTTTCATTGCAATATTATTGATTAAACCCTAAACTTTCCGACTGACAAAAAAAGTTTGTAAAAATTTCAACATTTAAACAATTTTAGTGGAGGGCTCAGTTTTTCATACAATCTTTTAGTAAATCGATCCTGTGCAATTAACTTTTTTGCTTGCGCATATTCAACAACTGAATCCTTTGTGAAATTTTTGAATAAAGCCATTCTTGGAGTTTCTGAGGAAGATGCCATTGTAAGAACTAAAGAAAACTTGAAAAAGACAAAAACAAGAGCAACAACTCATCCAAAAAAAAAAAAAGTACAAAGCAACCCCAACATGAGTGGTTCTAAAATGGAGGATCGATTTACTATAACGTTGTATGAGAAAGTGATCCCCCACTAAAATTGTTTAAATATTGAAATTTTTTCAAATTTTTGTTTGATAATCGAAAACTTTAAACTGCACTGAAAAAAGTAAAAAAAAATGAAAAACAATAAATTTAAAGGTTGTGGTAGTCTCCTTCAGGTCCGCCAAAGATTGAAATGGAAATTAAGGCAGGGGAAATATTTGAGGATTAGAAAAGTAAATTTAGAATTTAAGATTCATCGCAATCTAAAATTAATGGGCTTGAAAAATCAAAGGGTTAAAGAGTTGGTCTATATGGTTGTTGTAAGTAATACTGTAGTTTTGGAAAGCGGAAAAGAAAGCTTCTATAACACGGGGATTAGTTTTGGATTACTATTAGAAGGGTTATTATGAAGATTTAAAATTAAAAATTTGTGAGTTCCATACCTGATAATAAGACATCTGGAAGAGGCATGACCCATGAAATTAGAACAATCTATCCCGGTGAATGAAATAAATGGTTCAGTTTGAAATTCCAATCACCTGAAGAAAGTCAGTGTACAACAGCTGAAACGTTGTGAATATAGCAACAATGTAAATAGTGTAAATAAAAATAAATCCCCTAATTCTTTAGAAATATATAGGATTAATACAAACCTAAAATTTGTCACTCGGCTGATTGATGTTATATTCACCACCTTAACTTCAGAGTTTCATAAACAAATGTTTGTATAATCATTTAGTCCACTCATCAGGAAGTATCAGCAACTGTTTACTGATTTTTCTCATTTTTGTTATTTTGATATTAAGTTGAAAAAAAAATTTATACCCTTTTTATTGGTGTTAGGTTGATTTTTCTCCTGTGTGTGTATGTATGTGTATGTGTGTATGTTTGTACATTTGTGTAGAATGTTCTAGATATTTCTTGTCTCCTTATCAGTCAGTCAGTGAAGTGCCATACGTGAAACACACTTGGGCGATCATGTCTCGAAAGAGACATGACTGACTGGGCAGAAGATTATCTCGCAGTAGGTTGCCATTGCTTTCTGCGGTAGACTGGTTGCTGGCCAAGGCTATAGAACCCAATCTGTCCTGTTATTTAACCCATAACTGGAGGGAAGAGACGGATTAATACCTTTCCCAAGGTTATTTGTGCGTAAGTGAATGCAATGAATTCAACTGGAATTCGAACTCGGCTCCCTGATTTCTCATTCCGAACCGATATCCACTGAACCACAACGCAGATTCTTGTCTCCTTATACTCTCTCATTATTCTTATTTTTTTCTTTTTTTCTATCTTTTGGCTCTGAGTGTCAAATAACAATGTTATTTCTGGTGTCAGAGACAGAACCTATTTTTAGGTTAATTCTACTGAAATATTCTGGTGTTTTCAAAAGCTTTTGAAAATATAGCTGGTGGGGTATAGCTCATCATACATTGGAAATTTGTTCCAGGAGAGATGACTTTAGTCAAATTTAATTGTCACTAGGCTAAACCACAAATAACCATTCCTAGTTCCAAATTTTATCTATAAACGCATTTTTAATAATATATGGTCAATAAGAATTTATCTTAAGCTTACAAACAAATAAGTTTTAGATTTTAATATATTACAGAAAAAAAAGTAATCTAAATTTACGAATACATGTACGTACATTTTATAAATAAAATTTGGCAATTTTTACAGTATACTTTTTATTTGTGAAGGTGGTTTGCTCTAAGACATTATAAAATAAATAAAATGATTTACTAAAGTTAAATAACAAATATAGGTATTAAAATTATTTTGTGATAGCAGAAAATAAACTAACTTATGTTAAATTTACCAATATTTACATTCAATTTGTTTATTTCCCTCACAGACGTACATGGCCGTCAACAGTACAGGAACATGATTTTATGTGTTTTAACGCTTTTTTAGTGATATTACTTCCATATTTGTGTCAGACAGATGTAAAGTCAAATAAAATGACTTGATTTTTATTTTTCCACTAGCAGTATAGCCCGGCATTGCTCGGGTGTAATAAAAGCTTTGAAACTAATCCATGGTCCTGGAGCTCAGACTCTTTGGATGTTGGTACGAAAGACTAAAAAGCAATAGATGTTTCCAGTTAAAGCGAAACCATAGACTGAAAGAAAAATGAATGGATGTAAGTCAAATTTTGATTTCCTGGTATCGATATCAAATAAGTTTTTTTCGTTGTAAACTGAATTTTGAAAGCTAAATAAGTCCTCTGAGTAAATGGTATCATGGCTGAGACTAAGAACTACAATTATACCTACTTAGAGCCAAACCTGAAGCAAAAACTAAAATAAAAGGGCTAAAAAAATACAGACATACAGGCAGATAAACAGACACACACACAAACATCTTGCCTTTTATATATATATATATATATTATCGATTTTCTGCACTATTGTAAGAACTGCAACCTTCAAACTTCTGAATATCGTTTCTTATGTCTTTGTCTATGAGTGTATCAAATTTGATTAAAATCAGACCACTCCTTCTATAACACTATTTTTCCAATCATCGAAATTTATCAGGGGTATCTCGACACAAAACCTAGCTAAGAATATTCACAGACGCTTATAGTACAACTGTGTAAATTTTCAAGAAAATCGGTTCAGCCATTTCAGAGTCTATAGGTAACGGACACACACACACACAGAGACACACACACAGAGACACACACACAGACAAAGTTCCATTTATAAATAAATTTAGATTTAGATTAGATATATTATTTTTGACGAATGATAATCAAGAAAGACTTAACTCAAAAATCATATCTGTACTTTATTTTTTTATTTATTTCTTGTTTTTTCAAATGGCAAAAATCCTAACTGGATGTCATAGGTTGGATGTTAATAATATCATTTCATTTTGTTTCTACAAAGGTAGATTCTTGAATATCTTTCAGCAGTGGCTGCCAAAATGTTTGCATGAATATATTTTACATACTTTGCTATTCCAGTTGTCCTGACTTTACATTTTGCTCATTTGACAGTTTAATAACCTTTAACCTTCCATTCTAAATTTGCCATAACCTCCTTTCCAAGGCTTATGGCCTATCATGTTGAATACACCGGTTCTCGCTCGGTCACCGATGTTAAGCAACATTGAGCCTGGTCAGTACTTAGATGGGTGACCGCTTGGGAATACCAGGTGTTGTAAGCGTTTAGTGACGGATGTGCATTGTGGTGCAGTGGATATCGGCTCGGAAAGAGAAATCGATGAGCCGAATTTGAATTCCAGTTGAATACCCAGCATTCACTTAAGCATTGGTACCCTTGGGAAAGGTATTAATCCGTCCCTTCCCTCCAGTTATGGGTTAAATAACAAGGGTAAGACTTGGGGACCCTGCCCTTAAAAAAAACAAATCCCAATGAATCTTGATACTCAAAAAAGAAAATGTATTACTAGACACGAAACTTATATGAAAACAACAATAAATTGTTGAAAAGTAAAAGGTATTACCACCAATAAATAAATAAAATTTAGTTGGCAATAAATGACCCGCCGAGGTTGATATGCCATAAAAACAAAACAACCAACAACCTCCTTTCCGACTTTTTCTCCAGTTCTAGTGTTGCCTCACACCCTGGTCAGTCGTCCAAAATATCCAATCTCCACAGCTTGATCAATAAGTTGATCATTTGAACCAAGACACTGCCTTATCCCGCTGTGTTTTCTTTTATCATCAGACGGGCAAGGTTGAATAGTTTTTGGAAATCATTATAATGAATCAGTCGAGGCAAAATTAAAGATGCAACATAAAAAAAAAATAGTTAATGGAATTAAAAGCCTTTTATATATTTCTTCTTTCGGTACAGTACTTGTTTATTTTAATAGTCCGAATCTATTTTTCATGCAGACAGTTATTGAACCAGCCCACTTCTTAGTCGGATGTAACACCGGCTGGTTTGGTTAAGTCTGGCACAAGGCTTACATCAGAGGTTTTTTTTCAGGCAGGCAGTTACATGATATCAGACAACATGGTCCCCTCTTGTCTCAGTGTCTGCAACTCTCTAATGCTGTGACTAGCTGTAACCATGTCTGGTCGCTTCAGGCCCTCATATTTGTGAACATCCACCTAAACTTGAGGTGGAGAATGGTTCAGAGAGGTCAATAATTTCCCCATTTTCAACAAGAGTTTCTGGTGTCTAGCTATCGAAAATTAATTACATTTTCAATTCGGGGGTTCCCTTTTTCCATGGGTAGTGGTAACAGGTATTGATTTGTCTCCATAACTTCTTCTCTCATTAGCCCCCCCCCCCCCCACATTAATACCCTTCAAGGGGTCTGGGCAAATTCTCCACCTTCCTCGGCATTTCACCTGCACCTGTTATCTTGCCTACCCTTTAACCAATCTGATGTGACTGCTTCAGAATCATTTCATATTTTTCCTACACAAGGAAAAATTCTGTTTTAAATCAGATTTTTACTCTTCGGCCATTCCTTCAATTTTTGTGAAAGTTGTTAATTTCTTTAATCACAGAGAAATCCTTATTCTCTGGCCCTGTTTATTAGTACAATCCCTTTCATTGACTGTTCGATGTGGTCATTAAGTAAATTTTATCATTCCTGATTTTGCTTATACAAGATCCTCTATTTGTCTTGTGTTTTTATAACCTGTATTCTAGAATGATGTGCGTTGTGGTGCAATGGATATAGCAACTAGTCTACCGCAGAAAGCAATGGCAATCTACTGCAGGATAATCTTCTGTCCAGTCAGTCATGTCTCTTTTGAGACATGATCGCCCAACATGTGTATCATGTATGGCACTTAACTGACATTTCTGAATAGAGCACACTTCAAACTCTTGAGAACAAAAGTTTAAAATTATTTAATTTGTGTCAATTTTGTATCCCAATGAAAATTGAAGATCATATGGTGCATTTTGAACACTTGATGCTTTTTTATTACTGCAAAGGCAAAAATGTCTCACAAGCAACAAAAAAGGTATGTGCCGTGTGTGGTGAAGGTGCTTTAGCTGACAGAACTGTATGGAAATGATTTGCTAAGTTTACAGTTGATGATTGTAGTCTTATTGATGAAGAACACTCAGGTAGCCACCTCCAACTACAGATGACAACCAAATCAAGACATTAGTTGAGAACAACCTATATTACACAACATGGGAATTGGTATAAACACTAAATTTATTAAAATCCACCATTCATGTGCATGTAGTGAAACTTAGGTTTTTTTTTTTTTAATCATATCACCCCGAGCAAGGCGGTAATGTCACTGATGTGCAGGGAGCTATGTAAGAGTGAAAAGATTGGAAAAGAGAAAGCCGGAAACCACATCCTAAACAAGGAACAAGGGATGAGCATCTTCACCTGTTTAATAGACGTGGGTGGAGTGTGGACCGGCGACAGTTTAGTCTATCTACTCCAATTGAAAAAAAAAAAAAGAAGAAAAATGAGTGAAAAGATTGGAAAGGAGAAAGCCGGAAACCACATCCTAAACAGGGAACAAGGGATGAGCCTCTAAACCTGTTCAATACTCAAATTATGATGATATTGGGGTATGACATGATCTGAGTGAAAAGAATTTTTGGATCTCATTTCTATCTATGATTTGTTGAATAAACACAATGAAAAGGCTCCCTTAAGCTGCTTAGGGGCATAATTTCATCCAGAGATGAGAGTAGCCTGTCAGTTAGTTTGTTTACAGTAACCAAACTAAGTCATTGCTTTGTTTATCCTGGGCTAAGTGGCTTGGGTTGAGGCTAAATTTGCCTCCTTCATTGTACCCATTTGGGTAAAAAAAATGTCAACTGGTATAATCTAAGTAGTGTTTAATATTTTTTTCATAAATTTTCAAAGAACAAAGAAAATGTAATAATTCACTTTCATACAATTAGGTTTTACTAAAATTCTAATCATCACTTTTTAAACAACAAACATAGCCAAGGGATTTGAAGGCAGTCAAAATAATAGTCTTTTTAGCCCCATCGCTCTCAGTAGAGCATAGGCTGTTGATGACCTTTCACTGCTACACTCTGGTCTGGTTCATTGTTGTCAATGTTTCTATAACTTGCCTTTTTACAGGTAGAGGTATTGACCCTATGCTAACCCATTTATCTTCGAGGTAAGATGGTCAACCTCCAGGCTGGTTTTGATTTGTTTTTCTTCTCCTAGACTAGTTGCCAGCCAAGGCTATAGAACCCAGTCTGTCCTGCTATTTACCCATAGCTGAAGGGAAGAAGAGACGGATTCAGACCTTTCTCAAGAGTATTGGAATATAAGTGAATGTAATGAACTTGACCAGAATTTGAACTCAACTCTCCTATTCCTTAATTTGAGCTGCTATCCACTGTGCATCCTAAAATAATAGCAATGTTATTTTAACTGTTTTTTTGGACATAAAGGTTACATTGTCCATAAATACTTGTTTTCTTTCGTCAGAAAACGGTGCTGGACCTCGGAATTGTAAAATCAGACATCATTGTAGGTTGTCTAAGAAAACGGCATTCAAAATGCATTCTTATCCAAATGAGTAAGTCTCAGTTGGAATCCAAGTAAATTGTTTTCAAAAACTGTAGATGCTTGATTCATTTATATACGAATTTCTGAAATGAGGGGTTATTATGTGCATATTATTGTTCTCATCATTGTCGTTATTGCAATGTTTTGACCTATTATGCCCTATGATTATCTTTAGCTGCCTAACAATCCAGTTAATCTTCAAGGGAATTTCAAACAGGTCCCTTTATTTAATTAAATGAGAGGTTCAGTTCAAAACCCCCTTATTGATAAGCAGCTGAAGAAGGCTAAAGATTGCAATGGACAAAGAAATTTGGTAATGACAACAAAAATGAAGACGATAGTCTGCATTTAAAAAATCCTTTTATAATTGTGCATATCCCCATACTTCTGTCAGTTCACATGACAGTTATGCCCTGCCAACACCTCATAAATAATGGACTATTCCATGTCTTTATCATGTGGAAATGGGAAAAGACATTACTTGATTTCAATGTGAAAATGAAAGAAAGAAGAGGAAGTGGAGAGAGAGAAAGAGAATACCAGATTAAGCTGATATG
This sequence comes from Ascarosepion bandense, assembly GCA_037127315.1. Lineage (NCBI taxonomy): Eukaryota > Metazoa > Mollusca > Cephalopoda > Sepiida > Sepiidae > Ascarosepion > Ascarosepion bandense. The sequence goes on along the minus strand of JBBBDQ010001586.1, from coordinate 4,462,478 downwards.
AATAGATACTAAACTTGATATTTACCCTACTCTCGCACTGGAGCGAGTTGTGACACAAGGTCAGTTTTTAACGTGGGGACCCTGAGTGCATATGCTCAGGCCATTGGTCAAAGATTACCCAGCCCCACTTACATGGTAATTGGGTACAAAGCAGGTCTTAGCTGGTCATGCTTGTCAAAAGCTACTTTTAGCTGGTCATTGCTTCCCAGGTGGTGAACAGGAAGTGAGTACCTGAGAACAGATACTACACTTTTGATTTACCCTACTCCCTCGCTGGAGCGAGTTATGACACAAGGTCAGTTTTTTAATGTGGGGCACCGGTGCACGTTTGCTCAGGTCACTGGTCAAAGATTAACTAGCCCCTGCTTATGCAGTAACTGGGTACAAAGCTGGTCTTAGCTTGTCATAAAGCTAGTCTTAGCTGGTCATTGCTTCCAGGCTGGCAAGCAGGAAGTGAGTACCTGAGAACAGATACTACACTTGATATTTACCCTACACCCTCACTGGAGCAATTTTTAATGGTAACTGGGTACAAAGCTGGTCATTGCTTACCGGCCAGCTGGCAGGAAGTGAGTATCTAAGAGCAGATACTACACTTTGATCCCAGCCAAAAGGCCAAGAAACAGCATTTTTCAGTGTACTCATGTCTCTACTGAATGTGACACAAGGTCAGTTTAAAGTGGGTTTAACGGTAATACTGTAAAACAATTTCCCAATCCCTACCCATGGTAATTGTCTTTTGAGGATGCCTCAGGTAATAAACCCAGTCCCCTTCCAAAGGAAAGGTACTATCTGAAAGGAATGCCCCCTGGGGATTAGGCTTAATATTATTTGAACTACCCCGAGCCAAAAGGCTGGGAAGGAATTACAATTGATGAATGTGCTCTTTTTCAGGCTCACAGTAGCAAACGATGGAAACCAAACCAGGCAAAAACTAGTTACCATAAATAAAATAGCATCGTCTGCTGAACTAAGAGAAATGGTCATAAGACAAGAATTTGACTAGAGAGAAATTAGAGAAAATAAGTGTTTAATGTCTCCTGCCAATACCTTATAAAAAATGGACTATTCCGTTTTGATTGTGTAGGAAAACAAAAAACATATGCTATAGGGAGAAAATGAAAAAAGGGAAGATAATTTTTTAAACACCACTTAGATGTGGCAGAAGGTCAAAAGTATGGGATACCCAGTGAGGAGTGAACTCACTACTTAGTTGTAATAGGTTTTAGTGAGTCAAGATGGCTAACCATTACATCCGAGGCTAACCGAGGCACCCAAGAAAGAAGGGAAGATAAAAGTATTATCTGTATAAGAAAAATGGAAAAGTTGTCAATTTCAAATCTTTTCATTTGTACCTCCTTACTTCTTAAAATAATGACCAGCACTCATATTTAGTAGTTTTAACCTGTGAAAATTCTAATTTTTTTTTCTATTTTAATATCTGATGAATATTAATTCTTAAGTTAATGACTGAGCAAACTCATGGTGAGTTCTATGATGATATAAAATATCTATAGAAATTCACCTATTGCGTTGTTCAATATTTGAGCTTAACAACTTTAACAAAATATGGCAATAAGAATCATAATTATGAATGCTGGTTCTTATTGTAAGAAGTGGTTACAAATGAAAAGATCTGAAATTGATAACTTTTCCATTTTACTGAAACAGCTGTTAAGCATTTTTATCATCTTTCTTTTATTTATTCATCAAATAACGTTTTTTAACCCTCTTTTCACATTTCTTTTTTTAATCATTTCACCCCAAGCAAGGCATTAACACTGCTGATGTGCAGGGGGTTACATAAGGGAGTTGAAATATGAGTCAGGAAGAGAGTGAAAACAAAGACGAACCAGCTACAGTGGGTGAAAGAGAAAGGGCAAGAGAAGGATGTGAACACAGGAGTGAAGACAATTGTGAAGGTAGAAAGGAAAAGAACAAAATACACGGGGTGATGTAGAAAGTGCTGGAATTAAGTGAATAAGAGATGGGAATTGACTTTGCATTTAAATTCCTGGAGGTTATAACCATCAGGAAAGCGAATATATGGAAGAAGTTTCACATGATCAAAACAAAATAGTCCATTATTAGGAAGAGAGTTATCGTGATATTTTGTTAAACAGATATTACATAATTAAATATTAGAGCTTAAAAAGCTCAAATATTTAACGATGCAATTTCTATAGATATTTTATTGTCGAAGAACTCACCATGGGCTTATTCAATCATTAACTGAAGAAATAAGATTCAGCAGAAATTTTGAATAGGAAAACTTAAATTTTCAGGGGTTAAAACTAGTATAAATTTTGTGCCAGTCAGATGTTTTAAAATCACAAAAAAAACTTCAAGTATACACTAGATTCTGATTAAAAGGAACATCATTTACAATGAATTGCCACTTCCACTTAGCAGGAATAACTATCCAAGAGCTGGATGGAATTGGAAGACAGCTTTTGTCTCACTTAATGATTGGATTCCATTCAGCTGGTCAGTCAGTCAGTTAAGTGCCATACGTGATACACGCTTGGGCGATCATGTCTCGAAAGAGACATGACTGACTGAGCAGAAGATTATCCCGCAGTAGGTTGCCATTGCTTTCTGCGGTAGACTGGTTGCCGACCAAGGCTATAGAACCCAATCTGTCCTGCTATTTAACCCATAACTGGAAGGAAGAGACGGATTAATACCTTTCCCAAGGGTATTTGCGCATAAGTGAATACAATGGATTCAACTGGAATTCAAACTTGGCTCCCCAGTTTCTCGTTCCGAGCCGATATCCACTGTACCACCAGCTGGTCACTTGTACTTAACTGCTATTTCAGGCGTATTACACATGTAATGTGAAAGGCACAGCAGAGTAATGGATAACAGCTTGGATTGAGGAATCAGAGAGCTGAGTTCAAATCCCAGCCGAGTTCATCACGTTCACTTCTCATCTCGATCTCTTTTCCTCCCAGCTATGGGTAAATAGCAGGACAGACTGGGTTCTATAGCCTTGGGTGGCAACTGGTTTAAGAGAAGGAAAAACTTTGAATTCAAAAATAGCTTGGAGGTGGACCACTTGGCAGGAGGATAAAGGGGTTTGTGTAGGGTCAACAGCCCAGCCCTACCTCTAAAAAGACAAGACAAAGAAGCATTGTCGACAATGAGCCAGCACAGGCGAGGGGTCGTCAACGGCCTGTGCTCAACCGGGAGTGATGGGCTAATATTGTGTCAATCAGCTTCAGACAACATTAACATCATTTTTGCACCATTTGTAAACCTTTTAATTTATTTCTAAATGTTTACACAGCACAATAACATACTTGACAGTAAAGGTAATGAACAAAATTGAAAATTAGCTCAATATTTTGTGCATATCGCAGATACATTGATCCTGACCTGGCATCTCGTCTGCACACTGAATATTGCTGTCACATCTGGTTTTGTGCTTTTGCTATGCATTTAGAGACTCTTGGTAAAATACAAAAAAAAATCTGCAATGTTATTGGTCCTGACATGGCATCTCAGCTTCATTCCCTTTCCCATCACTAATGAACTCTCCTCTATGATCCAAAGAATTTATGAAATTAAATGCAGGACAGATTGGGTTCTATAGCCTTGGTTGGCAGCCAGTCTACTGCAGAAAGAAATGGTAACTTACTGCAGGAAAATCTTTTGCCTAGTCAGTCATGGATCAAAAGAGACATGATTGTTCAGCTATCACATATGGCACTTAACTGACTGACTAACTAGATTGGTAGGTAGGTCTCATCATTTTACAATTAAAATGCCTAGAAGTAACCATAAGTTCTCTTGCCTCTTCCAGCTTCTTGCTTCCCAGTCAATTTTTGTCTTGAAAAGTTTAAATGCAATGTCAATCATTATTTTCTGTTTTCCTAATTCCTGTTCTTTTATTGTTCTCTCTCCTTAATAATGTTTTCTTGTTTTCATATTCTCTCAAACTCAATAATCCCTTGCATCTTAGTGGCTTTATTCCCTTGCTTGGAGTGCAATGAATAAAAATGATAGAGAAAATGTTTACACTCAAAATGTTCATACAATGCCCAATAGTGACTAGTTGAGATGCTTTTATTTCATGAGATTTTATAGTTGGTCATAATTCTTGTGGGTCACTAAACGGGTAATTCTTTCAAGGAGGAGTGGCTGCAATTTAGGTGACCCCACTTAAAGAAACAATTACTTACAGAGACAAAAATCTTTTGCCCTGACATATCTCACTTGAGCAGAATCCATTGCCTGTCAAATTTTAATGTGGCTGATATTTTCTTAAGTGTGTGCGTAAATGTTTCTTAAGACTGGAACTCTGTGAAAAGTCTGACCCACAAATGTCGCAGTGGAATGGCTTTTCACCAGTGTGTTTTCGTATGTGGCTCTTAAGGTTAGAATTTTTGGTAAAATTCAATCCACAAATGTCACAGTGAAAAGGTTTTTCTCCAGTGTGTATTCGCATATGATCCCTTAGGGATGAGTTTTCTGTGAAATTGGATCCGCACAAATTACAGTGAAAGGGCTTTTCACCTGTGTGTGTCCGCATGTGTGTTTTCAGATTTGAGCTCGTTAAGAATCTTGATTCACATATTGTACACTGAAAGGGCTTTTCACCAGTGTGTCGGCGCATATGAATTGTTAGATGCTGCCTACGTGAAAATTTGGATTCACACATTTCACACTGATAGGGTTTTTCTCCACTGTGTGTCACCATGTGGCTTTTCAGATAGATTTTCTGTGAAAATTTGGCCCCACAGATGTCACAATGAAATGGCTTTTCTGTACTATGAGTAAACATATGTCTTTTCAGGTATAATTTTTCCAGGAATTTTGAGCCACAAATGTCACAGTGGAAGAGTTTTTCACCTGTGTGTTTTCGCATATGTCTTTTAAGCTGGTAATTTTCTGAAAAGTTTGAGCCACAAACCTCACAATGAAAAGGTTTCTCACCAGTGTGCTTTCGTTCATGTCTTACAAGGTGGGACTTTTTATAAAATTTCAAGCCGCACGTTTCACAGGTCAAGGGCTTCTCTACAGTATGTGTCCGCATATGGCTTTTGAGATCTGATTTTCGAGAAAATTTTGACTCACAAGTTTCACACTTGAAAGGTTTTTCATCAGAGTGTTTACGCACATGCGACTTGAGATGTGAATTCTGTGTGAATTTAGCTTCACAAACATTACAACTGAATGGCTTCTCCCCTGTGTGTGTCCGCATGTGTCTCCTGAGATGTGAACTGGTGGAAAGCTTTGACTCACAAAGGTCACACTGGTACACTTTTTTGCCACTGTGTGTCCGCATGTGGGTTTTGAGACTGGACCGCTTGGGAAACAGTAATTTACAAATCTCACAATGAAATGGTTTTTCCGTGTTGTGTATGCTTTTGTGATACTCCAGGTTTGTGGTGTCAGAAAAACTACACTGGCATTTCTCACAGTTGAAAGGTTTCTGTTCAGTGTTTGTTTTCGCTTTGCTAGTTGGAGTTGACTTTTTCGCTGGAGCGTAAGTTTTACGGCATTTTCGGACATTCCTCTTTTTTGCTTCCATCCTTTCAAAGCAAGAAAAAGTCAGATCTCAGACACAAAACTAAACTTCTGTTAATCTGCTTCTGTGGATTGATGAAGGTTTTCTATTCCAAAGTCTTCAGGAATAATGTGGTGTTTTTGCTAGCAAGGTTTAATTTCCAGCAAAACGTCTCATTCTTACATACAATGTGGAGTGAGCAAAATCCAGTTGCTCAGTTCTCAAGGGTACCATTTTCAGTTCTTAAGGGTACCCTTCTTAATTTACTTTTCAGGAAAATCTGTAAATAGAACAGAAATATGGAATAAGTGCCACATAAGATAAGACAGAAGACGTTTTGTAAATATGAATTATATTTTTAATTGTGCAGATATTTCTTCTTAAATTAAAAACATGACAGAGCATTAGAATGGGCACTGCAAGTAGAAATAATTGTTCTTTTCAAAATTGATTTTTATATTAGTAACTAGCAGTATAGCCCAGCGTTGCTCGGGTGTAATCAAAGCTTTGAAACTAATCCATGGTCCTGGAGCTCAGACTCTTTGGACGTTGACATGAAACACTAAAAAACAATAGTTGTTTCCAGTTAAAGCAAAACCATAGACTGAAAGAAAAATGAATGAATGTAAGTCAAATTTTGATTTCCTGGTATTGATATCAAATGAGTGTTTTTTTTTTGTCGTAAACTGAATTTTGAAGGATAAATAAGTCCTCTGAGTAAATGGTATCATGGCTGAGACTAAGAACTATAATTATACTTACTTGGAGTCAAACCTGAAGCAAAAACTAAAATAAAAGGGCTGAAAAAAATAGACATACAGGCAGATAAACAGACACACACACACACACACACACACACACACACACACACACACACAAACATCTTGCCTTTTATATATTTATATATATATATATTATTGATTTTCTGCACTATTGTAAGAAGTACTTGGCATTTATTCTATACTAGCAGTATAGCCTGGCATTGCTCGGGTGTAATGAAAGCTTTAAAACTAATCCATGGTCCTGGAGCTCAGACTCTTTGGATGTTGACATGAAACACTAAAAAGCAATAGTTGTTTCCAGTTAAAGCAAAACCGTAGACTGAAAGAAAAATGAATGAATGTAAGTCAAATTTTGATTTCCTGGTATTGATATCAAATGAGTTTTTTTTTTTTTGTCGTAAACTTAATTTTGAAGGATAAATAAGTCCTCTGAGTAAATGGTATCATCGCTAAGACTAAGAACTACAATTATACCTATTTAGAGCAAAATCCAAAGCGAAAACCAAAATAAAAGAGCTGAAAACATGATTTTGATCAGCCCTGATAAAATATTGGGGTATCGATTTCCAATATCAGAGTCAAATAAGTCATCCAAAAATAAACTAAACTAAGTAAGTCCATGAAAACTTATCGTACCCATTGGGAGTAAAATTGGAGAAAATGAGCTGTATTGATGGCTGCATATGGGTTTTTAATCAGATTCGATAGAATATCTGGGGTATCAATTTTCGATATAGGGGAAAATGAGTCGTCTGAGAAGATTTACTAATGTTTGAGACTAAAAACTATAATTTTACGAAGTTAGAGCAAATTCTGCAGCAAGAAACACAATAAAATGGCTGAAATCTTGATCTTGATCAGACCTGATTGGATATTGAAGTATCGATTTTTCGATATTGAGGGAAATTGGAAAAAATAAGTAACCCACAACCTGACCAGAAGCCTAAAGAATATTTGTGTGAAGTTTGGTGAGAATCGGATAAAAATTGTGGATTTGTATAAAAGACAGACAGACACACACACACAAACATTTTGCCTTTTATATATATGGATATATTAGACATGAATAATTATGAATATCAATTTTTTTATTCTATCAAAATTAAGTGTGAGGAAGGCAAGTTTGCTGGGTTAATTCAATGTAAATTGATTTCCCTATGGAAGCTAATAAAAAAAATTCCAAAACTTTGTGATTACGGCTTTTAGCCACATCATATTCAAACACTTGTTCCTGCACAATCACTGAAGTTAAGCAACGCTGAGCATGGGAAATACCTAAATGGGTGGCTGCTTGGAAATACCAATCAGGTGCTGTTAGCTTAAATGTGCAGGTGGTACAATAAATAATGGCTTAGAATTGTTAATCGGATTGATTGATTGCTTTGTCTGTTTAACAGCATATCACCTCTTTATGGGTCATCTCATGCCGAAATTTAATTTGCTTGAGAGCTTTGAAGCAATAAAATTACGATATGTTATTCTGCTTTCACAAGTGAATCCATGGTAGATTATACTCAGATTTTGTGCTAATACTTGTTTGTGTGGATCTAATTAGTAGAGGTGGTGATAATTGTGTTTTATGTTGTGGTTTCATAGAAGTTATATTTTGGAATGCAGTTTGCTTTCTTTAAGAAATTGTTGGATATTATATGGATTAATGTCAGGAAAGAGTTCTTTCATGTTGGTTCTTTGGTAGTATTTTAAATGGATTTGGATAAAGTCACTGCAGTTTGTTAGTAGGTGAGTATTGTTGGTAACTTTTTATATAAAAGTTTATTACTGGTATTTTTATACTTTCATAGTGTTTTGTTTGGGGGCTTCACTATTTGCCCATAGATAGGACCCTAATAGGTGCTTCCACCCTGGTTTAGGGTGGACCTGGGAGCAAGAGCAATTAAGCAAAACATCCAATCTCCTGATCAGAAGCCTTGCTGCCGGATGTAGTTTATTGTCATACCCAGGACTATAGTTAATTGGAGTTCTAATTTCTGTTTGGTTTGTTATATTCATTTATGGGCAAATGCCCTTGGGAAAAGTATGAATCCCCTAGCTATGGGTTAATTAGTAGAACTAGTATCAGTAAATCATTATTATCTACAATTTTTTTCTTTGATCAGCATATAAACACTTCAGATCACAAGTATCTAAAAAAATGTTTTTTTTTATTAAATTTGATAACAACTTAATAATAAGAGCCCAGTTTGCAATGTAAATTAATTTTAAATTGGCTGAAAGTCATATCAAGTTGAAACACCAGTTATATGATTACTGAAGTTAAGCAATGTCAAGCCTGGTCAGTAACTAGATGAGTGACCACTTGGGAATACCAGGTGCTGTTAGCTTGGATGCGCAAGTGGTGTAATGTATAATGGCTCGGAATTGCTAATTGGAGAGCCAAGTTTCAATTTCTGTTGGGTTCTTTATATTCACTTACATGCAGATAACCTTGGAAAAGTATGAATCCACCTCTTCTCCCTCAAGCTATAGGTTAATTAATAAGACTTTTATCACGAAACCATTATTATCTCCAAAAGTAAAAAATTATACAATTAATATTTTCTGACTTTAAATGACCTGTGAAGGACTGATAAGCTGTAGAAAGTGAATTAATCAATCTGAAATTTCTAATGACATAAAAGAAAAATTTTCTGTTATTTAAAACTAGCAGTATAGCCTGGCGTTGCTCAGGTGTAATGAAAGCTTTAAAACTAATCCATGGTCCTGGAACCCAAACTCTTTGGACGTTGGCATGAAAGACTAAAAAGCAATAGTTGTTTCCAGTTAAAGCAAAACCGTAAACTGAAAGAAAAATGAATGGATGTAAGTCAAATTTTGATTTCCTGGTATTGATATCAAATAAGTTTTTTTCGTTGTAAACTGAATTTTCAAAGCTAAATAAGTACTCTGAATAAATGGTATCATGGCTGAGATTAAGAATTACAATTATACCTACTTAGAGACAAACCCAAAGCGAAAACTAAAATAAAACTGATTTTGATCACACCAGGTATCTTGCCTTTTATATATATATATATATATATATATATATATATATATTATCGATTTTCTGCACTATTGTAAGAACTGCAACCTTGAAACTTCTGAATATTGTTTCTTATGTCTTTGCCTATGAGTGGATCAAATTTGATTAAAATCGGACCACTCCTTCTATAACCCGATTTTTTTCAATTATCGATTTTCTATATTTATCGGGGGTACCTCGACACAAAACCTAGCTAAGAACACTTGCAGATGCTTATATTACAACTGTAAATTTTCAAGAAAATCGATTCAGCCATTTTTGAATCTATAGGTAACGGACAGACACACACAGAGACAAAATTCCATTTATAAATAAGTTTAGATTTAGATTTAGATTAGATAGATTAGATTATATTTCGATTTAGATAGATTTAGAAAATAAAATGCCATAATTCATTTGTCTTAAATTATGTTCATCTTGCTAATTATCATTTTAGTAATTTCATAATAAGTAACAATGTAGTAATTTTATTTTGCAATTGCATTTTACATGGGTGTGACAGTTTTTGGTGCCAGGATTGTTCCTTTTTCAGTCATTTTACTGACAAAAGGCATCTTGTCAAGCAGAATATTTATCACAAAGTGCTCAATATCGGGGTGGATAGAGCACTGATAGTTTTAGGGCAAATACTTTGTCACTTTAACTGAGCAGGTTCATGCCCTGACTTTGAAATTTTTTTTAGTGGACACCATTATGATGTTTTCACTGATCAGAGCTGTGTCATTTTTTTATGCTGCTTTTATGAACCTGCTTAGTTAAAGTGAAAGTGAATGTTGAAGGTTCAAGAATCTAAACTTATTTATAAATGGAACTTTGTATGTGTCTGTGTGTGTCCGTTACCTATAGACTCCGAAATGGCTGAACCGATCTTCTTGAAAATTTACACAGTTGTACTATAAGCATCTGCAAGTGTTCTTAGCTTGGTTTTGTGTCGAGGTACCCCCCCGATAAATACTGATAATTGAAAAAATCGGGTTATAGAAGGAGTGATCCGATTTTAATCAAATTTGATATACTCATAGACAAAGACATAAGAAACGATATTCAGAAGTTTCAAAGTTGCAGTTCTTACAATAATGCAGAAAATCAACTATATATATATTAATCGTATCACCCCGAACAAGGCGGTAGCACCACTGATGTGCAGGGGGCTACATAAGAGTAAAAAAGATGAAGTAGAAGAGAGTGAAGAGAAAGACGAACCAGTTAGAAAGGAGCAAGAGAAGGATGGGAGTACAGGTGTGATGACAGATATATAAAAGGCAAGATGTTTGTGTGTGTGTGTCTGTTTATCTGTCTGTATGTCCTTTATGCAAATCCACAATTTTTATCCAATTCTCACCAAACTTCACACAAATATTCTTTAGGCTGAGTCTGAGCTCCATGACCATGGATTAGTTTTAAAGCTTTCATTACACCCGAGCAACACTGGGCTATACTGCTAGTTCTAATATACATATGCTGGTGTATACAAGTCGGAAGGAGAGAATTCAGGAGAATGTAAATATATATTAAAGGCAAATGTTATTAAAGACAACAGATGTTTTGTATTTATTCATTTTATTGAGCAATTTTTCCAAATTACAAATAATGCTTAGATAAGTGGGAAATTCCATCAGAAAGTTTCCAAAGTTCATTTTGGAGCAAATATTTTTTTTTTTTAATCATATCACCCCGAGCAAGGCTGTAAAGCCACTGATGTGCAGGGGGCTACATAGGAGTGAAAAGATTGGAAAAGAGAAAACCGGAAACCACATCCTAAACAGGGAACAAGGGATGAGCCTCTTCACCTGTTCAATAGACGTGGGTGGAGTGTGAACTGGGCGATAGTTTCGTCTCTCTACTCCAATTATGGTCCAATCTTTGCATCTTAAGTCATGATTGGGGGACATGATGAGTTTCATAAAACTGGTGAGGGTAGAGTTTTGTGATGTAGGCAAAGTGTGACGTGTGTGCTTTTTTTTCTTATTTTTTTTATATGCCTTTGAGGATGTAGGATTTTAAATTATAATTGTTTTTATCCGTAGATGTTTGTTTTTGTTATATGAGTATTGCTTCAAGGATCATAAATCTGTTTGTGAGTAGCTGTCTAATGTTACTATGGTTCTTATGCTACTTATGACAGTGTTGTCTGATGGCACACTGGTTCGATAGTTGCTGGGTAAGTTTCCATGAGAGTGTGGTCGAGGCATATCCCATGTCAAACATTTTGTGTTTTTTTTTTTTCCAATAGAGACATTATCCAAGTAGGCAAGATTAGTCTTGTATAAGTGGTTGGAAGTTTGGGACATGATTTTTAATAACTGCTTTGTTAGTTTTGAATCTTTTGTAGTAGATAATGAATCTTATGCATTTGTTTTTAACCACTTTTGTCTAAAAGAATATCTGATGCCTAAATTCACACAATTTAAATATATTTATATTTATTATTTATGTGTTTGTATTTATTCAAATGCAGCAGCTGCCTGCTTAACAATGTGGGAAAAGTGAGGTATGTACGTTTTCAAATGCAGCAGCTGCCTGCTTAACAATGTGGGAAAAGTGAGGTATGTACGTTTTCAAATGCAGCAGCTGCCTGCTTAACAATGTGGTGTAAAACATGGCTTTTGATTGGTTGGTCAAAATATGACTTGTGATTCTGAATATACAAATATTTTTAGAGATGATGAAATTTTGGTTTCCTTGACATTGTCTTTCGTTATCTATTTTTCTATCACTACAATTGCTTATAGCATTTGAAAATTATGTCATCTAGATTACTTTCCCAAGCCTCATATTCTGCGTATGCTCAAATTTTGGAAAAACCAATTTAGAATAGAAATATTTGTGAATTTTTTTCCCAAATGAAGCACCCTGTAACCCTAGGAATCCGCAAGAGGTCATTAAGGGTTCCACAACATTTGCCTATCATGCTCAAAGGAATTACGTGCTTCAGAGACTTCACTCCATATAGCCTTCAAATGAGTTTCAGCTTCTCCATTCATACAACCACTGGAGGATCAGAAACCAATCTGTCAAACTTGGGATCTATCACCATCTGTCAACTGCTGAAATAGCTTGTGTTCATGTTGTCTGGTTTTCTAAGTAAAGACTTACTCTGACGCAAAACTACAGTTCAACCCTTCAATGCAAAACTCTGATGGTCCATACATTGAGTGCACTTTCTCCTGGCTGAGAAAATCTGGTGTTGTATACCTCTCTCAACCTGCGCTGACTATTTGCTAATATCTACCTAGTATTGTTCATATGTAACCTTCTCTTCTTTACTAACAGTTTCTTTTCTCGCACTTCCTGTTTGTGGAACTCTCTTTCATCTGCTTGCTTTCTTGAAAGCTACAATCTCAAAAAGTTTAAATGCAGCATCAATTACCATCTTCTATCTACTTGAATCCCATCCATCTTTCTCTGATGACCTCTGCACCTTATTTTTTTTTTCTCTCTCTGTAACCCCTTGTGCATCAGTAGCAGTCCTGCTTTGCTTGGCATGAAATGATTATAAAAAAATATGCAAATTTTGTTGGTGCCACCTACTCTGAGTAGAATGTCCTCTCTCAACAGCCAGTTGTGGATGAGGACATGACTCCTAATACTTACTGCACCACACGCAACTAAAACTGGGTTCCTTGTCAGATTGATCCAATTCCCCGTTGCACTCTTATAGTATTCAAAATTATAATAATCGTAGGAAATGTATTCGGCAATGTCAACATTGCATCAGTGTGAAACTACCTACCTGGTCAGTGGACAGGACTTGTGTATGTGACAGGTTCATGTTCATTGAATGACTCACACAAGTACAGGATGCCTGTATGGGTTCCATATGTTTACCACATGAACCATGATAATGGTATATAATTTTTATGTAGGGGTTCCCTGAAACATGCAAAACTATTCCAAGGGTTCCACAGGGATAAAAAGGTTTAGAAACGCTATCTAGAGGATTTAAATTCGACCGTTTTTGCTTTATATTTATATTCGTTTTCTAAATTGTCAGTCAGTTAAGTGCCATACGTGAAACATGCTTGGGCGATCATGTCTCGAAAGAGACATGACTGACCGGGCAGAAGATTATCCCGCAGTAGGTTGCCATTACTTTCTGCGGTAGACTGGTTGCCAGCCAAGGCTATAGAACCCAATCTGTCCTGTTATTTAACCCATAACTGGAGGGAAGAGACGGATTAATACCTTTCCCAAGGGTATTTGCGCGTAAGTGAATGCAATGAATTCAACTGGAATTCGAACTCTAAATTGTACTGATCACAAATGTTGTATTAGAATAATAATTACATTCCAATTTTATTTAAAAGTAAAAAAATAAATAAAAACGTGTGATCAGAATATGAAACTAGTTAAAAGTTATCGACGGGAGGTAATTTCAATATTCTGTATGCAAAGATTGTTCGGGACGCTAAACTCGACAGTACGAAAATTAATTTAAATTCCATTCAAACAATAAACACCCCAAAAAACCACTTGCACGATTGGGTTTTTTTATTTTTTTCAGTTCACCTTGACAAAATCCCCCCCACATAAAACAACAAAAGAAACGATTTAGAGATTAAAGTCGGTAATTGATTTTTTTCTCATTTTTTTTTTCTTTAACTCTCAAGAAAAAAATGCTCATGAAAAAAATCTAATTAATTTTAATTTGTATTAGAATTCAATAATTAAAGCAGTCGACAGTGGTTAATCGATTTGGGAAAACCCGGATCGGAGAAAAGTAAACGAAAGGTGCCACAAATCACGAAAAAATTAAATTGTGGCTTCATTGAGCTTCCGTATAAACAAAACAAAAAACAAAACCTATATAGAAACGGAACGAGATTGCTAAAGGAATAAATTAAACCATTTGAAAAGAAAAAAAAAATCCATTTACTCATTAACGGACGATGATAAATCGTAATAAAAAAGAAAAAGATATAAGCATTTTTAATGAAGAGAATGTTATTGTTATTATTTCCAACAGTGTCTGTTAGTGTTGTGTAAAAAAATTGTTGTTTTCCAGGTAGTCTGTTCAGCACGTAACCATAGATCGTACTTACCCCAAATATTTTCCATCTTCATGTCTTGCAAACGGAGAAATCGATGCAGTGTTGAAAAAACAAAAATTGTCAATGAATTATCTTTTAATTAAACAATTTTTTTTTCCGAGAAAGGAGTCTCAAATTCAAATCATTGGATATCGTCTGAGGCGGAAGACACAAGGGAGATAATCAATGAAAGACTCAGTTTAATGGCTTGCTTTAGAAAAGTTGAAAGATTAATTACAGGTTCTACAAAAAAAAAAAAAAAAAGAAATTAAAAGAAAAAGAAAGTCAGGGATTTAAAAAAGCATGTTAAAAGTAGTGGTTGAGGGGCTAAATTAGATGGTGGGACTTAAATCAAATGTTAGCTCTTAGAAAGATTCTTTCCTGAAAAATTCTTTTAATAGAAAGATTTTATTAAATGCCAGTCTACAATGGTACTGATTGCTCAATCAATGAATGCCAAATTTTTTTTTTTAATCATATCACCCCAAGCAAGGCGGTGACGCCACTGAGGCGCATGGGGCTACCTAAGAGTAAAATGATTGGAAAAGAGAAAGCCGGGAACCACATCCTAAACAGGAAACAAGGGATGAGCCTCTTCACCTGTTCAAAAGACGTGGGTGGAGTGTGAACCGGGCGATAGTTAAGTCTATCTACTCCAATTGAGGAGGAGAAAAAAAAAAGTGAAAGATTAGAAGAAAAAAAATAAATAAAAGAAAGCCAGGAACCACATCCTAAACAGGAAACAAGGGATGCGCCTCTTCACCTGTTCAAAAGACGTGGGTGGAGTGTGAACCGGGCGATATTTCCTTGTAGGGAAAGGATTAATTTTACCAAGGCCAGTGCAAGGGTCCTGTGTCCCATGTTATTTATGGTACAAGTCTCCCCACTCTACCATATCTCAAGTTAGTATTCATAAAAAATACAAATTTTATCTATATTTCTGAGCTGAGGTATTGTAATTATTTACATAATTCAGACTGTCTTTTGCATCTTTGTTGTCATATTCATGATATTTCGGCCATTATATACTCTATCCTCAAGGACACATGACCCACAGTATTGGTTGAATTGAGTGACTTTGTAGTGAATACAGAATTAAACGTTACTCTTTTCTCCACTTTTACAAAAATTCACAATCCAATGTGAAATTAAATTTTGACAAATAAGAAAAAAGATTGACCCCATACTGAAAGAAAAAGACAAAGCTAAATTTTGTGATCCGATGTTAAATTAATCTTCTAAATGAAAGGAAGTGATTTGCAAAACTGAGAGAGAAGTTAACAATCCAGTGTGAAAAAGTAAATCTCTATAAAAAAAAAAGAAGGAAAGTCGAATCAGAAAGATGGAAGCAGTGATATCATACACCAGCAAGATGTGACAAAAGAAACTTCAAGCCAATGACCCGGACATAAGGTCCCGCCACACATTTGTTTTTCTTCACTTTCTCATGTGCTATTTTCCTTTACCTCTTCTTCTTTCTCACCATTCTTGCCGTCAACAGAGAAGACAACAACAAGATATTTCAACTGACTCCTAAAAATTAACTTCAATAAGTACCATTTTTCATTATTGCTACACCTTCCTTTTCACTTTCTCAACAGCCATAAAAAGGAAAGGAACACAGACTTTATTAAACACGTTTGCTACTTACAACTAGAAATGTTACCTACAACTACAAACTCTGGATTCACTTAAGTATGTACTACAATTTCTCTTTGAACCTTTAACTCCTGCAAATTAATGTTATTCTCTTCTGTTCTGTTAATAAAATTCTACTTTAAACATACAAATGAAATACTTTATTCTTCCAACCTTCTGATTACGATCAGGGCCGAAGCTGATGCTAAAAAAACACTGGGCACAGAGAAAATTGCCTGAATTTATTAGTTGACAATCTGATGACATCATCAGTGTCATCTGTTTCCAGAAACTATGATTTTTGCGGATTTTTTGGCTATTCCAATGGAAATTAGGCACAGAACGTGAACGAAAGCAGGAAATCAGGTTCGGACTTTCTGAGTATAACCAATCTTTTCTTCCAAAATGAATAAATAAACACACAAATTTTTACTTCATTCATTCGGATGTTTTCTTCGGTTTTTCTTTCTTTCTTTCTTTCTTTCTTTCTTTGTGAATTGTTTAGTTTGATTTCTGACAAAGACATTTTTCCTTGCCCGGATTTTCAATATGATTGCACGGATCGGCCCGGACCCATGCCCAGTGTGCCCAGTAGTCTGATACGGCCATAATTACCATTAACCCTAAGTTGTAGGGAGTTTTGTTATGTTGGACACAAGGCTAATTTAATAAACATCCAATCATCTCCCTACCACTTCAACTGTACTCAAAGAGCAATATCTATTTCACTTCTAACCCTACCCACATTCAAATTTGTTACACTTTACAAATGCAGAAACATTCTACTCACATTTGCCATATCAGAAAATATAAATTTTACAGTTACAATTTTTGTCTTTTTTTCTTTCACCTTACCATTGGCATTGTTGTTTTGTTTCTTCTCCTGTGCTGCCATAGGAATATTTAAAAACATTATCAAAACTAAAAACAAGCAGGAGCGTTAACAACTCCTTGCGTTGCTCTCTCTCTCTGTCAAGGAATATATTTTTTACTTTAGCAATTAATGTATACATTTTCATTAACATTTCAGAGTACTTTATTCAATGCCTTTACACCCTGCGTCTTTTTACAAAAATTACTGTAAATAAATAAGGTCAGAATTAAAAATGTAGTTGTGGTTTTGCCTCGATCAACTGATTGAAAGTCAGATCTATGCTGAAAAGGAAAATAAAGTTGGGGTGGAGGTGGGTAAGTTATTTTAATTGTTCACAATATGCCATCAGCATTATTATTGTCAATATTATCAGCATCTTATATAGATATTTCACAGATTTTATTTTATTAACAGGCACCTTTAAGAAACTTCTGGAAAAAGACTCCTACAAAGATGATGCTATGTTCAGTTACACACATGAGATATTTATTATGCCCATCTCATCATCCACAATCATCAATAATGGCAAGCCAAAGCTTAATGATTTTTATATATATATATATATATATATATATATATATATATATATTGTAATTTTGTTTTTGCAATGGTTTATAAAAGTACTAGCAGTATAGCCTGGCGTTGCTCAGGTGTAATGAAAGCTTTAAATACTAATCCATGGTCCTGGAACTCAAACTCTTTGGACGTTGGCATGAAAGACTAAAAAGCAATCGTTGTTTCCAGTTAAAGCAAAACCGTAGACTGAAAGAAAAATGAATGGATGTAAGTCAAATTTTGATTTCCTGGTATCGATATCAAATAAGTTTTTTTGTTGTAAACTGAATTTTGAAGGTTAAATAAGTCCTCTGAGTAAATGGTATCATGGCTGAGAGTAAGAACTACAATTATATCTACTTAGAGCCAAAGCCGAAGCAAAAACTAAAATAAAAGGGCTGAAAAAATACAGCCATACAGGCAGATAAAGAGACACACACACAAACATCTTGCCTTTTATATATTTATATTATCAACTTTCCGCACTATTGTAAGAACTGCAACCTTGAAACTTCTGAATATTGTTTCTTATGTCTTTGGCTATGAGCATATCAAATTTGATTAAAATCGGACCACGCCTTCTATAACCCGATTTTTTTGATTATCAATTTTCGATATTTATCAGGGAAACCTCGACACAAAATCTAGCTAAGAACAATCGCAGACGCTTATAGTACAACTGTGTAAATGTTCAAGAAAATCAGTTCATAGGTAACAGACACACACAGATAAAGTTCCATTTATAAATAAGTTTAGATTATATTACTACACAAAAATTTTCATGTTTCAGAACAATGCTGTTCTTCTTCAGGTGATATTTTAAAATGGTGAAAATGATTTATTTAAAAAATATAAGATGAATTCATGGTTATTTATAAAATTAGGGAATGATAGTTGGAAAATATACTTTTAGGTGTGTCAATAATGTTCAATCAAAAATGAAAATAAGGTGAAGTATGAAGTTGAAGATTAGGGTCACATAAGGCAACATAGTAGCCTGATGGCATGGCATGACACTTTAAATTTTGTCTGGGTAAGATAATGGGACCATACATTATTTAAATGAGTAGGCAATAATTTTTGACAGCAGGTTGGATTTCAGGTTTTCTTTTTTTTAATTTGATTTTGTACTACCTCATGAGTTAAAGGTGTTGGAATGATTAGCTTAGAATTAAAATGAAATAATTATGGTATACTAAGTTATATTGTAGATATGAAAACAGAATAAGTATTGTGTGGATCATTTATTTTAGTAAAGTCATTTTTAATTTTTAAGTTATAATTGTAATAATTGTAATAATTGTAATGAATTAAATTTGTAATAATTGTAATAATTGTAATTAATTAAATTTTAGAGAAAAATATTTTTTAATGTTTACATAAAACCGTAAATTCATCTCCATGATTCAGTCGTACTTTATTTTTAGGGAGCCTAAATCTTCAGCTTTTTATTCAGTCACAGAGAGCAGATGTCATAGAACGACTTACAGATTCTGTTTTTTTTTTTCCAGAATTTTCCATTTTAATTTGGGGTTTTGTTTGTATATTTTAACATCCAAAAATATGCAGAAAGGGATGTTTGGTTTCAGTACATGTTATTTTTTAAGGAAGTTATATGCAAAAATACCATCGCTGTTTAAAAGTTTTCTTATATATCCAATGTAAACTTTTTTAATAGTTCGGTTTTAATTTGATGTTATAGTACATTGGTACACAAGAGAATTTGTTAGACACCTATTTTCTAGCGGGCAGTTGTTCGCAGAGATAGTATGTTGATTGAGGTATGATTTCATTGGTTAGATGATTCTCTCATTCTATTTTTTAAAACAATGCATTCCATCGCTTGACACATGTATATTCTTGTCCATTTATTATGATTGTTAACAGTGAATAATGATTACTTTTATGATAACTTGTCAGATTATTTATGTTTTCCCTTTAAAATATTTTTTAATGAAAATTCATTAGTATGTTTATGTGCAAACATATGTTTGCCATAGATTTATTTTAAACTTTCCATCTGGCTTGGGGGAGCATAATGTGACTATTTTGTTGAGCAAAAGCTGTGCTACATTAGTGCTTAGTTTGCATTATATAATTATAAAGTTTTGCTTCAAAATGTCACACTGCTTTTCCATTTTAAGTGTTTGTATATTAAAGTAGATACTTTTAGCTTCCTTTAAAAAAAAATTATGGCATTTCGAATATTGATTTTAAACATGATTTTTTCGTTTTTTTATTTTTCAATGTCGAAACAAAATGTAATTTGCACATGTTCTAATGTAATAATAAATATTCATTCATCTTTTTTTTATATTGAGCAATGTTTTAAATTAATGTTTTGGATGTTGCAATTATTTTCTTTGTTCTTATTCATTTTGATATATATATATATATATATATATATATATATATATATATATATATATATATATATATTGGGCGCGTATAATGATATGTGCTAAATAGTCTGCCTTCTTCCACTGAACGCCCATAGCCCAGGGGTAGGGTCACCGACTGACGCCAATTCGGTCAGGTTTCAATTCCGGGTTAAAAAAAGCAATCAGTCTAACCGTACTGATGAGCTGCAGTGCAGCAAGGTGGATCTATCTGCGGATGACAATATTTACACTCTCACACCCTGATTGAGCACTCTGGAAGAATAGTAGACATTGAATAAACAGTAGCTACTCTGGCGTGTACGCATTGCTCATTTAGTAAAATGAATTAGTGCACTCTAGCTATTGGGCGCATATAATGATATGCACTAAAAGTCTGCCTTCTTCCACTGAACGCCCATAGCCCCGGGGTAGAGTCACCAACTGACGCCAATTCGGTCGGGTTTCAATCCTGGATTAAAAAAAACAATCGGAGTCTAACTGTACTGATGAGCTGCGGTGCAGCGAGGCGTATCTGTCTGCGGATGACAATATATATATATATATATATATATATTATTATTATTATTATTACTTTAGAACATGTACAAACTAAAAACTACTACAAAACTGTACATTATATTTTGAATAACTGTTTATGAATAATTCTTGTTTGTGTAAGTGATTTCATTTTTATTTTAAATGCCAAAAGGTTTAACTTGAAACAATGTAACTGATGTTGATATCTGTCTCCAAGTCACTTCTAGAAACTTTAAATAAAATCTCTAAAACAAAAAGTAAACATTTCATCAGTTAATTGTTTAATCATTAAAATATTTTTCATTATTTTTTTAAAATTCTAATTCCAATACTATTTCTTTTTTTAACAATGCATGGATTTGTAATGGTTTGTTTTTATGTCTGGTACTAGGCCATGGTTAACAGAAAAACCTGTTAGGTTAATTTTGTTAATTTAATGAAATACCTCTTTTTTGTTTGGCTAAATAAAGTTTTATAGGAAAAAAAAGTCACAATGAATTAAACATAAAGGTAGATATCAGTCCTGTTTACACTTATAAAACAGGTCAGCATAGGCAGTGAAAGTGTGAGGACTATTTAGGGGCCAGTATTTTTCTAAGGAGGAAGGCAAACTTAAGTAGCATCTTCATTTTCATACTGCACCACTACATTACTCAGGAATGAGTTTGAGTATAAGTATGTCACTTTATTAAATTAAATGGAATAACTTTTCTTTTCATTCATAGTAGTGGAGTTTTAATCTATTCTTGCTCTCTCTTCCACTCTCAAGCTGTTGGCACACAAGAGAGGTTAATTTCAAAACAAAATTCAAAGTTTAACAATACTAGCAGAAGAGTGTGTTGTCTGCTCTGATTAAAAAATTAAAAAGAAAATGCAGAGTGAAAAGTGCTGATGATCAAATCTTATCAAAATCAAAGACTGATTAGTTTCATAAATTTTTGAAGCTTATAAAAGTGGAGGGAACAACTGAGGGGCCAGCTAAAATTTGGAAGGAGTTAGGGGCCTTGGCCCCTTCTGGCCTCCTTAAAGAATTGCCACTGGACATATGTCAGGAGGGGATTTCACCCACAACACTATTGGTGAAACTGAAAAAGTGAAAAAAAACCCACTAAATCTGATCCTAAATTTGTCTTCTTGGGCTCAATATATGAGGATGTCATTGACTATCGTTTGTTCAAAACTAAAATGATTACTGACATTAATTTACAAAATAAATAATAAAATTTCATTTTCTCATTCTTGCTTTCTTTTATTTTTTTTTTTTTAAAGAAAGACTAATTTTTAAAACTTTTATATAAATACATTTAGAAAAGTCTTAGGTTTCATTTCCTGAAAATAAGCAAGAAACTAAAAAAAAAAATGCCTGTTTAAAATATCAGAACAAAATTATTTACAAGAGGACAATATATTTTTAATCATTTTCCCCAATCAAGGCAATAAAGCCATTAAGATGCAAGCAAAGTGGGGGTTACTGAGTATGAAAGAGAAAAACATTATTAAAGTAGTGAGATCAATAAAGGAACAGGATTTAATAAAACAGAGCATTATATATACATATATTATATATACAAAGAGTTTATCTCTGTAACTGAGCTTATCTCAGAGTTTATCTCTGTAACTGCCAACTTTGAAGTTTCATTAGGACACCATTATGATGTTCTCACTCATCAAAGCTGTTTGCAATTACAAATATATATATATATATATATATATATATATATATATATCTACATGAATAAAAACAAAGAAAATAATTGCAATGTTCAAAATATTAATTTAAAACAGTGCTCAATATAAAAATAAAGCAATGAATATTTATTATTAATTATTACGTTAGAACATGTGCAAACTATGAACTACTACAAAATTGTACATTTTGTTTTGACATTCAAAGAACAATCAGGTAGTTAATAATGAAACATGACTTCAAAAATTTAAATCCGATGTCAATCGTTTCATTATCATCTATCTTCTTAATTCTTATTCTTTTATCGCTTTGTCTCCTTAATTGTAGGCTTTGTGTATTCTTTAACAATCAGTAACCTCTTGCGTCCTAGTGGCTTTATTGCCTTGCTTGGAGTGAAATGATTAAAAAAATCTTTACATTATCCCCAATCGGTTTTCTCCAGTCACAATAAAATGTTGCACACTCAGTGAGTGTCTCTGATTTGTATGTGGAGTTCAAGTTCATTTAAAGCTTCAAGTGGAATACAATTATGCAATCCGTTGCTCCCTGTATCACTCTTTCTGCCAGGCTTCATCTTTACAAAATGTAATATCTCTGGTATCTTCTCATGTTGAAGGGATCCAAATCTTTGTAGGTCATGACATATTTTATCCCCAGCAGTTAAGTCTTGTTACTCTATTTCGCATGGCAAATGTTCAAACCTTCACATCTACGACCTGCCGTGCAACATTTATAAAATCAAACCACCGTCACCCCACCATATTCCATTTGTAAGGTGCTTGTGGCCATGTCTCATTGAAACACGAATTCTTGTATGATCACCCCAAAGTTAAGCAATATTGAGCTTAGTCAGTACATAGATGGAAAAACCACTAGAGAGTAACAGGTGCTGTAAGCTTAGATGTGTTGCTGGTTTAATTCATAAAGCCAAGTTCCATTTTCAGAAGGGTTCGTTATATTCATTTACACACAAACAGCCTTTTGAAAGGTATGAATCCAACTCATTATCCCCCAGCTATGGGTTAATTAGTAAGACTTGTTGTATCAGTAAATCATTGTCTCCAAAAATTCTTATAATCTAAAAAGACTTTCTGGCCTTAAATAACCTGCAAAAGGTTAATAAGACATAAAAACAAATCAGTCAATCCACTTATCAGGAGGAAGTTCCACTCAAACAACTTTTCCCTCCAAGAACCATTGGTTTGTAGAACAGACTCCCATACAAATTAAAGTAAATAGAAGATAATGTAATTGACGAGTTGAGGCTAGTATACCGTTGATATCGGTTTTATTCACCAACAAAATACATGTGTAGTATTTACAAAGTCAAGAGTCTTAATGGCCATCAGTCCTAGCAGGAAAGGCGGATCATTCATGGTTTCTTATAAGGTATAGGAGGAGATAGCACTCATCGAGAAAGAAAGAAAGTGATTTAAACTATAACACAAACAATTTCTTGAACGCTACAATCTTAGCCTCTTTTAAATCAAGAGTCAATCATTGCTTATAATACACACTTACTCAATCTTCACTTTTACATGAATTCTTACATACCTTATTCAGTAACCCACTACCTTGAATGTCTCTTGAGCCATGCATAGGGTGATCATTAATAAAATATGGATTCATGTCTTTCCTTAAGGGAAATTGTGAAAAGTGAACATTGTAGCTTTAGCCAGAATGTGAACTTTGTTTACTGATGACCGTTTTTTAATCAGAGAAACCATTGTGCCACTTGCAAAATGAATTGTTCTGTTTTCATAATTTCAAAGAGTTGTGTGTGTGTGTGTGTGTGTGTGTGTGTGTGCGCGCGCGCTTTTATAGAATTTTATTCTATTTAATTTTACTTTCTGGATGTAAACATATAACGGGGCCCTCCTCCAGCTTTCCACTGGCCGGCCATGAATACGTTGTGTCGCCATTCTCGTCCACGTGGGAGTGCACCGAAGACTGCAAAGGTCTACTGCACTTTCACAAGGTAACGAAAGTGGAAAGCCAAACGTCCTGTCGAGAAATATCGTTTCCAATAAAAAAAGTATTTCTATTTAGGGCTTTATTGCTCGGTTTGGTCACCTTCAGCCATGTCTGCTTTTCCCTTGAGACAAACCCTCTGTCCATTTTCCACAAGGACGAAAGTATGAGGCACCCAGTGAGGCACATTCAGTTAGCAATTATTCTAGCGAGACGCGCAGGGACCCCGTTCTAGGAGGTAATTAAAGGAATTCAAATCTGTTGTCGCTAATTTGCCATTTCTATTTGGAACTATAAAGACTATGAATAAGTCGACTGAAGTCCGGATTATTGAGTCAATACGTACAATCAATTCCTTAGCTGCATAGTATGTGCTTTGCCAGAGCCCATGAGAATGGGCTCCAGCCAGTACTTTGTTCTGGAGCCCAAGACCTAAGAACAACCCCACAACAACCATCGAACACCCTTTCCCCGCTCGAGAACCCAGCCCGAAATACGTTCACATCCTCAAATATCACTATTATCACACTACACTTCTTTTTATTAGTATTTATTATTAATTATTGTGGGTCTAATTGTACAAACATATGATAACACCAAGGGTATCTACCTACGACCCGGGTTAGATGCGTAAATTAGTGTAATTATGTGACTTGTAGACGTAGGGAGATGGCTAATGTTTATTAAATTGGCTTTGCCTCAAACATAACCAAACTTCCTACGACTTACAGGTTTTATTATAATTATCATCAGAATTATCAGAAGGTTATCAGAAGAGAGATTCGTGTAAGAATAAAAGTATACCTTTTTTATGCTTAAATAGAAATTTATTAATAGAGAAGAATAACATAATGTTCAATAAACACAGCATTAAGAAGTTAAGGATATCAAGAGTTCGTAGTAGTAATTTGTGTGTGTGTATGTATGAGCGTTATCGTTGGGTAGGAATGTCTTTGAAGTAATCGCTCAGTCTTAAAGGGTTCCGTTCGGTTATCAAGTATAAGAAAAGGTAGAACGATGAAGAGGGACGAGGTGAGAGAGAAAGAGAGAGAGGTAATAATAATGATCGCTTGACGCTTGTCAAGGGACGTGTTAATTACGCTCGTATTCTTCTTTCTGGCAACAGTCGAGCTTGGCCCGTCTTTTATTTCATTTGTGGGGCTCAAAAAGGTCACTTGGGAATTCACTCCCGGATGTGATTCTGGCCTTTCCATTGGACGCCGAACAGACTTCGCGTTGACTCGCGAAATGTTTTCGAAAAAGAATTTGTTTCTGGTAATTGAAAATTATTTTAATTTTGTTTTTAGATGTCTCCTAGTTTTCTATTGGCCGAAAAACATTTCGCATCGAGGTGTGAAATTTCGCGAATTTTGTGTGTGTTAAGTAAGGTTTTATGAATTCGTTTATTTCTAGCAAAATCAATGAGTCAATGCTTGGCATTTGGATTTTAAATGTGGTTCTTGTTTTGTTCACTACAGATTCTAAGACGTGAAGCTGCTGTAAAGTACAAAATTAAATATTGCTGTAACGTGAGAAGACCGAGAGGAGAACTGAAAAAATACTTGACAATATTTTTTTAACATGGCCGATGGCCACTGAAATGTGTGCCTCCCTGCTCATTTTTGCCTCAACACTATTTCACTCACTTGTTTTGTTCTACACTCATGCGTAATGATCTGGCCGGAGGATAATTTTTAAGCCACAGCCCTGGTGAGAGAAAGAAACTGCAGTCTGTCAATAAACCTGATTCCTGGTCTGAGCTGTAACATAGACTCTTCTCGTGGCTCAAAAGGGATTGAGACAGGAAAGATCTGGCAAACCTGGCTGCATCGTTTTGATCTGTCAAGGTCTATCTTGATTACTCCAGCCTAACTGGCGCTACCCTCTTCCGCCGGTTTGGCCTTTGAGATCGTGTATATAATTACCTATTCCGCTGCTGGAGGTCGAGTTCAGTCTGGTCCTTTCCCTTCGATCTTAACGCCGTGTGTCGCCCAACAGGAGCTGAAACTCTAAACAGCTCCAATGTTTAAAGGATATTATATTAAAATAAAAGCATTTTTTGCTTGCAACGGTATTTAAATTAAAATTATAGATAAAAAAATTAATATTTCTTATTTAGTTATTTTTAGACATTCAAAGATTCAACGTTTTAATTGCATTACAGTATTTGCTTTGCTGTTAAGTAATCGATTTTAAAATTACATTTCATTGGTCGAACTTTACTAGTTTGCAGATCTGACTCTAAATAAACAATTACAATACATAAAATTACAATACATAAAAAAAAGTCCTTACGAAACAAAATAATGGCACACCAGAATTTTCTCGTCATAATGCCTGTGTATATATCATTATTTTGTTTCGTAAGGACATTTTTTTATGTATTAATTGTTAGAGAATTCAAAATGTTGGGACAGAAAGCTGAGAATAAATACTTCAATGTGTGTTGAACACACGACATGAATAATTCCTGAAAAGAGTCCTATCTCGGAAACAAAGAATGTGTTTTTTGTTTTGACTGATAATGTTGCAGGATTAACCGTATGTGTCAATGATGTTAAAAGGTTGGTTGAAAATTTGGATTTTTTAATGGAAATACTCCACAATGTCCCAAAGAGTGCTAGTAAAAATAATCAAAAATTTTAGCACCCTGCAGATCTTAATGATGAAGATTTTGCGGAAAAAAATGAAACATTTGTCATCAGTACATAAATCTAGAAATGAAACCTCAAAAATTGCTGAAGTTGTTAACAGACTACAAACTGGGTGGAAAATTTCCAAAAGTTTGTATTAGTTTGAGAATATTTGTCTATTTTTCTTAGATGAATTATTTTATGCCACTACCCGGCCGATCGCTGATGATTTCGATCCAGTTAGCTGGTCGTAGATTGACTCTGTCACAGTGATCTCCCTTGTCCCACGTTGTGTTGATTAACCACAAGGTAGTCACGTGAGTTCTCCACTAGCTGTCTCTCTACCGAACTAAACCAAACCGGGAAGCGTGCACGCAATTGAGTAATAAAAGAAAGAATTATAGCACCAAGAAAAATAAGTGGACAGACGGCTGAAAAGTGTTGTAAAATAACGTCTTTATATCCAGAATATACACAATATAGTCTCTTGGATAATTCCTAATCCCTGCTTCTATTAAACTGGTAGCGGAACGGAAGTTTCTGAAGCAAATCGAATTATTCTTCTAAGCAATAACGAGAAATCTGCCTGGCCACAGCTCGCTGCTCCGAACAGAGTTCTAAGTTCGTTATAAGTCTAGTCAACTTGTTGCTTGTTTTCTGGAATGTTACGGAAATTGCCGAAGTGCTTGGTTACTCTCTCTTCATTTCGCAATTTCAAACTTTGTCTGCAAATTCTCTTCTTGTCTGTCTCTTAACTCTGGTTGGTTGATTGGCGACAGGCTTCTCTACGGTCGGCACCCAACGGCATGGCGATCAACTCTTTGTCTCTTTACTTCGTCAACTGCAAACTGTCTTTGGTCATTACGTCTCTGGACCGGGAACTCGAACTCTCTGCCACTCGAGTTGCAACTACTCTGTCTGGACTGTGCTCCGACTCGAACTTCAACTCAAAAACTTTGTCTGCAAATTCTCTTTTGTCTTTAACTCTGGTTAACCAGCATCATGCCTCATCTGTCGGTCTCTACCACTCCGACTTCGACTTCAAACACTGACTTCAACTGCAACTTTGTCTGTAAAATCACTTCTTGTCTGTCTTTAACTCAGGTTGGCCAACAGGCTCTGTGGTTGGCGCATATCTTCATGGTTACATGTCAGGGACTTTCTCTGACTGGTACTCAACTCAAAACTTCAACTGGAACTTGAACTCAAAACTTTGTCTGAAAAATCACTTCTCTTCTGTCTTTAATTCTGGTTGACCGGCAGGTTCTGCGGTTGGCGCCCAACAACATGGCGCCTATCTTCGTAGTTACATCTTTGGGCCGGTAACTGGAACTGAAACTGAATTGCCTCGAACCGCCGCTGGGACTAGTACTGGAACTTTCTCCAATCCAACTGATTTTGGTCCCTCGGGACCCTATATTTATGCCCATTCTGGGTGTCTAACCCCTCATCTCGGCGACCAATAGAATGCCCAGGTTAGCTGCTACTAGTTGTTGCCTCTTGTTTACCCAATGGGATTAATCTGCTTTCCATGACGTCAATTGTTTGTCGTCTCCCCCTTTCGGCGCTTGTTTACAGGACCAATGGAATTCCTCTCCGTTTTATGACGTCATCTTCCCATACCCCTTTTCTGGGCTGGACTTAACTAAATTTTCTCTCTCAAAATTTTCTTTCTCGCGAAACAATTTCGGGATTTTTTTTTAAATAATCGCTAGTAACCTTTTTGAACTGGCTTCGCCCAAAACAAGTTGACAAGGGTCCCTTGACATTGTTATCCAGATAAGAATTTCTCCGCACCTGTGTTCTTTTTTTTTTTTTTTTAATATCCATTTCTGAGTCACCTATGCCTTCAAGCGACAGGAATATTTTCGTTATCTGGTCCCCCACCCTGGTGTCAGTGAGAATGTTTCTTTCCCTAAATTACTTCGGGACTAGTGTTAATTCTTTTCACAATTCGGGACCAGTGTTCTCTTAATTCTTTTCACAATTTACGCTAGCAGGACAATTGGATACAATAATTATTAATAAAAGTGAAATTTCTTTTACGGCTCTTACAAATGCCTGACGAAAAAATAATTAAATTTATCTCTTTCTCTTAAGTTTAGAATGACAATTGTTAGCTTTCTTGGGTGGGCTGAAATCGAAATCTACTGTTTCGTGGCATTGAAACAAATTTAAGTCTTTTCTTTTCTTCTTCTTGCTCTGGTTTAAAATAACAACTGAGAAATACCATTTGATATCTTTCGTTTTTGTTTTCCTTTTTCTTCGCTCCTATTCGGAGAATAAAGATAAATGTCTTTTAGTGCGTTTTCCTGACTTATAATAGTAATTAGAAGATTTTCCAGTTAATTAATAAAATTAATCACCTCCGTTTACCTTTGCTCATATTCGGAGAATAAAGAAAATATCTCTTAGTACGTTCTTTCATGATATATAATATCAATTAGATTTTTCCAGTTATAGTGAATAATAAATTAATAAAATTAATTATCTTCGATCCGCTACCAAAATATTGTTATAATTTTACATTGTTCGAATTGTTGCCTTCATTTTTGTTGCCGTATTCACAACGTTTCGGTCGTTGTACGCTCCGACCATCTTCAGGTGATTTTCTCAATGACGCATGGTTCAGTGTATTAAAGCGTTGGTTGGATTTAGTGACTTGACCCAAAGAGTTGTTAATTCAATACCTGGCTACAGCAGGTGAGAAAAAAAAACCTTAAGAGAGTTAAAATAAGATAACTGATACTGAGACATCTGGAAGATGGCATGACTCATGGAACTAGAAAAATCTACCCCGGTGAACGAAATAAAGGGTTCAATTCGAAATTCTAATCACTTGAAGAAGGTCAGGGCGTACAATGACAGAAACATCATGAATATGGCTACAATGATGAGGACAACAATGGTGTAAATATTTTCAGAATATTCTTGACAATTCTAGCTACAGTAGCACCAGTTGAAATATCTTTTATTAAATTAAAACTCAAACTATTTTGATGTCTTCTTCTTCAAGTGACGTGTCCCTGCAGAACGTAGGCGACCATGGAAATTCACTTGGCTCTGTCTCTTGTCGTTCTCAAAACTCTTCCTCTTGGTATCTCTCCCAAACCCCGTTCTACCATCCATTTGCTCAGGCCTATCAAGTATGTCTCGCGTCGCATTCCCCTGTCTCTCTTTCCTTCTATCCTCCTGTGAGTATTAAATTCTCCAGGTCCTCTTTCCTCATTAAAATGTCCCAGAAACCTCATCTGTCTCTTCCTTATATTAAGTACTAGCAGTATAGCCCGGCGTTGCTCGGGTGTAATGAAAGCTTTAAAACTAATCCGTGGCGCTGAAGCTCAGACTCAGCCTAAAGAATATTTGTGTGAAATTTGGTGAGAATTGGATAAAAATTGTGGATTTGTATAAAGGACATGCAGACAGATAAACAGACACACACACAAACATCTTGACTTTTATATATATATATATATATTATCGATTTTCTGCACTATTGGAAGAACTGCAACCTTGAAACTGCTGAATGTCGTTTCTTATGTCTTTGTCTATGAGTGTATCAAATTTGATTAAAATCGGGCCACTCCTTCTTTAAACTGATTGTTTCGATTTTCGATATTTATCATGGGTACCTCGACACAAAACCTAGCTAAGAACACTCGCAGACGCTTATAGTACAACTGTGTAAATTTTCAAGAAAATCGGTTCAGCCGTTTCGGAGTCTCTTGGTAATGGACACACACATACACACACACAGACAAAGTTCCATTTATAAATAAGTTTAGATTAGATAAGTTTTCTCCTCGTTTCCATCCTTTCCAACACCTCGTCGTTAGTCACGTGCTCAGTCCATGGTATCCTCAACATCTTTCTTTAAAACCACATTTCTGCAGCCTCAAGCGTCTCCTTCATCCTTGAAGAGATCGTTCAACATTCGCTGGCATACTGAAGGACAGATATCACATAGCAATCCAGCACTCACTTCTTTGTTTCTAATGAGATACTCCAGTCTTTCAGTACTCTGGTGAGCTTTTGAAATGCTATGCCAATGCGTCTTTCGATCTCAACACCGCACTTTCCATCCTCTGTCAGAACGCTCCCCAGGTATTTAAATTTCTTTACTTGTTTTATTTTAGTTTCTCTGACCTACACTTGGCATTTTGGTGTTTTCTTTTTGCTGACGACCATACATTGTTTTCTTGAAGTTTATGCTTCGCCCTTTCTTCTCGCTTTCTCTTGCTACCTTCTGTAGGAGGTTCTGCATCTTCCTTTCCGTGCCTGCTATCAGCACTGTGTTATCTGTGTAGCTTATATTGTTGGGATTGTGGCCGCCAATGACGAATCCTGGCAAGGGTTTTATTTCTCTCACAATTGTTTCGCTGTATCAGTTGAATAGATCCGGTGAGGAAACACATCCTTGTCTTACGCCCCTTTTTCAATTTTTGTACACCTAGTGAATTCCCTTTCTATCCGTACGCAAGCGGTTTGCTGCCAATATATATTTTTGATTATCTTAACGTTTTTCTGAAAATATCGCGGTTGTCGAGCAAGTCTTTGTGCCGTACTTTGTCAAATCCATTTGCGCAGTCTATAAAGAACAGATAGAATTCCTTCTGCATTTCTATTGCTCTTTCAGACATCATTCTGAGCATGAATATCGCATTTCTAGTTCCGGTATCTTTAACAAAGCCACACTGTTCCTGTTCTATCTCTGGGCCAATGTCTTAATTTGTTAATCTAGCACAGCTGAGTATTGAATCTCGCATGACCAGACAAATTAGTTTTGATAGTCTTATGAGAATTTTTACAAACAAAAAAAGCCATAAAACCACATTTTAATTAGTACTCGAGTTAAATGTTAAATTTATTAAAAATAATGTCATTCACTTGTGAATAAGTCCTGAAAGTTTCATTAAAATCCGATAATCATTTGATTTCTGCATAAATTACCAAATTAATGTTTTTCACCGGGAAAACTTTACTAAAATATCCATAATAATTTTGGTGCACCGATGATGAAAAAAAAAAAAAAAAAAAAAAAACAAATTAATCAAAATTTCGAATGTGTTAAAAAGGGTAATTTTTATTGAAATCACAACACAGGAATTAACCAACGTCTTTATCCACTGGACCATGTGTCCTTCAATGGACATACTACAGCAGCGGTAAACAAGTAACTTGCAGGGTTTGAGGGAGATAACTCATGACTTCTAATCAAGGCTTTACGCCAGAAATGGAGTTCATATACCCCAGTGATTATCATAGAGGGTTCAGTTCGAAATTCCTACCCCGTGAAGCAGGCCGGAGCGTACAACGGCCGAAACGTCTTACAAAAGACAACAAATAAGAGGACAATAGTCCGAATAATTTAAATACTATCTCGTCTCAGAAATATAGACAAATGCAACAATGATATCCGAAAATGTATTGGTATAGCCAAGAACGCATTCCAAAAGCTAAGTAGAGTATTAAGGGACACGAAAATTTCGTTGGAAACAAGGAAAAGAGTGTTGAGCTGTTACGTGATATCTGTCCTCCTGTATATGGCAGTGAATGCTGGACCATTTCCTCAAAGATGAAGGAAAGACTCAAAGAACAGAAATGTGGTTCTACAGAAGGATGCTGAGGATACCATGGACCGAACGTGTAAGCAACGACTAGGTTTTGGAGAGAATAAAAATAATAAAGAAACTTATACTTAACATCAGGAAACACAGTTGAAGTTTCTGGGACACGTAATTAGGAATGTGGGCTTGGAGAATCTGATACTCACAGGGTGGATAGAAGGAAAGGGGGACAGGGGAAAACAGTGTGTGACATACTTGATGGGCCTGAACAAATGGATAGCAGAGAAGGGTTCGAAAGAAATAATACAAAATATTTTAAGAACCACAAGGAACGGGAAGATGTGGAGGACTATGGTCGCCTAGGCCCTGAAGAGACATGGCTATAAATGAAGAAGAATCTGCTCAATCTCTTCATGGATTAGGCTCTGCACATATACAAGCACAGCTGCAAAGAGATGGTCACTAATCATTTAAGCACTGCATACCACAACCCACAGAGGGTACCTCAACAGGGTGTAATGGTTAGCCAAACAATGAAATCAGGGAGCCGAGATCGAATTCCGATTGAATTCCTTGCACTCATTTACACGCAAATACTCTTGGGAAAGGTATTAATCCGTCTCTTCCCTCTTATGTGTTAAATAACAGGGCAGATTGGGTTCTATAGCCTTGGCTGGCAACCAATCTACTGCAGAAAGTAATGGTAACCTATTGCAGGATAATCTTCTGCACAGTCAGTCATGTTTCTTTCAAGACATGACCGCCCAAGCATGTATCACGTATTATCCTTAACTGACTGACTGCAATCCTCATTGGGTGCTTCCGGCTACACTTAGAAAATCATCAGGGCACCTTGACATGGTGTAATTCTTAACAAGCTTGTCTCGCTAGAATCATTACAATTGTGTAGTAAGTTCGATTCTCACTGGGTGCTCCATACTTTCGACCTTGTGCCACATTTAAGCTGCACTTAGAAAATCAACAGGGCACCTTGAAGTGGTGTAATGATTGGCAAGCTAGTCTGTAGGGATTAAATAAAAATATGAAATAAAAAAACGCAGCAAGACTCACCAAAGGAACCAATCATCACCTGCTCGGGTAGACGTGTGTGATTTGCAAGAAACAATGACCTTTTTTACTACGCATAAAAATACACACATAAACAGAATTATATGTACATTGAAAAGAGTAACATACACACATGCACCTTATAAAAGACTAACTTTGCCTTCAATTCATCCTTAATGTAGCTCCGCTACATTGGGTAGGGATGTGTTGTAGGGATTAAATAAAAACACGAAATAAAATTTAAAAAAAAAACACTAAATAAAATAAAAATACAAAATAAAATAAAAGTACGAAATAAAATGAACATAAAAATCTCCCAGGAGTCCTCTGACAGGAAAGACAATTGACACATATGCAAAAAGAGAGGCCTCCTGGTGCCAAAAATAAACTTGATCTCTTTCTCTGTTGGACTTTGGATGGTAAAGACGTGTCAAACTGTTTGGGAAGAAATTTCCCCAACAAGAGGTCATTGGAACCAAAACAAAATAAAATCAGTGTCCAAACTGTCCCTCTAGTATCTCTGTATCTTTCCTTTTCTCTTCTCTTTGCCTATTTATTTCAGCGGCGAAAGCCATTCAACAAGTTTTGGATGTTTAGACGAAAGAACCAACGCAGCAGTAACAGTCATAACATTCCATAAGTCTCACAAGAATCATTACAACTGAGTATTGAGTTCAATTCTCACTGGGTGCCCCATTCTTCCGGCCTTGTGCCACATCTAAGCACCATGCAACAACCCACATGAATCTACACATAGAAAAGACTCCTGATCAGTAATGTAATATCGGTCCTCCCATGAAACAGTGAAATACCGGGAATATTGTTGTGATGGAAGTAAAAATGTACATTTTTATTTGTGGATTTTCTATAAACCTTCATTTGTATATTCTTATGTGTGCATATTATTTTGGCACTTCGAGGTAGTGTAATGGATAGCAAGCTTGTCTCGCTAGAATCATTACTAATTGAGTAGCAAGTTCAATCCTCACTGGATGTCCCATACTTTCAGCCTTGTGTCACATCTAAGCTGCGCTTAGAAAATAATCTTATGTGTGCATATCAATATCACGTTAATACGCGCACATCAGACTATGCAACGTGATGTCAAAATATGGTAAAGTGTAGTTCCATAAATGAAATCGATTGTATGTTTTACTCTGTTTAATCTTTCGACAAGTTCTGGGATTGATGTATCGTATGGGAACATAAATTTGGCATTGTCAATGTATTGGAGATATGTTGCGTCTTTTGGGAGAATATACCAAAAGAAGGAAGGGGCATGCCAGTACAGCACTGAGCGGTGAGCCTGTGGGTATTTTTCAGGATCTTCTTTGGTAATTTTTGTATCGGAATCTTTAGAATAAAATGAACTGAATCAAAGGTAAAAACATAATATCTTTTTATTTATTTTATTTTTAGAGTTAGACCTTTGATATACGGTGTAGCAAAAGTTTCATTTATAAGTCTGGTATTAATAGCAGTCTGGAGAAAATCTGTTTCAGCTCAGTATTCGACAGCTTCGAAGTCAGAACTTGGTAGTAGTAGTCATCTTAAAAATAGATTAGCGTCAATCTACTTTATTTTTCTCGGCCCTGATGAAGGTGGAAATGTAATTAGCACATAATCTCTTAACTACTTCACGCATCACACATGGCTGGTTTCTCTGGCAGTCGCTTTTATTGGTCCGTGGATTCTCTTCCCGCTCATCTAGTTTTCATGGTGCCTCGACCATGTGAATTTAAGTGTGCTACTAGATTGGCATCTAGGTCCCATCTTTTTACTGTTGAAATAGTTAAATAAAACCAGTACTTCTACTCTAACAGTTTTTCTTGTACTTCATGCCTGTGAAACTCCCTTTCGTCTACTTGTTTCCCTGATAGCTACAATCGCCAAAAATTTAAATGCAACATCAATTGCCATCTTTTGTCTTCTTGAATCCCGTTCATCTTTTATCTATTCTTCCATACGCTCTGTACCCAGTCTTTTCTCTTCCATGATGATTACAATCTCCAAAAATTTAAATGCAACATCAATTGCCATCTTTTGTCTTCTTGAATCCCGTTCATCTTTTATCTATTCTTCCATACGCTCTGTACCCAGTCTTTTCTCTTCCATGATGATTACAATCTCCAAAAATTTAAATGCAACATCAATTGCCATCTTTTGTCTTCTTGAATCCCGTTCATCTTTTATCTATTCTTCCATACGCTCTGTATCCAGGCTTTTCTCTTCCCTGATAACGACAATCTACAATAATTCACCAGCAAGATCTGTGACAGTTTTCCAGCCAGTCACTTGGCATGGTGTGCATTAAAGTCTCCAAACACAAATATATGAGCGAACGGATGAGAGGAAATGGCTTTATCTATATTAATTGAGAAACTGTAAAGTAGAGAACAGTCAGGAGATAAAGGGGGAGCAGTAGAGAAAGAAAAGATAAGCTAACAGAGCTTAATAGAGAGAGACAAAGACACATGTAGGAATGATCTAGAAATTCAAGGGAAATCACTCTAGCTAGAGGGAGATGTTCACTGACATAAACACCAATTTCGTGCATATGGACATTGGAGTCCTTTCTAAAGAGAGGAAGGCAACCAGGAATATAAAAACCAGAGGAAGAAATAAAAGGGTCAAGGTTAGTTACACAGAGAGCTAAGATGTCAGGTGAGTTTACTTGGAGGAAATATTCAATGCTGCAATAGTTGGTACAGATACCACGGACATTCGAGAAAGAGATGTTAACAGGTTTAGGTGATTTTTGTTTAGCTAGTTTAGTTTTAATTCTTACCTTGTGTGATGTCATAATTAGAGACGTTTTGGTAAGAAGAGGCCTAGAGTAGTAGTATCAGTCAGTCGTCAAATGCAACATGTGTAGAAAAGAAATTGGTGCAGACTGCAACTAAAATTGGGCCTCAGGGTTGCCCACAAAAGACACTTGCAGGGACACCTATCCATGTATGACATGGCACTACAATTATTCAACTGTTGATCAGAGCAGCCTCTCAAGATGCTATGAAAGAGTTCAGGCTCCTAATTACCAGTTGAAAGCAGCAACCAGGAAACTGTCAATTCAGTAGCCTCAAAATGAAGAGACGTTGCCACCATCCACGCACATTAAAAAAAGCTTCCAACAACACTATTATTAAGACCTGAGGAGAGGAGAGAAACCGGGAATCCCTTCCTAAACAAGAAACAAGGAATGAGCTTCTACTCCTGCTCAAAGAGGGAAAGAGGGAGGTGTATGAACCGGGTGATAGTAGGATAACTAAAAGAGCTAATTGAAATCTTAATCAACATGAGTATATTTTGAAATTTATTTAACACTATATGCAAGAAAAATAGAAAAAATAAAATATTAATAAGTACATTTAAATTTTGAAAATTAAAGACTCAGCAAAAGAGTCAATCAATCTTAACAGAGACGAAATCTGCTGCCATCAGAATATTAACCAAGTTGAGTGAAACTTAAAATTCAGCATGGTGAATTTTATTTTGTTTTTTATTCAGCTGTTATTAGTTCAGTCGGCATGTAGCTTCATCAACCGTAATTGTAACATGATTGAGAGGAAGAAAGGGAGGGACAGAGGGTGTCAGAAAGCCAAAAACTACCCTTAACAGGAATTCAAGTTCCTACAACTTCAAAAGGAAAAATTAAATTCAGCCTTTGCTACCAGGACATTTTGCCAGTAAAATTTATCTATCTATCTATCTATATATATATATATATATATATATAAACTTATTTATAAATGGAACTTTGTGTGTGTGTGTGTGTGTGTGTCTGTTACCTATAG
Source organism: Ascarosepion bandense (assembly GCA_037127315.1). NCBI lineage: Eukaryota > Metazoa > Mollusca > Cephalopoda > Sepiida > Sepiidae > Ascarosepion > Ascarosepion bandense. Next base: position 4,425,403 of record JBBBDQ010001586.1, on the reverse strand, counting down.
ACTCTGAAACGGTTGAACTGATTTTCTTGAAAATTTACACAGTTATACTATAAGCATCTGCAAGTGTTCTTAGCTAGGTTTTGTGACAAGGTACCACAGATAAATATTGAAAATCAATAATTAAAAAAATTGAGTTATAGAAGGAGTGGTCCAATTTTAATCAAATTTCATACACTCATAGACAAAGACATAAAAAGTGATATTCAGAAGTTTCAAGGTTGCAGTTCTTACAATAGTGCAGAAAATCAATAATAATATATATATATATATATATATATATATATATATATATATATATAAAAGGCAAGATGTTTGTGTGCGTGTCTGCTTATCTATATGTAAGTCCTTTATACAAATCCACAATTTTTATCCGATTCTCACCAAACTTCACACAAATATTCTTTAGGCTGCTGAGTCTGAGCTCCAGGATCATGGATTAGTTTTAAAGCTTTCATTACACCCAAGCAATGCCAGGCTATACTGCTAGTATATATATATATATATATATATAAATAAATGTTACTGGTAAAATTTTAAATTAATGTTTTGGACCTTGTAAATTTTTCTTCGTTCCTTATTCACTCGGATATATATATATATATATATATAAGGCATTTGGAATTTATGATACTTTCCACCTTAAAATAAAAGTTTGTCAACTTTCAAAATGCAGTAACTCTTGATCTATTTGCAATAAACCAATCAAATTTTTTAAAGGAAGTTAAAAGCATGTACTTTAAAATACTTACACTTAACTGATTTTCATATACATGGCAGAAAGTACCTTCTTGTACTGAAGGTCTCACACACACACACACACACACACACACATTGTGTGACACATATTGTCCTTTAAAAGCATTAGTTGCTCACCACAAGACTGACAGCAATTTTGATATAAAAAATGCTGCTCTAATTAAAAGAGAAAACAACTAAGACAAAAATGTATAGAAAGTGCTTTAACTGCTAAACTATCCACAGTAAATTTGTGTCCAGGTTCTTACAACGTTTCACTTTTCCTGGCATATCTTCTATTAAAAATGCAAAACATGCAGTCATTCATAAGCAGAACACTGCAACTGAAAGAGATAGGGGCTATATACTGAACCTATGGTATATAGATATATATATATCTTGATGTACAATACATTTGATTGTGCTCCTTACTTCTTCTACATAAACAATACTTTCTGTGTTTCTGAAATCCCTCTAACTTGGGCCACACTTGCTCTACATAGACATAAACCCTTGTGCAAATTAATTGAAACAACTGCTTTAGTTTCTTTTTTTACCATACAGTCAGTTTTAGACCCACTGTTGTTACAGGGTGTAATTGATTTGTTTTTTCTTCAAGTTAGTTCATTTGCAGTGGTGTGCCATAATAAGAATCTATTTTCAGGGTGCATGATGAAATTTGTTTTGCCTTGAAAAATATTGCTTCATTTGTGATTGCATCAGATTTTTATCATGCCTGAACAGTATTGTCTTGATTCTCGAAAAGTTTTCCTACAACTGTTGTCTGCAATGAACATTAATCCAAGGAAGTGTACAAAAATTGTAATGCTGCACAAACACACTTATAAGCCTCACAGAGAATCGCAGATATTACTGGTGTCAGCCTTTTAACTGTCAGTTGTGTCATCAAGGCAAAGAAAGTAGCTGGATTCGAAATGTAAAGAAAAATGTGGTTGGAAGAGAAAAGCAACGCCAAGAGACGAAGTATACAGAATTGAGGAAAATGTGAAAGATCTTAGGAAGACATTATTTGTTTTGTTTCAATTAATTTGCACAAGGATGTATCTCTGTTCATATCTAACTCAGTCCAAAACGTAAAGGAAAATGCAGTCAGATGAGAAAAACAAAACCAAGAGACAACGTATACGTAATCATTGAAAGTGTGAAAGATCCTAGGAAGACATTGTTTTGTTTCCAATTGATTTGCACAAGGTTTTATCTCTATTCATATCTATCTACCTCAGTCCAAAACATAAAAGAAAATGCAGTCGGACAAGAAAAGCAATTCCAAGAGACAACATATACATGATCAGGGAAAGTGTGAAAGATCCCAGGAAGACTTTATTTGCTTTTTTAATTAATTTGCACAAGGGTGTATTATACCTTTCTGGAATCAAGATAATACCGACGTTGAATCTGACCTTCTTCTGGTGCTTAAACATTCAGCATTGGACGTGTCTGGATTAGATGGAAACAGTTAAAAATTCAAATTTTAAAATAACTGAAAAAAAAAAAGAGTTTAATTTATTTTGAGTTTAAAGTAACACACAAACTTTGTAAACTTAATAATTTTTGTTTTAAATTCATTTTAAAATACCTCAAAAACTTTGTGAATTGACAAAAAGAATTTTATTTCTTCAAATGCTAAGGAATCGGTTAAAGAGAGAAGTTTTGTGATTTGAGGTCTTGAAGTTCTGCGGAGTTTGTGATTTGAAGAACTCAATTTTCAGCCTGAATTGAACTTTCGGCTCAAATTGGTCTTTTGGCCGGAATTGGACTCATAACCTGAATCAGGGTTACAGTGCAGTTTTGAAGTTCCAGGAATTCAAAGTTATTTCTTAAAAATTATCATTGCTGTTTTCTAAGATGGACCAGAGGTCTCTTTAGTTTTGGGCTGGAGGACCAATAGCCCTCCATAGGAACTAAGCTAGTATATATATATAAAATAAAACAAATTGCATTTTTTTTTAATTCATCCTTGAATATGAGCTTTCCCTTGTCGAATGATGATAGCTAATAGTACCCGTGAAAATTTCAGTTTTGCTATTTCAATTTTCTGATGAATCTTAATGATTGCATAAGCTTCTTGTGAGTTCTACAAATATAAAACACCTGTGGACCCCCCCCCCCATTTAAATATTTGAGCCGAACAACTTTAACAAAATATTGCAACAACAATAATAAATATGAATGTGGATCATTTTTTTTAAAGAAAGGGGATACAAATGAAAATGCTTGAAACTGACAAATTTTTCAATTTCACTGAAGCAGACATTAAACACATGTGTGTATGATCACTTCTATATTCTCTTTCTTTCCTTTTCTCTTCATTGCATCACTGACATGATAGTTCCATCTTTTCTCATGATCAAAACAGAATAGACTGTTGTTGATGAGGTCTTGGTAGGGTGTAACATATATGTTAACTAAAGAATGAAAGAACAAGCAGAATTATATGACAGTTCAATATTAATTGATGTGACATACTGTTCAATTTAAGAATATATAACAGTAATGGTTTACAATAGGTAACTCCACAAGAACACTATACCTAATGTATAAAATAAATTTTTAATTATGAGAAATCTTTTTTAAAGTTTTTATTTTAGTTTTAATTTCAAACTAATAGATTAAATTTAATATTTCCTATAAGTATATTTGGCTGTATTTCAAAGATTAATTTAAATTGACTAGAAGGAGGTTTTGTTTATTTTTTTATTGTTAAAATAGCTGGTCAGAGCCTTTTTTAGTTGTCTTTCATCTCTTTAATAAAAAATAATCCAAAAATAACTTTTAAAATTTAACTTTTAAAATTGTGGAATATAACGTGAATACTTTTTTAAGTATTCAGTAATTTAAAAATTTAAGAAAATATTCTCCATAATCAAATGCTTCATTAAATTTTAGAGAATTTTAGCTCTAAATTTACTATAGATATCACTCTTATGTTCTGATAATGTTGTGTATGGGTGACCATATCTATAAAAATTGGCACATTTATGCACATGCAAAAGCAATTAAAAATTCTTTTAAAAATACTTGTGATCATCAGATTGTAATTAGCTTTATGATAGATATATGATTAGTAAATATAGTTTTACTTACTAAGAATATTTCCTAAGTGTTACACCACTGAATCTCAATGCTAAAAGATTTTAAAATATTATAAATTATTTAAAGTGTAAAAAAATCTTTCATTCAAATTTTTTTCTTAATATTTTCCTTAATATATATTATGCATAAAAGCAATTAAAACATTCTGTAATTAAATAATGCCTTAATTTTATTGCATTTTTATTTTATGATTCAGAGCAGATTTTCAGTAAGACAGTCTGATTTTACAAAAATAGATTGATGAATTAAATCCTCCAGAGTTCTGCTTTTAACTAATATAGACACTAAAAATTAACATGCTTAATTTTTTGAGTTTGAAATACATTTAAAAAAAATTTTTTTTTACTAAGACTTTCTAAAAAAAGCAATCTAAAATAATTCTATTAATTTGTAAATAAGTTCTCAAAATTTCATTAAAATCAGACTATTTGATTTTTTGCAAGAATTTCCAAATTAATGTCATTCACCCCTAAAATTATCTATGCTAATTTATAATACATCTACTAATTAAAAAAAACAAATTTCCTAATCAAAATTTCAAATGTTTTAAAAAAATTAAAAAGCTTATTAAAAATTAAAATATACATTGGGCTTTCTTCTTAATAATGACAAAGATCTTGATAATTCTTCGTTTTCATTAACTTTGGAGCATTTTCTTCATCACACTATGCTAATTTTCATGGAGGTACCTAGTTTACAAGCATATCCTATAAGCCACTACATCTGAAGTCAATCCTCAGTAGGTGTTTCACTACAAGTGTCTTGTGTCAGACATGTTAAAGGAACATGCGTTGACATATGCTTCTGGAGACCTCTATTTTCATAAAATTTTAAGCCACATATGTCACAGTAAAATGGTTTTTCTCCAGAGTGAGTTTGCATATGTCTTCTCAAAGAGGAACTCTGAGAAAACTTTGCTTCACAAACCTCACAGTGAAATGGTTTTTCTCCTGTATGTGTTCGCATGTGGTTTCGGAGGTAGGATTTATCAGAGAATCGTGAACCACAACTCTCACAATGGAAGGGTTTTTCGCCAGTATGTGTTCTCATATGGCTTTTTAGTGTTGAACTTCTGGAAAATTTGGACCCACAAATCTGGCAGTGAAAAAGCTTTTCACCTGTGTGTATCTGCATATGTAACCTGAGGGAGGAGTTTTCTGCAAATTTTAAATAACAGATTTCACACTGGTAAGGTTTCTCACCAGTGTGTATTTGCAAGTGTCTTTTGAGATGGTAACTTCCAGAGAATTTTGCCTCACATATTTCACATCTATAAGGTTTTTCTCCAGTGTGTGTTTGCATATGGATTTTCAAGTTCAGTCTTCGTGAAAATTTTGCTCCACAAACTTCACAAGGGAATGGTTTTTCTCCTAAGTGGTTTTGCATATGCCTTCTCAAATTAGAATTTTGAGAAAATTCTGCACCACAGATGGAACAGGAGAAGGGTTTTTCTCCCGTATGTGTTCGAACATGGCTTTCAAGTTGGGAACTTTTGGAAAATTTTGCATTGCAGATTTCACAGCTGAACATTCTATCTCCCGTGTGCATTTGCACATGGCTGTTACGCTCTGAGCTTCGTGCAAATTTTAAACCACAAATGTCACATGGGAAAGGCTTTTCTACAGTATGTGTAAGTATGTGACTTTTAAGGCTTGAGCTTTGTGAGAACTGGACACCACAAACCTCACAAGAGAATGGTTTTTCACCAGTGTGGGTTCGCATGTGTTTCTTAAGATTTGATTTTTGGGTAAATTTTGCTCCACAAGTATCACACTCATAAGGTTTCTCACCAGTGTGAATTCTCATGTGACTTTTAAGGATGGATGTTTGTGCAAATCGTAATCCACAATTCTGGCATTGGTAGGGTTTTTCATCTGTATGTGTCCGCATGTGTCTTTTGCGGTAGGACTGATAAGCAAACCGTAAGCCACAAATCTCACATTGGAAAGGTTTTTCACCAGTGTGAGATCGTACATGGCTTACAAGTTGAGAGTTTCTGGAGAAATTAGAGCCACAAATTTCACAGTGAAATGGTTTGACGGCAGAATGTGTTTTCACATGACGAATTAAACGACTGCTACTTGGAAATGTTTTTGCACACACGTTGCAGCTGAAAATTTTTTTCCCTTTTTCATTAATCTGAGTAGGATTTTCATTGATCACACAAGTTTCACTTTTGATGACCAACTCTTCAGAGGCTTCCATGTCTCGTTAAAAAAAAATGGTTTCCTGTAGAGTTGCTTTCTCACCTCCCAATTTAATCTTATTGTTTGAATTTAACTTTGCCCTCTGGTGAGGAATCATTTCCTTTGAGTTCTGACGGCATTTTTCCTGAGAGTCTTCAATGATGTGTATCCAAAATGTCAGTCTTCAGAGTTTTACATAAACCGTCACTTGAGGATTTTCGCAAAATCTATGTTGATAATTTCATTGGCTTATATTTTTGTGAATCTGAAAATACAAAAACAAATTAATATTATGTATAAAATCAGGTAAGAGTATGTAGAAAAAGGCTGTTTTAAATGATAAAAATCTTCATTGTTTAGTGTTATCTCTGCATGCAAAAATTATGCAACTGGTGTGAAACGTAGCTTTAGACTAAATTAGATAATCCAGAGCTGGGCAAACTATGACCAGTGGGCAGCATGGTTAGCTGGAGCATTTTATACAGTCTGATAAAGCACTATAAACATCATTTTGTAAATATCTTTAGACTAGCAGTATAGCCCGGCATTGCTCAGTTGTAATGAAAGCTTTAAAACTAATCCATGGTCCTGGAGCTCAGACCCAGCCTAAAGAATATTTGTGTGAAGTTTGGTGAGAATTGGATAAAAATTGTGGCTTTGTATAAAGGACATACAGACAGATAAACAGACACACAAAAACATCTTGCCTTTTATATATATATATATATATATATATATATATATATATATATTATTGATTTTCTGCACTATTGTAAGAACTGCAACCTTGAAACTTCTGAATATCATTTCTTATGTCTTTGTCTATAAGTGTATGAAATTTGATTAAAATCGGACCACTCCTTCTATAACCCGATTTTTTTGATTATCGATTTTCAATATTTGTCGGGGGTACCTCAACACAAAACCTAGCTAAGAATACTCGCAGACGCTTATAGTACAACTGTGTTAACTTTCAAGAAAATCGGTTCAGCTGTTTCGGAGTCTATAGGTAACGGACACACACAGACAAAGTTCCATTTATAAATAAGTTTAGATGTTGATATTTTTTGGTTCCATGCAATTGATTCAAAGAAGAATAAAGATGGCAGAAATGTAAACCATATCTTTTTAATGGCAATGCCCAATTTTCAGGAAGTTCACTTCCTATAAGATTCAACATATCGCATAGGGGCAAACGGATCACTTTATCCCATACTTTGCTGATATCAATGTTCAATCATCAGCACAGTGTAAACAGATGTGGGAATCTAGGTGCTTGCACGTATACATAGAATGTGATTTCTGTGCTTTGCTATTAAAGTTTTTAAGCTCAAAGATGACTGGAAAGCAAGAAGACAGAGGAGAGACGCAAGAAGAGCAAGAGAAGAAACTGTTACCATAGAACTTACAGTTGCATCAAACAATTTCAACTGTAAAATAGTGCAACTTAGCTGACAGCAGAATTGATCACCTTTTCACTTGTTGAGGCAGCCACTGACATCCTGTAAGTTGTGACACTGACACCCTGTGAGGTGTGATTTTGCACCTAGTGGCTATGAGGCTACCTTTTAGATCAAACATCAGTAGTACTCACATCCTTTGATGTGACACAGAGTGCAAAGTCTACTTTAGTAGACCTTAGAATGAGCACAGTAAATACCGAGGTCACTCCAGATCCCATTTCTTAGAACAAAGGTTCTTTAGTGACAATCAAGAATGAAGACTGAGGCTCTGAGGATAAGTTCATCCAAACTTTATTTGGTAAAATACAAGCAGGGTTCACATCACATGTGCTCCTGGTATTCTCGCGTTTTAGTTTTAGTTTTGTTTAACAGTATATCAACCTCCTGTGGGTCATTTAATGCCAGAAAGGTGGGGGTTTAGGTTTTTTGTTTTTTGTGATGTTCGGTTATAGTGAGAAGGTTGTTTTAGTCAAATTTTAATGAAAATTTTTTGTTTTTATTCCTTTTTGTTTTGGAAAACTGAAAATGTCTTCTAGTTTTGCATTCAAAATATTTTGCTGAGAATAATATTTTTCCTTCAAAAATGTATTATGGCAATAATATTTTTCCTTCAAAAATGTATTATGGCAATAATTTTTTTCCTTCAAAAATGTATTATGGCAATAATTTTTTTCCTTCAAAAATGTATTATGGCAATAATTTTTTTCCTTCAAAAATGTATTATGGCAATAATTTTTTTCCTTCAAAAATGTATTATGGCAATAATATTTTTCCTTCAAAAATGTATTATGGCAATAATTTTTTTATTTTTCCTTCAAAAATGTATTATGGCAATAATTTTTTTCCTTCAAAAATGTATTATGGCAATAATTTTTTTCCTTCAAAAATGTATTATGGCAATAATTTTTTTCCTTCAAAAATGTATTATGGCAATAATTTTTTTCCTTCAAAAATGTATTATGGCAATAATTTTTTTCCTTCAAAAATGTATTATGGCAATAATTTTTTTCCTTCAAAAATGTATTATGGCAATAATTTTTTTATTTTTCCTTCAAAAATGTATTATGGCAATAATATTTTTCCTTCAAAAATGTATTATGGCAATAATATTTTTCCTTCAAAAATAAAAATTGTGGCAATTAATGGTTTTTCCTTAAAAATGTAATTTGGAATTTTTTATTTTTCCTTCAAAAATGTATTATGGCAATAATTTTTTTCCTTCAAAAATGTATTATGGCAATAATTTTTTTCCTTCAAAAATGTATTATGACAATAATTTTTTTCCTTCAAAAATGTATTGGCAATGGTTTTTTTCCTTCAAAAATAATTTTTTTCCTTCTGGAAAAATGTTTTTTTCCTTCAAAAATTATATTAGGCAATAATTTTTTTCCTTCAAAAATGTATTATGGCAATAATTTTTTTCCTTCAAAAATGTATTATCGCAATAATTTTTTTCCTTCAAAAATGTATTATGGCAATAATTTTTTTCCTTCAAAAATGTATTATGGCAATAATTTTTTTCCTTCAAAAATGTATTATGGCAATAATTTTTTTCCTTCAAAAATGTATTATGGCAATAATTTTTTTCCTTCAAAAATGTATTATGGCAATAATTTTTTTCCTTCAAAAATGTATTATGGCAATAATTTTTTTCCTTCAAAAATGTATTATGGCAATAATTTTTTTCCTTCAAAAATGTATTATGGCAATAATTTTTTTCCTTCAAAAATGTATTATGGCAATAATTTTTTTCCTTCAAAAATGTATTATGGCAATAATATTTTTCCTTCAAAAATGTATTATGGCAATAATATTTTTTCTTCAAAAATGTATTATGGCAATAATATTTTTCCTTCAAAAATGTATTATGGCAATATGTTCTCTGATCAAGCGCTAACATTTCAAAGAGGTAAAAACTGGCCAGTTACATTCAATTCCTCGAAAATCAAACTAGTTACAGTTCCTCATCGCCAATTAGACCCTAAACTAACACTAGCAACAATGAATTAATGTTTCCTTAGGGTGGTTCCTGCCTTAAGTAATTCAGTCAATTAAGTGCCATACGTGATACACGCTTGGGCAATCATCTTTTGAAAGAGACATGACTGACTGGGTAGAAGATTTTTTCTGCAGTAGGTTGCCATTGCTTTCTGCAGTAGACTGGCTGCTGACCAAGGCTATGGAACCCAATCTGTCCTGTTATTTAACCCATAACTGAAGGGAATAGATGGATTAATACCTTTCCCAAGGGTATTTGTGTGCAAGTGAATGCGAGGAATTCAACTGGAATTTGAACTCGAATCCCCAATTTCTAGACCGAGTCAATATCCATTGCACCACAACATACATCCTTAAGTGATTAATAGGCCTTAAACACAACCAAGTGGAACTCCTACATGTGATCCATCACTAAAGATGCAGGAAAAATGGTTGATACCCTGTACCACTCCAGTAAGTACCTGACTCCTTGTGCTATCCTCTACCTTTACAAGAGCCAGATCATGCCTAAAATGGAGTATTGCTGTTATATTTGGGCAGAAGCTGCCCAGCTCTTATGAGGAAACATGGCCCAGTGAATAAAAGCACTGGTTGGATCCAGTGATTTGACCTAAAGAGTTGTGAGTTAGAATTAGAACAATCCATCCCAGTGATTGAAATAAAGGGTTCAGTTCAAAATTCCAATCCCCTGAAGAAGGTCAGGGCATACAACAGCCAAAATGTTGTGAATATGGCAACCAAGTTGAGGACAACAGACCGAAAGATGTAAATAATGAAAATATTTATAGAAAAACCACAAGGAAGCCATCTTATAGCAATGGGCAAGTTTACTTTATAAAACTAACCGCAGTACTAGATTGGAGGCAATGTCTCATCATCTTGTATTTGAAATGGCTAGCCATAACTGTAAGTGCTATGCTAAGAGTTATTTCCCTTGCTTATGGAACTCTCTTCAGTTCCTTGCTTTCCAGTTAACATTGATCTCCAGAAATCTAAATGTAATGTCAATCATTCTGTTCTGTCATTGTTCTCCCTCCTTAATAGCGCATCTTTATACATATTCTCTCACACTCAGTAACCCATTGCATTTTAGTGACTTGTTTAGGATGAAATTTTATTTTTTTTAAAGAATGAGCATTGGTTGTTTATTTTTTGTTTAGTGGTATATCAACCTCTCTTAATTATTTCATGCCAAAATCTATTTTGTATGCAATTTTATTTTTGAGATAATAAGGGTTTTAGTAATACAAGTCTTACTTATTAACCCATAGATGAGGGGAAAAAGAGGTGAATTCATACCTTTCCTGAGGGTATTTTCATGTAATTAAATATAATGAACACAACCGAAACTTGGTTCACTAATTAACAATTCCAAGTTAATATCTATTGCACCACATGCACATCCAAGATTACAGCACCTGGTATTCCTAAACAGTCACCCATCTAAATACTGATCAGGCTTGACATTGCTTAACTTCTGATCATACAGGAACTAGGGTTTCAACAGGAAGTGGCCATAAGAAAAAAAGAAAGAGAGTGGTAAGCATTTTTTATATATGTTAACAATGTATCCTTACTTAAATTTATAAAAAAAAATAAGTAACCATGACTTGAAACCTTGTTTGCCAAATTCTTTCTTTTTAATGCTTTCCTTGCTGTAATTGCATCAGGCATGTTTTTCTTTTGTATCTTTTTCCTGATTCATGATACATTGGATAAAACTGAAAAATCAGTTTATATTATGTAAGGAAACATCAATTAAACCACCTCACTTAAATTACATCAATTAAACATCAATTAAACAACCTAGCTTAAATTACATCATATAAACATCAATTAAACAACCTAGCTTAAATTACATCAATTAAACATCAATTAAACAACCTAGCTTAAATTACATCAATTAAACATCAATTAAACAACCTAGCTTAAATTACATCATATAAATATCAATTAAACAACCTAGCTTAAATTACATCAATTAAACATCAATTAAACAACCTAGCTTAAATTACATCAATTAAACCACCTTGCTAAAATTACATCAATTAAATAACCTAGCTTAAATTACATCAAACATCCTAGCTTAAATTACATCAATTAAACATCAATTAAAGAACCTAGCTTAAATTACATCAATTAAACAACCTAGCTTAAATAACATCAATTAAAGAACCTAGCTTAAATTACATCAATTAAACATCAATTAAACAACCTAGCTTAAATAACATCAATTAAACAACCTAGCTTAAATTACATCAATTAAACAATCTAACCTTCTGCTAATTTTTTCTCTCTTGATTTATGATAAATTGCATAAAGCTTAAGAGTATATTTCAGCAGCAATCCTTCAATTATTAATTTTATTAAACAGAAGCAACAAAAAATATTTAAGCCTTTTGGTGAATTTGTAGAGGATTGTTATATCCATGACGATATTTATATTTATGATTCGACTCGACGTATGATTGACCAGACATGATACAGGAAATAAGAAACAATGATGACGGTCAAAGTAACCGAAATAACAATGTATTAACAAAGGTTACAAAGATGTTACACATTAAACTATGCACAACTGACTATTAAAGGATGAAAAATCTTTTGCAGAATTCTAAAAAAAAAAAAAAACATTAGAATTTCATTATTTTTAATCAAGACATTGTTGGTCTATGTAAAATGGAATAATCTTTTTACTTTCTTTATTAAATTGGTTTCACCCCAGGTAGAGCAGTAAAGCCACTAAGATGCAAGAGGTACAGAGTGTGAAAGAATTAGTAACAGGAACATTAATAATGAGTATAAAAAGAGAAGAGTAATCAGGAGTATGTTGTGGTGCAATGGATATCAGCTCGGAATGAGAAATCGGGAAGCTGAGTTTGAATTCCAGTTGAATTTCTTTGAATTCACTTACGTGCAAATCCCCTTGGGAAAGGTATTAATCCGGCTCTTCCTTCCAGTTATGGGTTAAATAACAGGACAGATTGGGATCTATAGCCTTGTTCGGCAACCAGTCTACTTGGGAAAGGTATTAATCCCTCTCTTCCTTCCAGTTATGGGTTAAATAATAGGACAGATTGGGTTCTATAGCCTTGGCTGGCAACCAGTCTACTGCAGAAAACAACGGCAACCTACTGTGGGATAATATTCTGCCCAGTCCGTCATGTCTCTTTCGAGACATGATCGCCCAAGCGTGCATCACGTATGGCACTTAACTGACTGAATCAGGAGTACAGTAGATAGCGATTAACATTACATTTAAATTTTAGCAGATTAAAGTTGGCTGAAAACCATGGCATCAAGAGGGAGTTTCACAAGCGAGAAGTACAAGAAAATGAATTGTTAGCATAGAACTTAAATGTACATCTAGCCAACTTAACTGTAAATTGATGAGATCTTGATGCCAGTCTAGTACTGCACTTGAATTCATTAAGTCTAGGTACCACAGTGAAGAGTTCATCCGAACAATTACTATGAAAGTATTCATAAAAAAAGGCACAGAGAGGCAACGGCAGTGGGAAAGTAACCAAAGATGAGCTGCTAGATCAGGACCAATAATATGGACAAATGGTAGACTTATAGATATGTCAGATTTATTCTGGAGAAAAAAAATTGTCTGAAAAGTTAGCAGATAACCTAGAAATGGATTCAATATACTCCTTCCACTTCATGTCAATTGAGAATGTTAGCCCAAGAAGGTGTAATGAGTCACTTTCCTGGAGGTTAGCATCAGCCATGCTGATGGAGGGCAGAAAGGGGTCTCGCAGATGATTAATGGAGAGAAGTTTAGTTTTGAAGGTGTTAAACTTGACAAGCCATCTTTTGTCCTAGTTAATGATGGTCTTAAGGTCATTTTGGACATCAGCTGCCATTTTGACCTTGTTGAATCGATCAGCTTTACTATTGAAGCAAGAGTAAAGGGTTGTGTCATCAGCATAGATGCCAAGTTGAGAGCTGATATCATTGGGAAGGTCATTAATCAAGATTAAAAACAATATAGGATCTACAATGGAGTCATGGGGGGGGACCATCCATGTGAGTAAGAAAAAACCTGGACAAGTGGCCATTCAGGATGACTTTTATTTCACAATTTGAAAAAAAAAAAGACTACATCAGCTCAAAAATGTGTCTGGAGACACTAACTTTTTAGCTTGGGAAGAAGACCAGTATATCAGACATTTTCAAAGGCTTTCAAGATGTCCAATGCTACTGCCTGGGGTTCACCATTTTTATACAGAGCATTCAACTTTTTGACAAGAAAAATCACAAGTTGATGTTAAAAATGGCTGCAAAACATTGTTGATTTATTTAAGATAGAACATTTATAACATATCACTAATTTGTATTTAGATATATTTATTTTTAACTAGCAGTATAGCCTGGCATTGCTCAGGTGTAATGAAACCTTTAAAACTAATCCATAGTCCTGGAACTCAGACTCTTTGGACGTTGGCTCGAAAGACTAAAAAGCAATAGTTGTTTCCAGTTAAAGTGAATCCATAGACTGAAAGAAAAATGAATGGATGTAAGTCAAATTTTGATTTCCTGGTATCGATATAAAATTTTCTGCACTACTGTAAGAATTGCAACCTTGAAACTTCTGAATATCATTTCTTTTGTCTTTGTCTATGAGTGTATCAAATATGATTAAAATCGGACCACTTCTTCTATAACCCGATTTTTTATATTTATCAGCGGTACCTCGACACAAAACCTAGCTAAGAACACTCGCAGATGCTTATAGTACAACTGTGTAAATTTTCAAGAAAATCGGTTCAGCCATTTCGGAGTCTATAGCTAACGGATGCACACACACACACAGACGCACAGACACAGACACACACACACAGACACACACAAACTTCCATTTATAAATAAGTTTAGATTAGATTTAGATTTAGGTTTTTCTAGTTGAATTGTTCACTTATATTGCGTATGGTTCAATATTGTACATAATTAGGTTACAATGAAAGTTGTATTTTATATCAATACTACCTTATGAAAATTGAGATGCAGTAGAGTAATGGGAGTTTGCATCATAGATTCCGGGTGAGTCATAGATTGGGGGTGGGGTTATAAGATGCTTTTCACTGATGTGGTGTCTGAATTTGTTTTGCCCAGGCTAAGTTTCGAAAAAAACAGCATTTAAAATTCACTATTTTTCATCAGTAATGTTGAACGTGTTAAAATTATTCAACTTTTAACAAGGAAAATCTCAAGTAAATGTTAAAAATTGACTCAAAACATTGATTTATTTAAGATAAAATGATCTATTATGACGTGTCTCTAATTTGTATTTAGATACATTGTATTTGTTTTTAATTTTTCTAGTTGAATTGTTCAACTATATTGCATATGATGCATTATTGTACATAATTAGTTTACAATGAAATTTGTATTTTATATCACTATTACCTTATAAACACTGAGATGTAGAAGAGTGGAGGGCCTTGTACCATAAAGGGAGGAGGGTTACAAACACTGAAATACTGTGATATAAAGATGCCAAAATTTGTCTATTAGTATATAAATGCTGACCACTCATTTTTAAATGTTTTTTAAAATATACATGTATAAGTTTTTACACAATGTTTTTACTGTGGAGTGGTCTCGGCTGCTGCTGTTGACATTAGCCTCCAGGTGTCTCTATGGCTGTCTTTCAGTTACTGGCATCAGATTTCTGTGGGTAAATGCCTTTGGTGAGTGCCTGGCCGAGATAGGCGAGGGACAAGCAAATGACGAGGGTGGCTTGTATGTGCCTTCTGCCTCAGGAGTTGAACTGATGGCTGTTTATATCACAGCGGAAAATGAACTGTTGGTTGAAGCTGCATTGATCTTTTATTATTCATCAGAAAATATTTCTAAGACTTTTTTTTTATCTTGAAAGTGGGTAGCATTGGTCCCCAAAAGCTACTTCTGCCGGCATGATAGTGAAGGCATTGGCAGCAGAATTATTGACATCAGTTTGGTTTGGTTTATGGCATATCAACCTCATTAGGTTATTTAATGCTGACAAGATTTTTACAATAGATTTGTATGACTAGAATATATATTCTTTGCAAGAAATAGGTTTGTAGATCAGCTTTCTCTTCAAAAATGTATTGCTGGTTATATTTTTTTCCCTTCAAAAATGTATTGCTGGTTATATATTTTTTCCCTTCAAAAATGTATTGCTGGTTATATTTTTTTTCCCTTCAAAAATGTATTGCTGGTAATATTTTTTTTCCCTTCAAAAATGTATTGCTGGTTATATTTTTTTCCCTTCAAAAATGAATGACTGGTGACATTTTTTCCATTTCAAAAGTGTATTGCTGTTTATATTTTTTCCCTTCAAAAATGTATTGCTGGTTATATTTTTTTCCCTTCAAAAATGTATTGCTGGTTATATTTTTTTTCCCCTTCAAAAATGTATTGCTGGTTATATTTTTTTCCCTTCAAAAATGTATTGCTGGTTATATTTTTTTCCCCTTCAAAAATGTATTGCTGGTTATAATTTTTCCCTTAAAAAACGTATTGCTAGTAATATTTTTTTACGTCAAAAAATGTATTCCTGAAATTTTTGTTATAAAAGTCAATTTTTATACTTTCATAATGTTTTGACCCCAGTTTGGGGATAAACTATTTGCTCATAGCTGGGAACATAACAGATGATACCACCCAGGTCACAGTGGACCTGAGAACAACAGCAATTAAGAGGTGGTTCCATGTTCCTCACAACCTCCCAATCAGAGGTCTTGCTGCTGGATGCAGTTTACCGTCATATCCAGGGCCAGGCTTGGAATGAAAAATTAGGGATCCACGTTCAATTCGTTGAATTCAGTTATGTGCAAATACCCTTGGGAAAAGTATTAATCCATCTCTTCCCTCCAACTATGGGCCAAATAACAGAACAGATTGGATTTTATAGTCTTGGTTGGCAACCAGTCTACTGCAGAAATAACAACCTACAGCATCATGTACAACACTTAAGTGACTAACATATTTACAGGCAACAGGATAAAAGTGCTTACCTGTACCATTAAGGTTAGCCAAAGGTACCATGAGAATATAGGCCTACCAAGTAGTTTACAGTCACCAAACCTCATGAATTTGAACCTTTCCAGAAAAAATTTTCCTGTGTATAGTGCAATCCCCTATTACTTGCTCCCTGATAGCTACAATCTTCAAAAATTTAAATATGACAATTGGCATCTTCAATCTTCTTGAATCCCATTAGTCTTTTATCTTTTCTGTAATACCCCCCGTACCATCTTTTCTCTCACTGTAACTCCCTGTGCACTAGTGGCAGTCCTAGCTTACTTGGGATGAAACTATTAAAAAAGAAAAAAATTATTCAAATTGTCTTCCGCCAGGAGCTTATGCCTCTTAAATGATAGTCAAGTCATCAACTGCAGAAAAAAAAAACACTTTTTTAAAAAAATGTTTCTACTCCGCAGTAAATGTCAGTTAATTGAGATGAATTCATACTTTTTCAAGGGTATTTGTGCGTAAGGGATTGGAACAATTTGAATTTGGATCTCTGATTTTTCATTCAGATTTGATACCCATTTCACTACAATACCCATCCATAATCCATTTTAAATACTCTAATGACTCTGAAATAAAATTAGTTTCCTCACACTAAAACCGAAAAATAAATTCTATACAGTTTTTTCTTTCATACTTCTTGCTTGTGGGACTTTCCTGGCTCCTTGCTTTCCAGTCAAAAGTTTAAATGCAGTATCAATGGTTACCTTCTGATCTTTTTAATTCCTGTTCTTTTATGGTTCTCTCTTCTAAATGAATTATTGTTTTATACTCAGTAACCACTTGTGCACTAGTGGCTTTGTTGCCTTGCTTGGGGTGAAAGGATTAAAAAAAATCTGAGTGTTGAGGCCTGAGATGTACTTTTTTATCATTTCAACTTGACCAAAGCAACAAAGCCACTAAGACACAAGGGGTGTGAGAGAATATGAGAAAAGTAGAACTCGGCCCTGAACAATTGAATTCCCATTAACTATTGTCATTACTTCATCTACTAATTGTAATTAAGCAGAATTATGAATTCTTATTTTGGGCAGATCTAACAAATTCATAGGAAGATTTATATTATACTAGTAGTATAGCCCAGTGTTGCTCAGGTGTAATGAAAGCTTTAAAACTAATCCATGGTCCTGGAGCTCAGACTCAGCCTAAAGAATATTTATGTGAAGTTTGGTAAGAATCGGATAAAAATTGTGGATTTGTATAAAGAACATACAGACAGATAAACAGACACACACACACAAACATCTTGCCTTTTATATATATATATATATTATCAATTTTCTGCACTATTGTAAGAACTGCAACCTTGAAACGTCTGAATATCGTTTCTTATGTCTTTGTCTATGAGTGTATCAAATTTGATTAGAATCGAACCACTCCTTCTATAACCCGATTTTTTCGATTATCGATTTTCGATATTTATTGGGGGTACCTTGACACAAAACCTAGCTAAGAACACCTGCAAACGCTTATAGTACAACTGTGTAAATTTTTGAGAAAATTGGTTCAGCCGTTTCGGAGTCTATAGGTAATGGACACACATACACACAGAGACAAAATTCCATTTATAAATAAGTTTAGAAATTGTTATTCTTATGTTTTCTTTGAATTTATTCTGTGGCATGGTAATTATCAGCACTGGATGTGTATTTATCAATTCCATTTAGTTAAATGTTTTATTGGTGTCATTGTCTTCCTCCAGGAACACGTGCCCTATAAATAACAGTCAAGCCTGTATCCTGGCTTACACTTTATTTCTGGTGCAAATTGAAAGATGATTTTCTTTCTTAAATATGTGGCCCCAAGAGAAATGTTGTAATGCCATTTGATTAATTATGACTGAATAGTGAGCTTGATTCTCACTGGGTGCTTCATACTTGCTGCCTTGTGCCACATCTAAGTTATGCTTAGTAAATTATTATTTATATAGTGAGCATTTGAATATCATGTAATGGTTAGCAGTCAGTTAAGTGCCATACGTGATACATGCTTGGGTGATCATATCTCAAAAGAGACATGACTAACTGGGCTGAAGATTATCCCACAGTAGGTTGCCATTGCTTTCTGTAGTAGACTGGTTGCCAGCCAAGGCTATAGAACCCAGTCTGTCCTGTTATTCAACCCATAACTGGAAGGAATAGATGAATTCATACCTTTCCCAAGGGTATTAGCATATAAGTGAATGCAAAAAATGTGTGTTGTGGTGCAGTGAATATTGGCTCGAAACGAGAAATTGGGGAGCCAAGTTCAAATTCCAGTTGAATTCCTTGCATTCAGTTATGCATAAATAAACTTGGGAAAAATATTAATCCGTTTCTTCCCTCCAGTTATGGGTTAAATAACAGGCTAGATTGGGTTCTATAGCCTTGGCTGGCAACCAGTCTATCGCAGAAAGCAATGGCAACCTACGGCGGGATAATCTTCTGCCCAGTCAGTCATGTCTCTTTCGAGACATGATCGCCGAAAGCGTGTATCACGTATGGCACTTAACTGATTGAATGGTTAGCAAGTTTGTCATGCTAGAGATTAATTAGGGCCGAATTGGGAGTTAAATCCTCACTGGCTACTCAATATTCGTGGCCTTGTACCACATTTAAGCTATACTTAGTAAATCGTTAGTGGGCACTTAGATGTTATGTAATAAGTTTGTCTTGCTAAATTAATTGTGACTGCATAGTGAATTCAATCCCCACTGGGTGCTCCACATTTGTGGCCTTATACTTAGAAAATCCCCGTGACATTTTGACATGGTTAACTAACAAGCTTGTCTTCACTTGATCAATTTCCAACTGAGGAGTGAGTTCAGTTGTCACTGTGTGCTTCATACTTGCTGCCTTGTGCCACACCTAAGTTATGTTTAAAAGTTTCTGGGTACCGCCACTAATTCACGATTACAGGAATAGATGGAAAAAAAAAAACAAAACAAAAAAAAACGCTACATACGCGTAATTAAATTATTAGTTTTTTAGGATGTGCGTTGTGGTGCAGTGGATATCAGCGCGGAACGAGAAACCGGGGAGCCGAGTTCGAATTCCAGTTGAATCCATTCCATTGTATTCACTTACGCGCAAATACCCTTGGGAAAGGTATTGAATCCGTCTATTCCTTCCAGTTATGGGTTAAATAGCAGGACAGATTGGGTTCTATAGCCTTGGTCGGCAACCAGTCTACTGCAGAAAGCAATGGAAACCGACTGCGGGATAATCTTCTGCCCAGTCAGTCATGTCTCTTTCGAGACATGATCGCCCAACCCCAGCGTGTATCACGTATGGCACTTACTGACTGACTGACTGTAGTAGTTGAAATAAAAATTATAAATTTTAAAAAAATAACATTAAAAATCTTGTCAATTTTTTTAATTAGTTGTGATAATTAGCCAAAAAATATAGCGAAAAA
This sequence comes from Ascarosepion bandense, assembly GCA_037127315.1. Classification (NCBI taxonomy): domain Eukaryota; kingdom Metazoa; phylum Mollusca; class Cephalopoda; order Sepiida; family Sepiidae; genus Ascarosepion; species Ascarosepion bandense. The sequence continues at coordinate 4,405,485 of JBBBDQ010001586.1, read as the reverse complement.
AAAAACTTAAGTTTCTGTTTTGCTAGTTGTTAATGTAATTTTCCCCACCTTTAAAAAAAAATAGCTGATCAATTATAAATATTTTTTAGTTAATGTTTCAAAATCTACGATATAAAAAAAGTCCGTCGCAAAATTACACACACACACACAAAAGATACAAAAGTTTTAAAAATTACTCAAAGATTTTCTTTTTCATTCAATATCTTTCAAATGGATGTTCATTTATAACAGAATTAATTTATTTAATACAACAACCCACTATGAAAACTGAAAATAACAATAAATTATTCGGGAAATTTGCTTTGTTATTTTATTTTTCCTGGCAATAAATAAGAATAATTCTTTTTGAAAATCTGTTATTAAAAAGTGTAGAAAGCCAAACAACATGCTTCTTACCTCGTTTTTCCCCTTCTTTCTTGTCTACTTAAGTTCACCTTGATTACCAATAATAAACATGACTTTTAAAAATATCGATTACTCAACTTAAATAACATTTTCCAAATTAGCATAAAAAGGTATTCGACTCGGTGGACATTTTCGCAATAAAGACGACAAACGTTTTCCGGTGTTAGCGAAAATCTGTTCCATCTTCAATTTAAACCATGTATTATAAAAACGGATGTGCGTTGTGGTGCAGTGGATATCGGCTCGGAACGAGAAATCGGGGAGCCGAATTCAAATTCCAGTTGAATTCATTGCATCCACTTACGCGCAAATACCCGTGGGAAAGGTATTAATCCATCTCTTCCTTCCAGTTATGGGTTAAATAACAGGACAGATTGGGTTCTATAGCCTTGGCTGGCAACCAATCTACCACAGAAAGCAATGGCAACCTACTGCGCGATAATCTTCTGCCCAGTCAGTCATGTCTCTTTTGAGACATGATCGCCCAAGCGTATTTCACGTATGGCACTTAACTGACTGATTATAAAAACGGATGTGCATTGTGGTGCAGTGAATATCAGCTAGGAACTAGAAATCGGGGAATCGTGTTCGAATTCCAATTGAATTCATTACATTTACTTACGTGCAAGTACCCTTCCCTTCAGTTATGGGTTAAATAATAGGACAGATTGGGTTCTATAGCCTTGGCTGGCAACCAGTCTACCGCAGAAAGCAATGGCAACTTACTTCGGGATAATCTTCTGCCCAGTCAGTCATGTCTCTTTCGAGATATGATCGCCCAAGCGTGTTTCACGTATGACACAACTGGCTGATTGTAAAAACGTCATAAACTTTTCGACGTGACAAAGAAATACGAAGTCGAATTGGAATGAAGATGTCCACCGGAACTAAATCTAAACAAAGTACGAAAATGCTTTGAGAAACAAAGAAAATACTGCTGAACTATTGCGTAAATATCAATCTTCCTCTATGACAGTGATGAGTGAATGCGAGACAACACTACACTACAGTGTTCCATCCGAACGCTACTTGTCGAACTCTCTTCCTTTGGGCGGAGAGGAACCCAGACGATGCTATGCCGAAGAGCAGTCTCTCTAGTCTGGGGAAAAACAGCCTAACCCTGCCTTATGCAAGGTCTACTGGAATTTTGTTTTCCGAGCCTACGGGCTCGGATTACCCACATTAAATAATCGGCTTTGTGCCACATCCGGCCTCATTGGAGAAGCCGGGGGCAACCTTCTCGGACTCCCTGCCTTCGGGCGGAGAGGAACCCTGACGAAGTCATACCGAAGGACAGTCTTGTCTGGGGAAAAGTAGACAAGAGCCCGACCCTACCTTATGCAAGGTCAACGGGAAAATTTCCCCTCGCTTAACGGTTAGAAATTCCCACGTTAAAAACTGACCTTGTGTCACATCCGGCCACAGTGGGGGAACTAACAGTGTCAGCTTGATGACCTGATTAAATGGACACTCGATATCAAATAAAAATGCAATTGTAATGTCGTGGAACACGGCTTAATATCCCGCTTGATTTAGATTTAATGGCCTAAGGTGAATAACAACGAACATACGGAAAAAATAATGAACGAAGAAAATTCTGGTTTTTAGCATCAGCAAAACAAATATTCACAAAATATACAAAATGTGGAGTTGAGATTATATGCTGACGAGAGAGTACAAAAACAAAACAGTTCGTTGAAATAGGATGCTTGAAAATGAGTTTAAAGGTGTGTGTAGAAAATGTTGAATGTTTGTTTGAGTGAATTGTTCCTGTCTGTTACATAGCGATTTACATGGACATCTGCTTCCGGCCAAAGTAAAATTTCTCGCTGAGTTTTCTCCTTAAATAACTGCAAAGTGAACCAAGAACATTTGTAAGTTTTGGCCGAATTAAACATGTTCTGACGCGTTCTCACGTGCCTTCGATTTATTAGCCAATCAGCGAAGATTTGCGCGAGCTTCAAACTTAACGTTTTTTAATCCAGCGTCTGTGCTAAGCAAATATGAGTTATCGTTCTGAAGTAAGGTTTGTGCTAATGTAACATTTTTTTATATGGTCTCTTGGAAAGTGCGATATGTAAATTGTCGTATCTGTTTTTTTGTTTTTTTAAATAAAACTTTGCCAGGTGGATTCCACACAATAAAGAAACAAACACAGACAACTGTTTTAGTAATAAGATTAGAGTAGATAGATCTATCTATCGCCCGGTTCACACTCCACCCACGTCTATTGAATAGGTTAAGAGGTTCATCCCTTGTTCCCTGTTTAGGATGTGGTTTCCGGCTTTCTCTTTTCAAATCTTCTCACTTTGTTTTTTTTTTTTTTTCAATTGGAGTAGATAGATCTATCTATCGCCCGGTTCACACTCCACCCACGTCTATTGAACAGGTTAAGAGGCTCATCCCTTGTTCTCTGTTTAGGATGTGGTTTCCGGCTTTCTCTTTTCAAATCTTCTCACTTTGTTTTTTTTTTTTTTCAATTGGAGTAGATAGATCTATCTATCGCCCGGTTCACACTCCACCCACGTCTATTGAACAGGTGTAGAGGCTCATCCCTTGTTCCCTGTTTAGGATATAGTTTCCGGCTTTCTCTTTTCCAATCTTTTCACTATTACGTAGCCCCTGCACATCAGTGGCGTTACCGCCTTGCTCGGGGTGATACGATTAAAAAAAAAAAAAGAACTAAAGGAATATTGATAACAAAACGAACAAGACACAAATAAACAGTGCATGAAAAGGCACGAAACGGAGAAGATAGTGGACGGATGTGGAATACGAGGTGGCAAGGTCGGGCATAATTAAGAAAATTCCAGGTTTTCAGCAAAAGTGTTCAAATTAAGGACAAAGTTACAAAGAATATCAAACAGTAGCTATGGTTCTTCAGTAGGGTACATCGGTCCGGGTGCCTGGAGAGCCAAGATAAGGATTATGAGTCGCTGAAGGGACCTTAAAATGAAATTAAAAATTGAAATGAATTAAACAAATTTAAAAATGTGATAAGAAGATAAAGTTACAATTCGTGATTTGAGATCGTCGGCAACTTGAAAGAATATCAAACTAATATCCTATAGGTTCGTGAGGTCACCGCAAAGGAGTAAAAGGTATTTTTGACCGTGAATCATGAGCTCAAAGATATTGAAGTGATATGTCATGACTGGTAAACATGTAGTAAATCCGTGTGCAAGTAAGAAATTTGGTTGATAATCTCTTGTGAACAGCCCAGCCGGTAACGTATTAGCAAAAACGAGGACATAAATATAATCTTTCCCTAGCAGCCACAGAAACGTGTTTTCGTTCACCAATCTGTCCATTGGATATCGGCTCGGAACGGGAAATCGGGGAGCCGAGTTCGAATTCTAGCTGAATTCATCGCATTCACTTACGCGCAAATACCCTTGGGAAAGGTATTAATCCGTCTATTCCTTCCAGTTATGGGTTAAATAACAGGACAGATTGGGTTCTATAGCCTTGGTCGGCAACCAGTCTACCTCAGAAAGCAATGGCAACCTACTACGGGATAATTTTCTGCCCAGTCAGTCATATTTCTTTCGAGACATGATTGCCCAAGCGTGTATCACGTATGGCACAACTGACTGACTGACCAGCTGAATGGAATCCAATCATTAAGTGAGACAAAAGCTGTCTTCCAATTCCATCCAGCTCTTGGATAGTTATTCCTGCTAAGTGGAAGTGACAATTCATTGTAAATGATGTTCCTTTTAATCAGAATCTAGTGTATACATGAAGTTTTTTTTGTGATTTTAAAACATCTGACTGGCACAAAATTTACACTAGTTTTAACCCCTGAAAATTTAAGTTTTCCTATTCAAAATTTCTGCTGAATCTTATTTCTTCAGTTAATGATTGAATAAGGCCATGGTGAGTTCTTCGACAATAAAATATCTATAGACATGTATCGCGTATGGCACTTAAGTGACTGATGAATCTGTCCAAAATACCCATTGCCGTCAGTAAAAAAAAAAGAAGCAACTGCCTTTATTCACCGAGCGATTTTTTTTGATTGGCCACACTAGACGCGGGGTCAAGATTCATGAGCATCATTTAATACACATAGCAGTTCTTGTCGAATTACATAATGTGAAGGTAGACCTCAAATAAAAGGAGGCAGAAGAGAACACTGAATACAGCAACGAATCGGCGGAAGTTTGTTGGTCCCGATTTCTATAAACATTTTCCTGCATTTTAAAAAAGGTGTCAAGTTTTTTTATTTTGGTCTTCACCGCATGGACATTATAGATTTTTCTTAGATCGAAGTCCTAAATGCCAGACAAAGACGAACTCTCTTTCGTCAAGAATAAGGCAAGTCCTGTTCACCATTTCTACCATTCTGCGGTTCTAGTTCACTAGGTCTGTTACAAAACTCAAACTTGTAAAACTACACTGGTATCAAAATTAGTAGGAGTGAAAAGGTTCGCCTACCGCCCAGTTCACACTCCTTCCAAGTCTTTTGAACAGGAGTAGAGGGTTTATCCTTTGCGTCCTATTTGAGTTCCTTCTAAAGTCTGCTTCAGCTCTATACTCCTTACGTCTGCCCTTAAACTCTGAAATTTTATTCACTAATTATTTTATTTTACTTTTTCTCTCACCCCACCAATAGGAGTAGATAGGTTCGCCTAACCTCCGGTTCACACTCCACCATGGTCTTTCGAACAGGAGTAGAGTTTTGTCCCTTGTTTCCTGTTTAGGATAAGGTTTCTTGTTCCTTCTAAGGTCTACATCAACATTATACTCATAACGCTTGTCCTTACTTACACTAATACAACTCCACATAGTAACCTTCTACTCTTTAACCTTGTATTGGGGAAACATTAATAAAAAAATGGACATGTTAACTTTGCAAATTATGACTATTCGCAATGAAAATTAGATAGCACTGTAGTTGCGGGTGTGTTCCCCTTGTCTCCATCATTTCTCACTCTGTCCCTACGAGCTAAATATCAGGATGAACTAAGCTCTAATATTGGGTGAGTGCTACTCAAATGACGTGCGGAACTTTTGAGTAAAGACAGTTTTTGTATCATCCGCTATCTTTCCCTTTCATGGCTGGAGAGAAGGCACGTAACACAATTCTATACGTGGTAAACATGCTTCAGGAAATATATAACCTTAATCCACATTCTTTCTACTTCTTCTTAGTCGTCCTTATTATCATTGTTATTTTCTTTAATTTCTGTTTTATTTTCATTTCATTCCGTGTGCCAACAAGGAACCTAAGCTCAGAATGGCATTATAACTTTTTCACGGAGTAATTTTCTGAAAAAAAAAACACAAAAAAAAAAACACACCTAAGAGCACGCACATTTTGCAACGATAAAGCCCTTCGTAAGGCGTGAGTTGTACTTGTGAAAAACTTTTTTTTTCTATTTCTTTAAGGCATGGTCTTCCAGAAATTCCTTCATTGAGTCCATCGGAACATTTTCCATTCAAACCGAGGGCTCCAACTAAAACCGGAATTATTGATGTCTTCATATGCCATTTTTTTAAAATTATTAATATGATCATTGGTTATTTGTCTATATTTCTGAGATGAGGTAGTATTTTTTACAGTATTTACATTATTCGGACTATTGTCCTCATCTTTGTGGTTATTTGTACTATGCTTCGACCGTTGTGCCCTTCGGCCTTCTTCATGTGCTAGGAATTTCGAACTGAACCCTTTATTACAATTACTGGGGTATATCATAATCATTCCTTGCGTAGAGCCTCTTTTGGCAGTCATGAGTTATGTCCCTCTAACCCTCTAAGCTACTTGTTCACCACTGCTGTAGCCTGGTATTGAACTCACAGACGTCGGTTAGTTCCTGTGACTTGACCCAAAGAGTTGTGAGTTCAATACCAGGCTACAGCAGTGATGAACAAGTAACTTAGTCCGAATAATGTGAATAGTGGATTATTGGTTAATATTATCAAGATGATGGAAAATGGTCGGTTCCTAGTATGGTTCCAGAAAAGCATTAATTCCCGACTTGGCAGCTCAGATACAGTCACTTTCTCACCGGCGCAATGTGGCTTCCCTGTATCGCTTCTACAAATACTTTCACGGCTTCTGCTCTGATGAACTTAGCTCACTGGTGCCCCCTATATATGAATTTACTCGAGCCACAAGATTAGCAACTAGGTCTTACTCTTTTACTGTGAAACCAATAAAATGTAAACACAAATTCTACTCCAGAAGCTTCTTTTCTCGCACTTCCCGCCTGTGGAATTCCCTTTCGTTTACTTGTTTCCCCGACAAACAATCCCCAAAAATTTAAATGTAAAGTCAATAGCCATCTCCTATCTCACTAGCCTGCATCCTTTCCCTCATGCTCCTTTCTCCCCCCACTCCACTCTTATCAGTATTCTCATCCTTCTTTTATCAACTTCCTGACACCTCCTATAACCTGTCACTTTTTCTCATAACTTTCCTCCTATGTAACTCTCTGCACAACAGTGGCAGTAAAATGTCTTGCTTGGGGCGATATGATTATAAAAAACAATTCTTGCTGCCATGCTCTATATTTACAAGGACAAGATCAGACCAAGAATAGAGTATTGTTGCCATATCCGGACTGGTGCGGTCCGTCCTCAATGTTCATTTACGCGGCTTTGTGAGTAATGACTTTTTTTAACCAGCATTATTATTGGTCCTAACTTGGCATCTCGGTTTCAGTCATTTTCCAACCACCGGATGAACTCCTCACTGCGGTACCATGACTTGATGACTTTAAGCGCAGTGCAAGACTGGCGTCGATAGCTCATTATTTTTAAGGTGAGTTGGCTACACGCTTGTGCAAATTAATTGAAACAACTGCTTTAGTTTCCTTTCTTTCACCATACGATCAGTTTTAGACCCACTAGAGTGAGAGGGTCTAATCGACTTCTATTTTTTCCTCGGATTAGGTCATTTGCAGTCGTGTGCTGTAATATGAATCTATTTTCGAGGTGTATAAAGAAATTTGTTGAACCTTGAAAAATATTGCATCATTTGTGGTTGCATCTGATTTTTATCACGCCCATATGCTACTGGCGATTTACGGCCATTGTCTGACAAGTCTTATAAAGAGGGCGCAGATATTGTTAGTTTCAGCCTTTCAACTGTCAGTAGTGTCATCAAGGTGAAGAAACACTTAGGATCCATCACTGCAAAACATAAAAGAAAATGCGGTTGGAAGAGAAAAACAACATCAAGAGACGACGTATACGTTTTTTTTTTTGTTTTTTTTTTTAATCATATCACCCCGAGCAAGGCGGTAACGCCACTGATGTGCAGGGGGCTACGTAAGAGTGAAAAGATTTGGAAAAGAGAAAGCCGGAAACCACATCCTAAACAGGGAACAAGGGATGAGCCTCTACACCTGTACAATAGACGTGGGTGGAGTGTGAACCGGGCGATAGTTTAGTCTATCTACTCCAACGTGATCTGGGAAAGGGTGAAAGATCCTACGAAGACATTATTCGTTTTGTTTCAAATTATTTGCACAAGGGTGTAGATGTAACCGGAAGTTCTATGCTAACATTTTCTTTTCTCGCTTGTGGAACTCTCTTCCGGCTCCATGCTTTCCAGTCAACTTTAATCTTCAGAAATTTAAATGTAATTTCAGTCATTATCAACTGTTTTCTTGATTACACTTCTATTTTTCTCGCTCCTTAGTAATGTTTCTGTTTTCTAATTTTCACACAACTGTAACCCCTTGTGTCTTAGTGTCTTTGACTTCTCTGAGGTCAACTCAATTAAAAAAAAAATAAAACAAAATGCCTGCAGTCTCTATCCCACAGGCTAAACGTTGCTAGCCTTTCAGTATTCTATCGATTATTTGCATGGCAAATGTTCAAACGAGCTAAATTAGCTAGTTCCACCTGTTTAGACACACGGCGTCAAATCAGCGTCATTCACTTCGTATTCCATTAGTAAGGAACAAGTTCCACTCAGATAGCTTCTTCCCAGAGCTGTTACCCTGTAGAAAAAAAACTATCAAAAGAAGGCTTCCCTAACTAAGTCTTCAAATCTATGGTCCGCCAACATCTAACCATTTAAAGCTCGTCTAGGTTCGGAAAAGAATGATACTGAGAATTCCACGGACAGAGCGAGTTAGCAATAAGGGTGTCTTAAAGAAAATAGTAACAGAAAAATCACTTCTACTCAGAATTAAGCCTGTTCAAATCCCTTGGGTACATAACGAGGAAAGACGGCTTGGAAAACTTAACCCTCACGAGGCATATTGATGGTAAGAAAAATAGAGGCACGCAGCGAGCCATTTACTTGACTGGCTTGTGTGAATTGATGACGAATTATAATAAGAGAAAAGGCTGGGTACAGTGGTCGAGTTCGAATTCCAGTTGAGTTCCTTGCATTCAATTACGCGCAAATACACTTGAAAAAGGTATTAATCCGTATCTTCCCTCTAGTTATGGGTTAAATAATAGGACAGATTGGAAAGGAAAAAAAAAAAAATGAACGGGATGCAAGAAGATAGAAGATGGCAATTGACGTTGCATTTAAATTTCATGAGATTGTAGCTGAAGATTGTGGAGATCATATTAAAAAATATAACCCCCAACCTTCTGGCATTTGTTTTTGTGTGTGTGTGTGTTTTTTTTTTGTTTTTTTGTTTTTGTTGTTAAAAATTTGAAGTACGCGTTTTAAGAATTTCTGCCTCGCATTTAGAACTTCTCATTTTAAATAGTAAGATTGCAAATACACTTCGCACATACACTTGCTTCCTTGACAACTACAATCTCCAGGAGTTTAAATGTAATGTCAATAGACACCTCCTAACACACTAACTCGCATCCATTCTCTCAAACACCCTTCCCATCTACCCAACCCCCATCCTAGCTATCTTTACCCGTCTATCACCCTCCTTCTGACATTTCCATTCACAGTCAGGTTCAGACGACAATTCTACTCCTGCAGTTTCTTCTCTCGCACTTCCCGCCTGTGGAACTCTCTCCCATATTCTTGCTTTCCTGACGGCTACAACCTCCAGAAATTTAAATGCAATGTCAATACTCATCTATTAACCACTGGACTCTATCTCTCTTTCCCCCACTATATCCTTCCCTTTTTCTCCACCTATGTATCTGTCATCGCACCTGCATTCTCAGCTTTCTATTGCTCCTTTCTAATTAGTTTGTACTCCTCACTCTTTTCTAATTAATCTTTTTACAGTTATGTAGCCCCCGGCTCATCAGTGGCATTTCTGCCTTGCTCGGGGTGAAATGATTAAAAAAAAAAAATGTCCTATATCTAACCACTCTTTCCAATCACTTTCCCCTAAGTAAACCCCTGCGCAATAATGGCATTGGAATGCCTTGCTTGAGGTGAAATATTAAAAAAAAAAAAAAAAAAGATAATGACACTCAAAGTAGACGTGGGTTGATAATAATAGGTGCTATACTATAATGAATTTTCTATTTCTCATTTACCCCCATTATAGGCATGAGTGGCGTGTACTACCCCCACCAGGGTGGCCCAAGCCTGTGGGAGTCTCAGGCAGTGTTTTGTGACTCTCGCTATATTATCAAAATTTGAGTTTTACTACCTACATTTAGGTATTAGGTTGTTACGAAATTAATGGCCGATTTCAGAAACATAAATTTATTCTTGAAAAGTTAACTGCAGAAATGTTGAAATTAGTCAAAATCCGAGCCTTGAGCATCTCTGCAGCTCTGCCATCGATCAACGAGATTATTTATCACTCGTTGATAAAATCTTATTCGCTGTGATGCAACAAAATCTTTAAAAGTTGATTCCCCCTCTGGTTTAGACCAATAAGTTTTGCCATTTAAAAATGTGTTTAAGTGCTTAAAAATGATAATCAGTGGGTGAAAGAACAAGAGAATATGAGGACTAGCAGTATAGCCCGGCGTTGCTCGGGTGTAATGAAAACTTTAAAACTAATCCATGGTCCTGGAGCTCAGACTCTTTGGACGTTGGCACGAAAGACTAAAATGCAATAGTTGTTTCCAGTTAAAGCGAAACCGTAGACTGAAAGAAAAATGAATGGATGTAAGTCAAATTTTGATTTCGTGGTATCGATATCAAATTTTCTGCACTATTGTAAGAATTGCAACCTTGAAACTTCTGAATATCGTTTCTTATGTCTTTGTCTATGAGTGCATCAAATTTGATTAAAATCGGACCATTCCTTCTATAACCCGATTTTTTAGATTATCGATTTTCGATATTTATCGGGGGTACCTCGACACAAAACCTAGCTAAGAACGCTCGCAGACGCTTATAGTACAACTGTGTAAATTTTCAAGAAAATCGGTTCAGCCGTTTCGGAGTCTATAGGTAACGGACACACACACACACACACACACACAAGACTGTGAGTTTTTGCAACGTCATTCTTGCAACATTTGGCCGTGCATTATCGTTGAGCAGAATCAGACCAGCTCGATTCACCATTGCAGGTCACATTTTGGCATGCATGCATACATTTCAACATGTTGATTGCGGTAAAGCCATGTATTAATGTTCTTTTTTGGCTTACAGAAGACTAGTGGATAACACCAATTGCAGACCACTAGACAGTTACCAAAATCTTCTGCTGATGCAACTTTGGCTCTGGGAAATGTCTGGGGAACACATCACGATCAAGCCACTGACCTGACCATTTATGGCTTTTGCACGAGATACTAGATTAGCAACTAGATCCCACTGTTTTACAGTGAAACCGATAAAATGCAACCGCAACTTCTACTCCAACAGTTTCTTTCCTCGTACTTCCCGACTGTGGAATTCCCTTCCACACGATTGCTTCCCCGACGGATACAATCTCCAGGAGTTTAAATGTAAGGTCAATAGACATCTCCTAACACACTAACCTGCTCCCATTCTATCAAACACTCTTTCAATCTGCCCAACCCTCATCCTCGCTATCCTTACTCATCTGTCACCTTCCTCCTGACATTCCCTATGTCTAACCACTCCTTCTCTTTACCTTCCCCTATGTAGCCCCATGCGCAATAGTGGCAGTTGAATGCCTTGCTTGGGGGGAGATGATTAAAAAAAAAAAAATAACGGATTCACTTTTCATCGCAAGTGACTATTCTCTCAAGAATGAGATTATTGGTGTTTTTTTTGTTTTTTTTTTAAATCATCTCACCCCAAGCAAGGCATTCCACTGCCACTATTGCGCATGGGGCTACATAGGGGAAGGTAAAGAGAAGGAGTGGTTAGACATAGGGAATGTCAGGAGGAAAGTGACAGATAAGTAAGGATAGCGAGGATGAGGGTTGGGCAGATTGAAAGAGTGTTTGATAGAATGGGAGCAGGTTAGTGTGTTAGGAGATGTCTATTGACCTTACATCTAAACTCCTGGAGATTGTAGCCGTCGGGGAAGCAATCGTGTGGAAGAGAATTCCACAGTCGGGAAGTGCGAGGAAAGAAACTGTTGGAGTAGAAGTTACGGCTGCATTTTAGCGGAAAAATTAACTTATTTATGCCAATATTCTGCAAATGGCATGAAACTTAATGCTGACACCAAGCGTCTGAGATATTTCTCTGACACTTTGACGTGGGTCTTGCTCAACTTTGCAATTGCTCGTTATCAAGACTGCACGACCATCCTCTACCTTCATATTCAAGGCTCTCATCCCCAGTAGGGAATTTCTGGAACCACCTTCGTACTGTCCGATCACTTGTGGACCCATCTCCCCATTTTGGGAGACACTGTGCCCAAGTTTCAACTCGTGCAGGAAAAGTAAACGAAGATCATGTTTAGTCAATTTTCTAATTAAAGGTTTCTATGCTTTAAGAATATTTCTTTATGGAAAATAAGTTAAAAATTATTAAAGAGCAGACATTGATTATGTGCGTTGTGGTGCATTGGATATCGGCTCGGAACGAGAAATCGGGGAGCCGAGTTCGAATTCCAGCTGAATTCATCGCATTCACTTACGCGCCAATACCCTTAGGAAAGGTACTAATCCGTCTATTCCTTCCAGTTATGGGTTAAATAACAGGACAGATTGAGTTCTATAGCCTTGGTCGGCAACCAGTCTACCGCAGAAAGCAATGGCAACCTTCTGCCCGTGTATCACGTATGGCACTTAACTGAGTATGTTAAAATAACTTTCCAAAATACAACACTTCGAGCGGCCATTATATTTGTATCAAACTAATACATTGCTAAGCGCAACTGATTATTAAAGGAAGAAGAATTTTCGCAGATTTCGACGTCATACTGGAGTCTTTTTTTATTTCTTCACTTAAATCCATAAATTTTATTTTGCTTATGCCTAGTTTATATATATATATATATATATATATATATATATATATATATATATATATATAATACATTATATTTTATCCATAATGTTAAATGTGCTAAAATTACTTAACATTTAGTATTTGTCTGTATTTATGAGATGAGTTAGTATTTACAGTATTTACATTATTTGGACTATTATTTTAATCTTTGTTGCAATTTATACGGCGTTTCTGCCGTTGTACGCTCCGGCCTTCTTCAGGTGCTAGGAATTTCGAACCAAACCCTTTATTACAATGACTGGGGTATATGATCTTCATTCCTTGCGAGGTCAGAAGAGTCACGTCCCAACATGTTACGGAGTGCATCGAAAGCTGCGGGTGTCAGTGGGGACAGCTTTATAAGTGACGTCAACTGTCACAGGTCAGTTCAGTTTTGAGAGTTGACGATGAGTTGCGGATAGCATTTGAGTTGTCAACTATGCGTGTGCCACCCGCCACTTGTCAACTATGTGTGTGCCACCGGCCAACTAAACACCGATTCCACCACACATGTCAATGAAGAAAGAGTAATAATAAAAATAGCATATAAAAAATATGTCCGTGTCGACTTTTTTTTTTTTATTAGCAAAGGCGAGAAGATCTTCAGATTTGGGTCCGGCTTATTCTTCATTATAATGATATTTATACTCAGAAGGACTATAACACTTAACGAGGGATATACGTCAATGTTGGCTTTCAAAAATTAAGAATTAAAATCAACTTTCTTCTTCACTTTTACAAAAATTCACAATGACGTGTGAAACCCTATTTTTTCCCAAACAGAAATAGGATTGACTATGTGCTTAAAGAAAAAGTCAAAACCGGATTTGGCAAGTAGATCTTAAATTGACATTCTGATCAATGGCTGCGATTTGCAAGACCAAAAAGATTTAGCGATCCAGTGCGAAAAATCTAAATTGCTATAAATGGCTTCGATCAGCATAAGTCAGACACTCACATGGAAGCAGAAGAGACAAGCTAAAATATAACAAGGCAGAAACTTCAAGTCGACCCGGACGTAAGGCCGCGTCACACATCGTCCTTTTTCTCTTTCTTTCTCGTGTACTGATTCCTTTTACTTCTTCTTCTCCATTCAAATACATTTCTACCTGACAAACGCTAATACATACGTACGCATACTTTCCAACAAATTACTACTATGAACATTCCTACAACTCTTGATACCCTTGAATCATTAATTGTTTCTCATTGAACATTAATTTCTACGAATTTTTGTTATTTTTTCTTTTAATAAATTTCTTTTTTAACATGAAAAAACGTATATTTTTGTTCTTACACTATTCCACACAATTTTTTTTTAATCGTATCACCCCGAGCAAGGCGGTAACGCTACTGATGTGCAGGGGGCTACGTAATAGTGGAAAGATTGGAAAAGAGAAAGCCGGAAACCACATCCTAAACAGGAAACAAGGGATGAGCCTCTACACCTGTTCAATAGACGTGGGTGGAGTGTGAACCGGGCGATAGATAGATCTATCTACTCCAATTGAAAAAAAAAAACAAAGTGAGAAGATTGCAAAAAAAAAAAAGAGAAAGCTGGAAACCACATCCTAAACAGGGAACAAGGGATGAGCCTCTTAACCTGTTCAATAGACGTGGGTGGAGTGTGAACCGGGCAATAGATAGATCTATCTACTCCAATTAAAAAAAAAACAGAGTTATCTACATTCACAATGTATGATTCATTGCAATATCACAGGTAACTTGAGAATATATCTGATTAAATTTTTTTATAATAATTTTACCCCAAGCAAGACAGGATCACCACTGGTGCACGGGGGATTACAATGAAAGAAAAACAAAATGTCGAAGAAAGAAGAAGAGATGGACGGGAATCAAGAAGATAGACGATGGTAATTGACATTGCATTTAAACTTTGAAATTATAGTTATCAAGGAAGCAAGCAAACTTAAAAGAGTTCCACAAACGGGAACTGCGAGAAAAAAAACTATCAGAGTAGAAGAGGTGGTTACATTTAACTATTTTAAGTGGGACTTTCATGCCAACTTAGTAGCACGAGTAAATACTTGTGGTCAGGGAACTTTGGCGGGGAGCTCGTCAGACAGTCAGTTAAGTGCCATACGTGATATACGCTTGGGCGATGATGTCTCGAAAGAGACATGACTGACTGGGCAGAAGATTATCCCGCAGTAGGTTGCCATTGCTTTCTGTGGTAGACTGGTTGCCGACCAAGGTTATAAAACCCAGTGTGTCCTGCTATTTAACCCATAACTGGAAGGAAGAGACGGATTAATACCTTTCCCAAGGGTATTTGCGCGGAAGTGAATACAATGGATTCAACTGGAATTCGAACTCGGCTCCCCGGTTTCTCGTTCCGAGCCGATATCCAATGTACCACACAGACAAGTTGCATAAAAGACAAGAAAGTGACTGAAGATGGGCTGCCATGTCAGGATTAATTATATTGCAGATTCTCCTTTGAATTTTGATGAGAACCTTAAGATGAATAGCAAAAGGACTCTAACCGATATAACAGTATTCAATGCACAAAACGAATTTTGACAAGAACAATTTCCTATCCTGGCAGTGACCTAACCCTCCTAGCAGGAGATGCAGCTAATGATTCGATGTAGTCAATCCATTTGAGGTCATTTGAGAGAGTGAGACTAAGGAGGTGCAATAGAATATATAAGTAACGTTTTACTAAAATAGTTCTAAAGTAGTTCAGTACAAGAATACAAAAATACCAAAATTCAGCTTTGGTTGGCAACCAGTCTAGGAGAAAGTAAACTGAATCCCCAAACTCAGGTAAATAAAACCCGTTATTATTGGAACATGTAGTCATCTAAAGAAAAGAAAACCTCAACAGAAAATTAACCCTTCTCCAGAGTATCAAAATTGGTCATGGGACCCAATTGCCCACTCTGTGAAACAATTTGATGGCAGAAGCCTTGCCAGGAGACCTTATGTGCTACCAGGCATTGGTACTACTAAGGTATTCACGGAGTCTTTGACTTTAGGCCCTAACTATCCGCCTTGCTTACAGAACATGACAATAATGGTAACAATTAAAAGCTGGATTTAGATACTGAATTCTTAGTAGAATTCTAGTCTTCGAGACAAGCCTGAGAGGTTGATTATCATTCACTTTAGAATAATCGAGAAAATTCTTCTATTCCTCTCTCTCTCTCTCTCTATATATATATATATATATATAGAGAGAGAGAGAGAGAGAGAGAGTAAAGCACACCTAGGGTAAAGCCCCTCCAAACACAAGTCTGCTCAGGACTACACAATTTTTCAATAATGACTTTAATCAGGCTTGTCATGAACTTATACAAAGACTTCCGCCATGTTTAACAGAGCTGGAAGCATTTCATTCTCTCCCCACCAAACTTGCTGTTTTAACAAAGCAAGGGATATACCTCCATATTATCTGATGTCACTCTGCGGAAAACCAGTTCAAGGAAAAAAGAAACATGCACCACCCTAATTTGTAAAGCAAACAACCTGACTTCAGCAATAGGTCCTTCATAATGACCTGCTTAAAAGGTTTTCAGCCAACTAATTAACGAACTGTCATGGTCTCAAAGAAAAACTTAATTATTATCAATTTTAATGGGTTAAACAATTTCCATGAACTGAATTACCCCCCTTACATTTTTTATCAAGCAGTGCTACCTGATCGATAAAAAGCAATACCAGAAAATTCCAAACTGAGATGTTAGAACAGATTCACATGAGGAAGTTGACACGTTTGCTTAGCAACAATTTTCTGGGACAAGTTCACAAATTTTCTAATGTTATACATTTTACTGATTGATTGATTTACACACATTCCAAGGTGCCGACAACCAACCTTCTGATGATGATGATGATGATGATAACTTTGGATAAAACTTGTAAGCTGTAGTGTGTTTGGTTATCTATCACCCAAGGCCGAATGGGACACGCAATGAGGAAGGAGAGCTTGGAGAACCTGATACTGACTGGCCGGATAGAAGGAAAGAGAGACAGAGGAAGGCAGCGGAAGATATTTGCAGGGCCTGATCAGGTGGATGACGGAACAGGGGTTGCCAGGAGTAAAAGGAGCAAACATACTGAGTGCCACAAGGGATAGGGAGACGTGGAGAACCATGATCGCCTACGTCCTGAAGGAACAGGGCACATATAAGAAGAACCATCTCCTTACGGCGACACACTGTTTCATTCCATTATTTTCTTTTTGAAAACTGGATACCCTTTTTTATTTGTGTGACTCTTGACGGAGTCTGTTTTGCAATGAAACTGCCTTTCAAATTTTACGACGCTTTTTTTTTTTCTAGAGTTCACACCTCGATTCGAACGTTGTTTTCCCAGATTTGTTTTGGTTCGAATTTAGAACAGCACCAACAACCATATAAATTTCAGTCAGTTAAGTGCCATACGTGAAACACGCTTGGGCGATCATGTCTCGAAAGAGACATGACTGACTGTGCAGAAGATTATCCCGCAGTAGGTTGCCATTGCTTTCTGCGGTAGACTGGTTGCCAGCCAATGTTATAGAACCCAATCTGTCCTGTTATTTAACCCATAACTGGAAGGAATAGATGGATTAATACCTTTCACAAGGGTATTTGCACGTAAGTGAATGCAATGAATTCAGCTAGAATTCGAACTCGGCTCCCCGATTTCTCGTTCCGAGCCGATATCCAATGCACCACAACGTACTGAGCTTAAAACAAAGATGTTCTTTTCTTCTGGAAGTGAATTTTTTTTTCTTGTCAAACTTTTAAAAATCAGCATAATAGTTTTTGGTGCGTACGTACTTGACTTCGAAAACCCCACTCCACTTCGTATGCAAATACACGATTTTTGTTGGTCACCCCCTACGTGCATACGAACTATGATGTGAACGACCTCTTAGGTATGCACTTAGGTATATACACTTAGGTATACACTTTTTTGAGTCCATCTGTGAACACACCTTACAACGTGACATGAACGTATTTTGGTATTTTTATTTTGAGAAATCAATTTACAATGAATTCATAACAAACTGAACCTCATTTTTTAAATTTATAAAAAGTGATGTTCGTGATCTTGATCGCTTATTCAATGGTAAAAAAAAAATAGATAATTTCTTGAAGAAGTGCATTTCTGTAGAAAACCTGATTTTGAACCAATTTTGTTTTTAAGGACTAAAAAACTAAAAAAATGACCTAAAGGAATGGTAAGGTAAAAGTTTTTTTTCGTAAATAAATGTCAATTAAATTTCAAACTACTTAATTTCATTAGACAGTAAATAAATGTCTGTTTTGTTTGGTTTGGTTTTTTTAAAAAAAGGAGAGTATTTGTTGCGGTTGTATTGGTCCGCAAAAACATTGAATGACGGGAAAACAACAAAATAAAGAAATGGGTACAAAAATACATTGTCAAGTTTATTTTTATTCAAGTAAAGCACATAAACAAAAATTGTTACAGTGTTGTTACGAGGATGCATTTGTATCTAAACTTATTTATAAATAGAACCTTGTGTGTGTGTGTGTGTGTGTGTGTGTGTGTGTGTGTGTGTGTCCGTTACCTATAGACTCCGAAATGGCTGAATCGATTTTCTTGAAAATTTACACAGTTGTACTATAAGCGTCTGCGAGTGTTCTTAGGTAGGTTTTGTGTCGAGGTACCCCTGATAAATATCGATAATCTAAAAAATCAAGTTATAGTAGGAGTGATCCGATTTTAATCAAATTTGATACACTCATAGACAAAGGCATAAGAAACGATATTCAACAGTTTCAAGGTTGCAGTTCTTACAATAGTGCAGAAAATCGATAATATATATATATATATATATATATATATATATATATATATATATATATATAAAGGCAAGATGTTTTGTGTGTGTGCCTGTATGTCTTTCTTTTTTTTCTTTTTTTTTTCAGCCCTTTTTATTTTAGTTTTTGCTTCGGGTTTGGCTTTAAGTAGTCATAATTGTAGTTCTTAGTCTCAGCCAAGATACCATTTATTCGAAGGACTTATTTAGCCTTCAAAATTCAGTTCACGACGAAAAAACTTATTTAATATCGATACCAGGAATTCTAAATTTGACTTACATCCATTCATTTTTCTTTCAGACCTCGCTTTAACTGGAAACAACTATTGCTTTCTAGTCTTTCGTGCCAACGTCCAAAGAGTCTGAGCTCCAGGACCATGGATTAGTTTTAAAGCTTTCATTACACTCGAGCAACGCCGGGCTGTACTGCTAGTACAATAATAATAATAATAATAATAATAATAATAATAATAATAATAATAATGTTTAAAAAGTTGTAGTCAGGGAATCTATTGAGTCTAACTTGTTGTTACAAAAAAGTTTTAATTCAGAAAGTAGTCGTAAAAATAAAGAAATTAGAAATAGAACGTTTGGAAGATTGTAGAATGTTCCAGAGAATTCGAAAGGTTCTAGAAATATGCAAATTAGGTGTTAGCCCCTATAAAAATAGGTTTTGGGCACAGAGCATTTAGTTGATAGCAGGATTGGTTGGCCTCTACAGCTCCTCTTAAGATTCAGGATATATATACAGACGAAAGAATCCCTAAGTCGACGACAAAAAACTAAAACTTGAAACAGTTGATAAAAGGATGTGCTGACCTCATCAGCACCGGTTTCGATTCAAGGAATTATATCCAGCCGAAAGAATCTCTCTAGTCGACGACAAACAAAAACTTGAAAGAGTTGTTAAACCGATTTTGCTGTCATATCAACTCCGACTAAGATTCTAGGATCCATATCTGGCCAAAAGAATCTCACAGAAAAGTCCGGACAACTAAAACCTGTAAGAGAATCTCATGGAACTTTGGGTAAATACATATTTTTGCCTCTAATCATTGACCAAACCAATAATTAGTCTTTATATACGCATTTAAAGATTTCCAAAAAGTATAGCACTTAACTTCCCCGCCAACTAAACTGGGTAAAGATATTTGACAACTTACTTTCTCCTCCTCTCCTAGTAACACTTCACCTGCCAGTAGTAAACTCTATGTTTCTATTTGAATGCAAAACTGTATATTTGTAAATATTTTTATCTAATGTTTTTGTGAATTTAATATTTGTCTGTATTTAACTCTGGGTTTTGGTTCATCATTTTTATTTTTCCTTTTGTTACACTAACACGTAACAGTTTGAAGGAAGGTAAGGCAAGCTACAATGAGAAGGAAACACGTACGTATATTTTAACGACACAAGGAATTTATTTACAAACTAGCAGTTTAGCCCGGTTTCACTCGGGTAGTTATGTAGTGGATAGGCAATTAATTAAAATCAACCTTCTTCTTCACTTTTACAAAAATTCACAATGACGTGTGAAATCCTGGGTTTTCACAAATAGAAAAAGGATTGACCATGTACTTAAAGAAAAAGTCAAACCCAGATTTCGCAGGTAGGTGTTAAAATGACTTTTGACCAATGGGAGCGACTTGCACGACTTGAGAACTTAGCGATCCAGTGCTAAATCAAAAAAAAAAAAAAAACAAAATAAATGACCTCGGCGCCAGTCAAAAGTCAGAGAGATGGGAGCAACAAAAGAGAAAGACAAAGCATCTAAAATGTAACTTCAAGCGACTCGGACATTGTCCTATTTCTCTTTCTCCTTATCTCTTTCAACAATTACTACTACGAACATTTTGTACGAACTCTTGATATCCTTAACTTTCTCATTGAACATTAATTTCTACGAATTCTTGTTATTCCTCTTTAATAGATTTCTATTTTAAAAAGCAAAATGTATATTTTATTCTTCTTACGCTATTCCATATATTCCAACCTGCCGACAACCAAGCTTCTGATGATAATTCTGGATAAAACTTGTAAGCTGTAGGGAGCTCAGTTAAGTAAGACACAAGGCCGAACAAAATAAAAATTAAACAGCTCCCTACGCTACAGTTTAAGGAATAATAATAATTAAAAAAAAAAAACATATAATGAATTTACATGGCAAATACTTACACAACGTCCACCCTCGTCACTTTTATAGATATAGATAATAATGTCTCTGTTGGATTAGAGTGGGATGGGGAGGGGCAACATATATAGATATAGATAATATAAAGTGGGGTGCTCGATTCTATATTATAACCAATACATAAACTGATCCCTGACTTTGTGGGGTGGTAATATATATTTTTCTACTCCTAATTTTGGCTTTCTGAAAATTTTCAAGGTGTCGTTATTGTTCTAAAATTTTGATGTACATCTGAGCGCAACTCCCGTCGAGCTAGACCGCAAAATGCAGACGCTAAGTCGAGTCTATCAAACAAACAAATACATAACGTCCACCCTCGTCACTTTTATAGATATAGATTTATTCAGTTGTAATTGTCAGTACCTTGTTTCAAGACAAGTAATTACACATTTAAAGTTTGTAGATTCGATGAATAGTCAAAAGAGAAAATGTTCATGTTAAATTATCAGATAGTAAGTAAATTTCCAAAACTCGTTATTCACAAAAAATATTTGTTATGGTGCCCTATTGTACAGTGGAATGGACTCTTCCTCCATCAATAAATACTAACCTGTGTGACTTCCGGGAGGAAGTCGAGTGACAGTCGAAACGCGGCGTAACTGTACATTTCAGACGGACATTTCGGTAAATTTTCGTTTTAGGTCCCGAAGACTTTTATTCCTTCAAATTTATTCAAAATAGCATTATTTCTGTGCAAATGTATATGCTGAACTCAAATCAACAATTAGTTATTGAAGAAACCTACCTTTATTGATCTGAACGTTCAGAAAAAATCGAACCACATCTCGCTCATTTTGTCTCCCGTAACTCTAATGCAGTCATGTAATTAACTGCTGAATGATTTTCGGCGTAGGCATCAAATTTCGGCCTGTTTTCGGCCTATTTACTTCCTTTATTGAAATTTCCGCCTATTTACTTCCTGTAATTAAAGTAATACGCGATTTTTTTCTACGCGTATTACTTTCATTACAGGAAGTAAATAGGCGGGAATTTCAGTAAAGGAAGTAAATAGGCCGAAATTTGTTGCCTACGCCAAAAGTCATTCTGTAGTTAATTACATTACTTCGTGAGAGTTACGGGAGACAAAAAGTGCGAGATGAAGTTTGATTTTTTTCTGGTCGTTAAGATCAATAAAGGTAAATTTCTTCAATAACTAATTGTTGATTTGAGTCCAACATATACATTTGCACAGAAATAATGCTATTTTGGATAAATTTGAAGGGAGAAAAGCCTTCGGGACCTAAAACGAAAATTTACCGACATTTCTATCTGCTGACTACTAACACATATACAAAGTAATGTGTTAGCAATCAGCATGTATTAGAATAACAGAACATATATACAATGTTCTGTTATTCTAATACACTTGCTGAATTTATCTTCTTCTTTCCGTGTCTTTCTTCCTGGTCCAAACAGGCCACAACAACTTGGCGACGAAATCAGTATAAACAGAGATTTCCAAAATGCTTACAAATTGAGTGAGTTCCTTTTTCACACAAAAGTTATACAGTTGAATTCAAAATAAAAATATATATTTTTTAGCTGCTTAACTTTAACCGTTGAATAAAGTCCTTGAAATTTGAGTTGTCATTAGAGGTTGATAATGTATCCGCGTTTAATTTGAGACCAGCGTTATTTAGATGCATGCTCTCTCTCTCTCTCTCTCTCTCTCTCTCTCTATATATATATATATATATATATATATATATATATATAGGCCAGCTCGGTCGCATGATCGGATCAAAACGCAAACTCCTTTTGCGTCGTGAAGAAACATGACACGGGTCATTGAAAGTTCAATTTGTCATTTTTTTTTTTGTAAATCGCTCTCTTTTCATTGGTTAGAAAATGATTTACTTTTGTTCATTAAAATTTTCTTGATCGTTTTTCAGCACAGAGACAATTTTTCTATTGGCCAAAAATAGATTTTCACACTTTACGAATTTGCAGACAGTGAAGAAAAGAAAGTTATTTTTATTTCGTATTCATTACAAGTGCACGAGACAAAAGATAACTTTGCAAGCTCATTGAGAGGGCGAGAATTGCGTTGTCCTGAAAAGGACAGTTTCGTGGTTGTTGGGGAGAATTGTCCTGAAAAGGACTATTTATATTGCATATCGTTGCTTCCGGCGACGATGACCAGAGAAAGAAAACTGTCGGAAATGGCTAGAGCGGCAGAAGCTGGAAGCCGACTGGGGCGACGGCTGAGGGCAAGCTGGAGATAATGATTGCTGACTAGCTGGAACTACTGCTGATGGCTGTAGCAGTTGACTGGCTGTCTGCTGCTGCTGCAACAAAAACTAACTACACTTTGATTCTAGTCATCTGGTCCGCGAAACCGCTCGTGTTTACCCATGAGGTGCCAAATCGTTATGTAAGTTTACAATGGAAAAGGTAATATTATACAACTCACTTTTTTTCCGCTGACAAACACATTAATTTGGAAATTCTTGTAAAAATCAAATAATTGAATTTAATGAAACTTTTAGAACTTATTCACAAATGAATTAAATTATTTTAAAAAAATATTGGTGAAAATGATTTTTTACATCTGTCACCCCACTCCACCTAAATTCATGAAATTTCAAAAAATTAAATTATGCAAGCAAAAATGGTTTTATTAGTTATACGCAGGTCCCATTGGGGAATGTAAATCATGTATTATTTTTAAAAACCATTCAGCCCATTTTACCGAAAATCTGCCCCGAAGAGTAAAATAAAAAATGCAATAAAACTATGACATTATTTAATGAGGTTAGCTTTCAATTGCTTTAATAATTAATGTAAATGTCAGACATTATAATCTGAAGAAAAATCGGGTTTTTTTTCGATTAATAATGAAATTTTAAAAGAATCATTTTTGTTTTTAATTATAATAATTGATAACGTTTCAGAAATATTTTAAAAATATTTCCACGACTTGTAGACGTTAGGCTGATATGTTATAAAGTGAAACGTATATATACTAATCGAAAATAGAAACGTTTAGTACAAATTATCTAGCCATCGTACTTTTTTAATTATTTTTAATTTCCTTGTGTGTGTGTGTGTGTGTGTGTGTGTGTGTGTGTGTGTGTGTGAAGTTTTTTGTTTTGTTTTTGTTTTTGGTATGGTAATTTCTATGTGCACATTAAGAGGTCGTGTGTTTCAGGGTTTCTTCCCCTTACAGGAAAATAATTGTACAATTATGTCACTTGTGATCGCCATACGCTTATCTTATCTCGCATCTGTCAACACATTTCAATTATGGTGGAAAGATTAGAAAGGTCACCTATGTGTCTAAAAATAGTTTTATTCTAAATTTCATGCTATAAAATAAGTAATACTTCTGTAAATCAGATTAATTTGACATTAAATTTGCTAATTTTCCAAAAACAATGTGTCACAGATGTATATTTTATTTTTGCAAGACTTTTAAAACCGAGAATCAAACTTTTGTTTACAAATGTGTCGATTGCTCAACAAAAATGTCCGAAAAATTGAAAAAATTAAAAAACAATGTAAAAATGTTATATTCCAATCAATATAACTCCTGTTTGAAATGCACCAGAGTATTTTGCTTACTGGAAATAAATTTAATTATTTTCAGCTTTCAAAAACTAAAAACTAAAAAATTCTTTCAAGAAAGCTTTTATTTATTTTTAAAAATTCATTTTAAAAGTTAGTTATCGAAAATGAGTGAAAGTACCTATTTTTTTATGGCTTCTTTATGTCCTGAATCAGTCTTACAACAACGCTAGTTAAGCTTTTTCTTCCAGTTGTTTTTACAACATGTGAGAGTGCCGACAGGATACGATATATTCATTCTATTTAATTTCCGTTGAAGTTGAATATTTAATCCGGCGATTTATTCATTGTTAAATTTTCTTGTACAACACCGGTCTAGTCACTTCGTTCAGAAGCAAACAAAAAGACCGACATTTTTCTTTAAATGTTTTCTTTTTTTATTTATTTAAGTTAGATAGCACTTAAGTTTTCCTTATTAGTGTATTCTTCTAAAAGAAAATACACAGGATGTTTTAGTTGCAAATCTTTATTTTTACGTATTTATTTTATTAAAATTTTAAAAAGGAAAAAAAAATCGACATTATTGTTTGTAAAAAAAAAAAAAAGAAAATGTTTTGATGAAATTTTGGTAAGTTTTGGTTAATTACATTTTTTTTTTGTTTATTTTTTTTTTAATACATTTTATAGTTACTGTTAATTGAAATTAAATTTTCTAGGCTTTTTAGTTTGTTTAAAAATCAAATCTATTTCTAAGTAATTTTTTTTTTTTGTACACAAACGAACTTTTAGGGAACTTTAAAGTGTCACGAACAGTATTTTTTTAAGCCGTTGGAAACGATTATATTTTCTAGTGTCTGAATTTGAATGAATTCATTCAAAATTTCAACCATCATCAGGGTTGTTTTCCACTTTAAATAATGAACACTGTAAATTCGTGTGATTTCTCATCTTCAGCAAATTTTTAAATAACTCTGAGACACCCTCCCCGCCAACCTCAAATGTTCTTTGCTCTCTCACGGAAGTGTTGCAGGTCTCCCAAAAGCTCTTCAATGTTCTTACTGGGAATGATTGAATAAATGATATATAGTTCTTTTGATGTTGCCCTTCAATGTCTATGGTTGTTATTCCAATGAAGGTTATTGTTCTTCCATTTGGTATTGATGACCAAGCCATTTCCATAACAATGTCCAAAGCTTTTAGTTTTGTGTGCTATCAAACTCTATATTATTATATTATATCATCAACTTATCAAGCCTTTTGATTTTGGTTTCGTAGAGACAACATACATTAATGTTTAATTTATAGCTATCAACGTCTCTAACGAATAATTCCTACATTTCTTTTTTTTTTACTTCTTTCTTTTTTATAAAAAAAAACAAAAAAAAAAGAGTCTTGTCTGGTAAAAATAAAAAATAAAATAAAAACTTCACATGCAATTGGAGGCATTTACAAAGTTCTAAATATGAAATTCCAACGGTTTAAACAGCCAGAAAAGTACCTTTCCCCACCAGAAGAATTTTTAATAACTATAAACAGGGTTAATTTTTTTTTTCCTGATCATATGAAGTGGAAAGATTATGGAATTAATTGGTTAGTCTGCTGCACCAGAATCTAACTTACACATTTATGAGTCTACCATTTGTTTGTGCATTGAATATTGTTACCACATCTGGTGCTTTTGATATGTATTTTTAGAAATTCTAGATAAAATACAAAAAAGAATCTGCAATGTTATTGATTCTAACCTGGCATCTTAATATCAGTCACTTTCCCCTCGCCATAAATTAGCTTCCCTGTGACTTTTCTATAAATACTTTTGTCTTGGATGCTTAGCTTAACAAGCTTGTCTTGCTACGATCATTACAATTGCAATCGAGTAGTAAGGTTGATCCTCGTTGGGTGCTCCATACTCTTGGTCTTGTGCCACATATAAACTGTGCTTAAAAATTCACCTTTCCTCTATGGTGACCTCTTAGCCTTGTGTTGGATTTTTGTACAAAACAAAATAAATATCACTTTCGTCTATGGTACCTAGACTTCATGAATTTAAACACAGTACTAGAATGGCGGCAAGATCTCCTCATGTTATAGTTGATGTGGCTAGATACAACTGTAAGTTCTCTGCTGACAGTTTCTTCTCTTGCACTACTCACTTGTGGAAATCTATTCTGGCTTCTTGCTTCCCAGTCAACTTTGATTTAAAATTTTTGAAGATCAATGTCAATTGTTATCTTCTCTTTTCTTAATTTTTATTTTTTTTATTATTCTTACTCCTTAATGATATTTTACATTTTCTCAGATTCTCTCATAGCCAGTAACTCCTTGCATCATAGTGGCTTTATTGCCTTGTTCGAGGTGAAATGATTAAAACAAAAAAAAAATGAAGCTATTGTGGAAAAAATCATAAAATTGTTAACTTCGACTTGTGGGTAAGCAAAAAAGGTAAAGGAAATAATAAAAAAAAAAAACAATATTTTTAATATAATTATATTTTAGTTTAACTCAGGAACATTAGCCATTAATTAAAGTTACACCACTACTAACCATGGGTATACCATACCCAATTTAAAAATATCAAAAAAATATTAATTATAAATCTTTTTTTGAAATATTTTCCATGCAGGCACTTCAGACTTTGTACTTTGAGTTAACATTAATAGGAACTAAAAATATTTATTTAAGTAAGAAAATCAGGTACTGAAAATTGTAATTAAAATGGCATAATTTGCGTTGGGTACTATATACCCATGGTTAGTGTTCTCGGGTTAATCTCTTAAAATGGGCAATGGTTAATTAATAATAAAATATTTTGAAATAAATATTGATAAGTCTTATTTAGAATATATTAATATCTTAATAAAATTATTTAAAATATTTCCTTACTACAAACTAAAGAGTTGTTTTATTAAATATGAAATAAATTAGAATATTCTTCTCTGTGCTGTCTCCCTTCAGGACATAAACGATCATGGCCTTCCACATCTTCCTATCCCTAGTAGCTCAACATGCTTTCTCATGTTCAGTCAGTTAAGTGCCATATGTGATACACGCTTGGATGATCATGTCTCAAAAGCGACATGATTGACCAGGCAGAAGATTATCCTGCAGTAAGTTGCCATTGTTTTCTGCGGTAGACTGGTTGTCAGCCCAATCTGTCCTGTTATTTAACCCATAACTGGAAGGAATAGACGGATTAATACCTTTCCCAAAGGTATTTGCGCATAAGTGAAATGCAACAAATTCAACTGGAATTCGAACCCAGCTCTCTGATATCTCGTTCCGAGCTGATATCCACTGCACCACAATGCACATTCTCCTGTTACCACTTTCAAAACCCGCTCTGTTATCCATTTACTCAAGTCCATCACATATTGCTTTCTCTTTTCTCTCTTTCTCTCTGACCTTTGAGTATCAGATTCTCCAAGCCCTCCGTCTTCATTGCATAGAACTTCAGCTTTCTTTTACTGATGTTTTAAGTATTAGTTTCTTTTTCATTTCCAAAACCTTATTGTTGCTCACATGTTTAGTCCGTGCTATCCTCAAAATCCTTTTGTAGAATCACATTTTGGTTGCTTCAAGTCTTGCTTTCATTCTTGGTGAGATTGTGCAGCATTTGCTGCCATATTAAAGAACAGACATCACATAACAATCTAGTATTCACTTCTTCATTTCCAGTGAAATTTTCCTGTCTCTCATTACTCTACTCAGCTTCCAGAATGCATCTTTGGCCAATGCCAATTCGCCTTTAGATCTCATTGTCACACTTTCCATCCTCTGTTAGAACACTTCCTAGGTATTTCAGTCAGTTAAGTGCCATACGTGATACACACTTGGACAATCATGTCTCGAAAGAGACATGATTGACTGGGCAGAAGATTATCCCACAGTAGGTTGCCATTGCTTTCTGTGGTAGACTGGTTGCCAGCCAAGACTATAGAACCCAATCTGTCCTATTATTTAACCCATAACTGGAGGGAAGAGACGGTTTAATACCTTTCCCAAGGGTATTTGTGCGTACATTAATGCAACTGGAATTCGAACTCAGCACCCCGATTTCTCGTTCCAAGTTAATCCACTGTACCACAACGCGCATCCATAGGTATTTACTTAGTTTAAATAAGAATATAATTTTCTCCATAGATTTTTACCCACCCACAAGTAAAATTTTATAACTATCTATCGCCCGGTTCACACTACACCCACGTCTATTGAACAGGTTAAGAGGCTCATCCCTTGTTCCCTGTTTAGGATGTGGTTTCCGGCTTTCTCTTTTCCAATCTTCTCACTTTGGTTTCTTTTTTTTTTTTTTTTTCAAATGAGCCATCTTCGGAGAGGTTATTAAGATGGTAACACAATAACATCCACCATCACCGACGGTTTTATTTTGTGTTGACATAAAACTCTGCTAGGCAACAGCAATAGTTACCAAAAATAACAAATGCAGTTCACAAATTTGCAATGCGGTTCTATGACATCACACCGCGTGATAGCGTGAAATGACAACAGAACCATGTATTCAAATACAATGTAATATGTTATGTCAACACAAAATCGTCGGTGATGGTGGATGTTATTGTGTTACCATCTTAATAACCTCTCTGAAGCTGGCTCATGTGAGCCAAAAGCTTAAAAGCAAATTAATAAAAAATTATCCAAATGTTGGAGAATTTTTGTCTTTATTTTCGACTGAAATTAAAGCCAAAATACAACGTTTAGAATGGCTCATGATTAAACATAATAGACATTAATTGTCCCATATTTAACAGTATATGTTTAGAAAATTATTTGCTGCCTCGATATACTAAAAATATATATATATATATATATATATAATTAAGATTATGAAAATTAATGAAACTTGGCTATAAACAACTGACAATTTGGAATGATTTGTTTGAACATTATTATTGTTGACATTACGATACATTTCAGAGCAGAGATGGTTATTGCAATGAATCGAAAATTGTGTTATATAGGCTTGATTAAACCTCAATTAGACTGATGGTCATTTGTGGTTGGAATGGTCTAAGACGTGCCAGATCACATGGTAGCTTCCCCTATGTGGATAGGGGTTGCAGGTTCAAATCCTGCCAAATGACACACATTTTCATAATAAAAATTTATCAAAATAATCAGGCTGGTAGATATAAATATATAATACTGTTTAATTAAAAAACAGAATATCTACTTAAATATGAGTATCGATCAAAAATAATGTTCAAATCATTTCATAATTAAGACAGGCTAAAAATTTTTAGTAAATTCTAACAAATTTCCATTTTTAGAATTAAATTCAGTCCTAAACGTATCCAAAATTCAATGCAAATGTTGAAAAAATGTGGTACCACATTAAGTTTCCAGTAATGTCTAGTTTTCATTTCTTTTATATATTGATCTTGGTCCTCTGAAATATTGCAGAAGACGTGGTCCACCATGTGTCCGAGGTATGAGAGCGGTGCAAGAAAAAAAGAAAAATTATAAGGTATGTTTGTTTTTTTTAAGGGGTCTAAACAAAACACTCAGTTAAAATGCAAAATAGAACAAAATCCTTTTTTTCTTATTCTTGATGTAAACTAGACTCATATTCTAATCACACATTTTAAAGAAGATTAAGAAAGAGGATACTTGGCCATGCACTTGAACAAGCGGATCTCGGAGATACCAAGAAGTAATTTAAGAGCGACAAGGGATGTGATAAATAGTGTTCCACTGTTGCTAATGTCCGAGAAATGACACGGCAAATAACAAGAAGAATGCTTGACCAAATGTAAAGGCAATAATTCTTCATCTTAAAAATTCTGAAATGATATATATATATATATATATATATATATATATATATATATATATACACACATATACATATATATATATATACACACACACACACAATAATATGAAGAAAGGACAATAAGAAATTTACTGTTCCTTAATGTTTACTTTTAATTTTACAGTTCTCAATACAAAAGTAGAGCTAAATATTATAATTAATTTAACATTTTTGCGACATAGAATTTCCCATGTTTCGGAAAACTTGAAATCATTTTAGCATGGACACATTAAGAATAAATATATGACCCTGTAATTTGAGAACCTAACCAAAAAAAAAACCTCATTTTTGTAAAAAAAAATTTTCCATTAGTCACCCTAAAAATGATTGGTTCAAGATGGAGTAACAGTAAAAATGATTCCGAAACATGGTAAATTCTTTGTCGCGAAAATGTTAATTATATTACAATAATATATATATATATATATATATATATATATATATATATACTAGCAGTATAGCCCGGCGTTGCTCGGGAGTCATGAAAACTTTAAAACTAATCCATGGTCCTGGAGCTCAGACTCTTTGGACATTGTCACGAAAGACTAAAAAGCAATAGTTGTTTCCAGTTAAAGTGAAACCGTAGACTGAAAGAAAAATGAATGGATGTAAGTCAAATTTTGATTTCCTGGTATCGATATCAAATAAGATTTTTCGTCATATACTGAATTTTGAAGGCTAAATAAGTCCTCTGAGTAAATGGTATCATAGCTGTGACTAAAAACTATAATTATACCTACTTAGAGTCAAACCCGAAGCAAAAACTAAAATAAAAGGGCTGAAAAAATACAGACATACAGGCAGATAAACAGGCACACGCACACAAACATCTTGCCTTTTATATATATTATCAATTTTCTGCACTATTGTAAGAACTGCAACCTTGAAACTTCTGAATATCATTTCTTATGTCTTTGTCTATGAGTATCAAATTTGATTAAAATCGGACCACTCCTTCTATAACCTGAATTTTTTTATTATCGATTTTCGATATTTATCAGGGGTATCTCAACACAAAACCTAGCTAAGAACACTCGCAGACACTTATAGTACAACTGTGTAAATTTTCAAGGAAATCAGTTCAGCTGTTTCAGAGTCTATAGGTAACGGATACACACACACACACACACACAAAGTTCCATTTTTAAGTAAGTTTAGATAGATTAGATTTAGATATATATTGTTTGATACTTAGTTTTTGGTCCTAATAGGATTCGACCAGTGCACATATGTATTAAAAAGTGTTCAATACAATTATTCTAATAACTTGTTTACAAATGGAAAAATATATGTATGTATGTATGCATGGATATCAATAAATGTATATATGTATATGCATGCAGGTACACACATATATAAATATTTTAGGGTGCTAATAAAAGAGTGCTCAGTGTAATATAACAGAGCTATTAAGTATATTTTAATAAATATATATATTATCCTATGTCTAGATAAACATAGGATTATATATTATTATTATGTTAGAACCTGTGCAAACTACAAACTACTACAAAATTGTACATTTTGTCATTGACTCATCAGGTAGTTAACAATGTTGGCAATAGATGTTTATTGCCATCATGATGAACTACCTGATGAAACAGTGTTCTTTTAATGTTGAAACAAAATGTACAATTTTGTAATAGTTTGTGGTTTGCACATGTACTATCATAATAATTAATAATAAATATTCATTGCTCTATTTTTATATTGAGCACTGTTTTAAATTAATGTTTTGAACGCTGCAATTATTTTCTTTGTTCTTATTCATTTGGAGAGAGATATACATATAATCCTATGTCGATAGATATATATGTTTTACACATATATATTTTTATATATTTGTAAAACAGTTGAGTGCCATACATGATACACGCTTCGGGGGATCATGTCTCAAAAGAGACATGACTGACAGGGCAGAAGATTATCCTGCAGTAGGTTGCCATTGCTTTCTGCAGTAGACAGGTTGCCAGCCAAGGCGATAGAACCCAATCTCTTTTATTATTAATCCATAACTAGAGGGAAGAGACGGATTAATACCTTTGCCAAGGGTATTTGTGCATAAGTGAATGCAAGGAACTTAACTGGAATTCAAACTCAGCTCCCCAATTTGTCGTTTCAAGTTGATATACACTGCACCACAACGTATATCTGTAAAACAATCTGTGTTTAAAAAAATACCACAATATTTTCTACTGTCAATTCACTAAATATAAAGTTTGAGGGCCACTCAAGGTAGAGTCTTACTGAGTGAGATTACTATAAGGGAGGGGCAGAAAGAAAAATAAGAAGTACATATTATGCAAATGGGTAGTACAGATATTGGTTGACCCTGGTTTTAAAGAAACTATGATTAAAGTAGTCAAAGAAGCATCCTGACGGGAGTTTGTTCCACGAAGTAACTATTCTGGCGAAGAAGCTGTCTGGGTGGAACTTATTCCTTGTTAAAGGAACGGAATGGGGATGGTTTGCCACCGTGAACATGGCGTGCCGGGTCCTAGCTGTGAAGGTCTGAACTGGTGAAACTAAGCAATATAATGTAACTCATCTGAACATCTTCCATAATAATAGTGATAGAGTAACAATGTTTCGACTCGGAATAAGGTTTGCAGGGTGGAGAATTGTCGTTGTCTTGCGGCCTTGGCTGAGATAGAACTCACTACACCCCTCCAGTATTCCCTGTGCATTTGGAACCCTGGCGCAGTTTGCAGCAAAATTCATAATCTTATCAAATAGCTGAATACTTGATGCTTTGCCAGGGCTACCAAGGGTGTTTTTATTGTGACACCAACACTAGATGGGTTGCCTCCAGGCCCCATCCTGTTATTTAACCCATAACTGGAGGGAAGTGATGGATTAATACCTTTCCCAAGGGTATCAGTGCTGAAATGAATGCAGGGTACTCAACTGGAATTCGAACTTGGCTCACTGATTTCTTTTTCGAAGACGATATCCACTGCACCACAATGCACATCCATCACTGAACGCTTACAGTGCCTGGTATTTCCAAGTGGTCACCCATTTAAATACTGACCAGGCTCAACATTGCTTAACTTCGGTGATCGAACGAGAATCAGTGTATTCAACGTTGAATGCCGTAAGGGTGGAGAATAATTCATCACCCACAAAGCTGCAAAATCAGTTTTTCATTTTGTCAAGGCTGCACAGTGGCAACTGGGGAGCAGTATCAGCTGCCCAGAAATGGCAGCCATAGCAGATCTTACTCTCGTAAAGATGGAACATAACAACAATATGTGTGGATTTGATACACTCTTTTCTATTGCAGTCTAGCTTCTTGTAACCATTTTGCACAAAAATGCTGGGATGTCGCCAAAAACATCTCATCTCCCACACTGACAACACACAGTTCTTGACAATAACTGAAATGGTTGAAAGTATTTAAACAGAAAACAGAGTGAAACATGAACTTCAAACCATTTATTCCTATCTAATCTAAATCTAAACTTATTTATAAATGGAACTTTGTGTGTGTGTCCGTTACCTATAGACTCCAAAACGGCTGAATCGATTTTCTTGAAAATTTACACAGTTGTACTATAAGCGTCTGTGAGTGTTCTTAGCTAGGTTTTGTGTCAAGGTACCCCCGATAAATATAGAAAATCAATAATCGAAAAAACGGGTTATAGAAGGAGTGGTCCGATTTTAATCAAATTTGATACACTCATAGACAAAGACATAAGAAACAATATTCAGAAGTTTCAATGTTGCAGTTCTTACATTAGTGCAGAAAATTGATTATATATATATATATATATATATATATATATATAAAAGGCAAGATGTTTGTGTGTGTGTCTGTTTATCTGTTTGTATGTCCTTTATACAAATCCACAATTTTTATCCGATTCTCACCAAACTTCACACAAATATTCATTAGGCTGCGTCTGAGCTCCAGGACCATGGATTAGTTTTAAAGCTTTCATTACACCTGAGCAACGCCGGGCCATACTGCTAGTTCTTTATAAAAATAAAATTAAATAAAAACTTAAATTTGATCAACATCTGTCAGTTTAACAAAACTTATTTTGATGTATTCTTACTGCCTAAATGTACCTGATATACTTATATGGATGTATGTTATACTGTAGTCCATCAATTTATGTGTGATGACTGTGACAAAATATGTCTCTCTAAAACAGGGCTCGAAGAAGAGTCATATTGATTAATCTTTAATGTTATGATCTAGCATGGATCACTGGGAATAACTTAACATGTGTCAGAGGACATGAAGAAACCGCTCCAGTTCCACCCATCACATATTACCTAAACAAAATTTATAAAACAGGCCAAGCCCTGTACAGAACATCTTGTTTTGCTGCATCTCCAATAAGCACTGCAAGTCATTTGTTAACTCAGCCCCTATGAGTTAAAGCATCATAACAGTGTCCTCGTGAAACTTTGAAGTCAGCATGAACCTGCCTTTTTTTCATTGGTGCATCAACTGCTTGATTTTAAGCGTGCTACTAGATTGGCAATTAGGTCTCACTGTTGAATTAGCTCACTTCAACTGCCTATTCTATCTTAATAGTTTCTTTTCTTGCCTATGTAACACCCTTCCAATTTCTTGCTTTTTTACCATCTGTAATCTTCAAAAGTTAAAATGCCTCTCTAATCACTATTTATTGTCTTCTTAAAACCTGTTCTTTTATTGTCCTTTCTCTTCACTAAAGTCTTCTCATTCTCTTTCAATCCCAGTAGACTCTTGAATTTTAATTGAATTAATGCTTTGGTTGTGATTAAATTATTAAAAATGAAATTTCAAAAACATCACTTTTTCATCTTTCAAAAAAGTCAAAAAATTTATATGTGATGTGCATTGTGGTGCAGTGGATATCGACTCGGAACAAGAAATCGGGGATTCCAGTTGAATTACCTGCATTCACTTATGTGTAAATACCCTTGGGAAAGGTATTATTTATATTAATCCATCTCTTCCTGCTAGTTATGGGTTAAATAACAGGACAAATTTGGTTCTATAGCCTTGGTTGGCAACCAGTCTACCGCAGAAAGTAATGGCAACCTACTGAAGGATAATCTTCTGCCCAGTCAATCATGTCTCTTTTGAGATATGATCACTCAGGCATATATCCCCTATGGCACTCAACTGACTGACATGTGATGTAAGGGAGATAATTCAGTAAGATGGGTTTTTTGATATTTCTGTAGAAACTTAAAAAACCAAAGTTCATCAAGCAAAATGAATCACTCACATTTAAAGATATTAAATTACATCAAACTTCAGATAAATACAAAAAAAAAATGGGAAACAACAGCAAAAAACAAAAACCCTTCCTACCAGTCTAGTAAACTACTGAAAAAACAGCTATTTTGACACTAAGTATCATTACAATTTAACACTATATATATATATATATATATATATATATATAATCTAAATTTATTTAGAAATGGAACTTTGTGTGTATGTCCATTACCTATAAACTCCAAAACGGCTGAATCGATTTTCTTGAAAATTTACACAGTTGTACTATAAGCATCTGCGAGTGTTCTTAGCTAGGTTTTATGTCGAGGTACCCCCGATAAATATCGAAAATCGATAATCAAAAAAATCGGGTTATCAAATTTGATACACTCATAGACAAAGACATAAGAAATGATATTCAGAAGTTTCAATGTTGCAGTTCTTACAATAGTGCAGAAAATCGATAATATATACATATAAAAGGCAAGATATTTGTGTGTGTGTCTGTTTATCTGTCTGTATGTCCTTTATACAAATCCACTATTTTTATCTGATTCTCACCAAACTTTACACAAATATTCTTTAAGCTGAGTCTGAGCTCCAGGACCATGGATTAGTTTTAAAGCTTTAATTACACCCGAGCAACGATGGACTATACTGCTAGTGTGTGTGTATATATATATATATATATATATATAAAAACAAATGTTTGGAGGTACAAAATTTGTATACTATTTTAAAAACAAAGAATTTATTGGCAGTCTCTGAGGCCCTTTTGTCCAACATCTCATCAGAAGAAAATCGTTGGAAATAAAAATCAAACAAAAAGAACAGCAACAGAATGAAGAGCAAAAAAAGGGGGGGGAGAAACATGTTAAAATAAATACACATATAAATATATATATTTATAATGAGTGGAGGAGAAATCGCATGTAAATAATTAGCGAGGGACAGTTAAAATATCCCCCAACAAATTTAGAGACTTCATAAATCCTTCTGCTGGCAAAAAGAAGGCTCCCATAAAAATATACAGACTGATTCCAAAATTTTTAAATGATTATTGGAACCAGCTATATGTATAATTTTGAACCACTCTTTCCTATACAACTTGGCACAGGCTGTTCTTTTTGTTGTTGCTGTTCTTTTGTTTGATTTATATTTTCAGCGATTTTATCGTGATGAGATGTTGAATGAAAGGGCCTTAGGGACTGTCAAAAAATTAGTTGTTTTTAAAATAGTATATAAATATATATGTTAGTCATCCACATACAAGCCTGTTTCACTGTATTACAGCTCATCAGTGTGGCTAGACACATCCACTTGCTTCTGACGAGGATCAAAACTCGACCGATTTGGTGTCAGTCGGAGTCGTTACTCCCTAAGCCATAGGCGCATGGAATCAGAGAAGGGAAATTTTAATGTGTTGTATATAAGCAGTGTATACACATGCCAGTCACCGAAAGAACTCAATTCATTTCTGAAGAGTCACACTTATATTGCAGAAGTGGAAACTGTTTTTAAAATTTTCTTCTCTAGAGAGCTCAATCATAACAAGAGCATGATATATATTGAAAACAGAAATAGGAGTTGTTCCGATAAAGAAATTGGTAAAGAAGAAAATTGCGAGAAACTGTGAACATTTTATGATGAAAGAATTATGAGAAACCTCATGCATCAACATACATCACTGATTTAAAACAGAAACCAAAAAAGTCATCACTTTTTTTTTTAATTCATGTCATGCTAAGCAAGGCAGGACTGCCACTAGTGCTCTGAGGTTTATAATGAAAGAAAAGACTGACTGGACATGGGTGTTGTCAAAAAAAGAATAAAAGTGTTTATATACAAGAGCAAAATTTTTAGGCATATGAATTCTTATAAATATTCATCAGGTTAACTGAAAAGTCAGGCAAGTTATGGATGACACAAAGTGATACAATTCAGTGTCTAATGAATGAAAGTCAGTGACACTTTTTTTAAATGCAGACTAGTATTTAATTTATTTCAATTTGGAAATAATTTGTGTGTTTTATGTTTTGAAAAAACAAGAGGTGGATTTAACCATTTTCTTTTAATTTGTTAGCATTTTTGTAGTTGTGTATCTTGTTTTGGAAATGAAATAAATCTTTCAGGAATTAAGACATTGGAAAAATCTAGGGTACAGATATATACTTATTGGAAAATAAAATCCTTGCATTTAACCTTGATAAAGTCTTTCAGAGGATTAAACACGTCGGCTAAGATAAGTTTTCCTTCTGTCTTTATTCATATTGTGCTTTTAGAGATATACTTTATCTGAAATTTTACACACACACATACACATATACATATTTTTTAT
The DNA here is from genome assembly GCA_037127315.1 of Ascarosepion bandense. Classification (NCBI taxonomy): domain Eukaryota; kingdom Metazoa; phylum Mollusca; class Cephalopoda; order Sepiida; family Sepiidae; genus Ascarosepion; species Ascarosepion bandense. The sequence goes on along the minus strand of JBBBDQ010001586.1, from coordinate 4,367,928 downwards.
TTATTTGTTTAAACAATTTTTTTAGGAAAGGTATTAATCCATCTCTTCCCTCCAGTTATGGGTTAAATAATAGAATAGACTGGGTTCTATAGTCTTGGCTGGCAACCCGTCTATCGCAGAAAGCAATGGCAACCTACTACGGGGTAGTAGTCAGTCATGTTTCTTATGAGTCAGTCATGTTTCTTATGAGACATGATCGCCAAAGCCTGTATCACATATGGCACTTAACTGACTCTGTTTTTATAATTAAGCAGTATATTTATTTATATCTACCAGCCTAAATAATTGAGAAATCTTATTAAAAAAATATGCATCCTCCAGCAGGATTCAAATCTGTGTCCCTTAAGAGAAACTATGAATTGATCTGACGTGTCTTAGACCACTCGATTATGAAGGACTTACAGTCAAACAAAGGCTGAAATAATGTCTTTAAACACATTTTCCTGATTTTTTAAAGAATTCATATCTGCTCTGTTTTTGTATCCTAATGTAAACAAAGACAGTGTATTTACAAAATGGATTAACCCCGATATAGTTTTAATTTATTTGTTTAAACATTATTTTTAATGAATGCTCGTATTTAATTCCTAAAGGTTAAATAAAAAAAAAATTCAAAAATGCTTTCTTACATAATTCAATCGGTATTTATGTTCTGTGATTATGTGCGTTGTGGTGCAGTGAATATCATCTTGAAACAAGAAATCAGGGAGCCAAGTTCGAATTCCAGTTGAATTCCTTGCATTCACTTACATGCAAATACCCTTGGGAAAGGTATTAATCCATCTCTTGTCTACAGTTTCCTGTTGTTGGTTAGATAACAGGACAAATTGGGTTCTTTAGCCTTGGCTGGCAACCAGTCTACTGTAGAAAGTAATGGCAAACTACTGTGGGATAATCTTCTGCCTAGTCAGTCATGTCGCTTTTGAGACATGATCATCCAAGCATGTATCACATATGGCACTTAACTGACTGACTGATATCAAATCTTTGTTCAAATATAGATATATATATATATATATATATATATATATATTTTAATTCAGATACTTTAATCCAAGCGAAAAAAGCAGGAAGGTAAATTCCAGGAAGGTAAATTCCAGGAAGGGTTTCTGAAAGGATTTTTCTGTTGCTGAGGTGATGTGTTATCCCCCGTGGGGATCTTCATATAGAAATGATCATCCAACATCATTGAATTAATCCTTTTTTAATATATATATATATATATATATATATATACAAGAAATCTAGAAGCGAGCCACCACCGGAAAGTTTAGTCTGTTATTATTAGTGTTGTTTTATTGTGATTAGGTTCATTACTATATATATAGAGAGAGAGAGAGAAAGAGAGAGTGTATTTAGTTAAGTCACTCATAAATAATATAATATTAAATTTTTACTTTCAGGTTTCTACAAGGAATCTTTTCCACAAATTTTGTTGAAGGACAGATATGCCTTAGTGCAAAAAAAATGGATCTTAGTCCAATGAATAACAAATACTGCTGTGAATATTGTGGGGAATATTTTTCTGAGCATTCCCTCTTCAATGTGCATTTGATAAGACATGGTACTGAGATTGCTTCACAAGTGGAAATATCTGAGAAAGATGTACCCTACAAGCCACAAATCGAGCAGATACCTGAAATTGTTGAAGACTGCGAGAAATCTTTGGACAGGAATGCGGACTTGGAAGGCAGCTTTAAAAATTTCCCCAAGAAAGTGCCAACACCCTGCGATCAGTGTGGGAAAACATTATCAAGCCAGAATGCACTCAAGAGACACCTGAAAATGCACTCTAAACAGCTTACTGAATGTGATGACTGTGGACAGACATTCCGTACGGAAGATGCTTTAAAAATCCACAAGCAAATGCATACTGGGCAAAAACCTTTTAGCTGTCAAATATGTGAGAAACGTTTTACTCAGAAGGCTGGCCTAAAATGCCATCTAAGTCAGCATACAGGACTGAAACCATATCAGTGCAGAGAGTGTGGGAAAGATTTTGTTCAAGTTGCTAGTTTAAAGAGTCATCAGAGAGTTCACACTGGTGAGAAACCATTTCATTGTGGTGAATGTGGGAAAAATTATGCCAACAAATACAAATTAAGAGAACACATGAAGTCACACACTGAAGAAAAACCGTTTCAGTGTCAAAAGTGTGAAAAATCATTTGTGACAAATTCCAAGTTGAAAAAACATATTAGAATTCACTCAGAAGAGAAAAATTTCCACTGTGAAATATGTGCAAGGAGCTTTTATAGAAAGTCCTCTTTAAACTGGCACATGAAAACACATACGCGAGGTAAGCCATTTTGCTGTGAAGTGTGTGGAAAAGCCTTCACTCGCAAAAGTGTGCTAAAAGTCCACATGGGGTCACACACGGTGGATAAACCATTTCATTGTAAAGTGTGTGGCCGATCCTTTGCTACTACTGATCACTTGAAAGATCATACAAAATTGCATACTCGGGAAAGACCCTTTCACTGCGAGGTATGTGGGAAAGATTTTATCCAAAAAATGCATTTAAAGATACACATGAGAATCCATACTAAAGAGAAACCTTTTCTGTGTGAATTGTGTGGCAAAGCTTTTACAGAAAAATCTACCTTGAAAATCCACAGAAGAATTCACACAAAGGAGAAACCCTATTGTTGTGGAGAGTGTGGAAAAGCCTTCTCTCAGAAACCTGCCTTGACTATTCACATACGCACACATAAGGTAGAGACCCGTTTTTGCTGTGAAGATTGCGGAAAAATTTTTCCTTTGAATTCTAGTCTAAAAGTCCACATGAAATCACACAAAAGACAAAATATCTTCTCTTGTAAAGAATGCGGAAAATCTTTCACCATGAAATATCGATTAAAAGTACACATGAAAGTACATAGCAAAAAAAAGCTCTACAAATGTGAAAGGTGTGAGAAAAGTTTCTTTCAAAGTCAAAGCTTAAAAACACACATGAAATTCCACACGGGGGAAAAACTCTTAACATGTGAGGTGTGTAAAAAATTGTTCCCTTACAAGTCAAATTTGCAAAACCACATGAAGACACATTTAAAGGAAAAGTCTTTTAAGTGTCGAGTGTGCGATATAAGTTTTACCACTTCTTATCAGTTAAAAAACCACATCAAAACTCATGTAGAAGGGACAGATTTTCAATGCAAGATGTGTAGCAAAGCATTCTCTCACAAATCTCTCTTACAAAAACATGTTATAACACACAACAATACATACAGAAAAATCACATTCTTGCCATCATGAAATGAGATTTGCGTTGCTAGTTTACAATTCTTTTTTAAATTATTTACAAATTAGAAATTAAGTGATTTTTTTTTTTTAAGAAATTATTATAAATCCTACAATGCACTAAGAATAAATTAACACTTTTTATTTTACATTCGGTAGTTAATAAAGTATGGTTTAAAATGGTTGCTAATCAGTTGTTATTTTTATTGACGTAACTCTAAACGTACAGTGAAGCTCTCCCCGCAACATTCCACAACTGGCCAATGACTACCCCCTGTTGCATCTACATTTTCATTCACATCAGTGTGCTTCAAAAACTGGGGAAAACCTACTAAATGTTCACAGAAAAACAAAAGATGAAGATACTAACTGTGAAAGCATGGCTTATCAATCCTTTCTGAACAGAGAGCTCAACTCTGCTAAAAGGCGTCAAGAAAGTTACTGCAGAGATAAGTGGATTGCAGCAGTTTTGCCTTTTGGTCCTGCAATGTCAGCAACTCCTGTCATTGCCAAGCAGAATTCATTGGCTTGTTTATCCAGGGAACGTGATCTGGGTTTAGACCATCATGGGACAAGTTAGTTTTATCCTACTGATCAATGTGTGTTACGTTGGTCATGTCCACAGTTATCCCATCCAGTGCACGAGAAATCACAGCATCAAATAAACCTTGGGAAGAAACGTGAGGTGTAGCAAAACTCTCTCTTACAAATCTCTTTTAAGAAAGCATATTACAATACTTACAAGAAAATTACCTTCTTGCCATCATAAAATGAAAGTTGTTTATTTTTTTTGTAACTAAGTTTATAAAAATCTATAAAAGTATGCAGTAAAGCATAATTTTTTTTTCTTCAAACGATGTCTTCCACTTCACAAAAAATTAACTATAGTTTATTCACTCATTTCATTTTCTATTCAATAGTCAATAAAGTATGGTTCAAAATGACCACTGATCAGTCATTCTTTTCATTGTAAATCAACAGCGAGGCCCTTCTATGAACTGGCCAATTGATACCCCATGTTGCATGTACGTTCTTATTTATTTCAGTGTGTTCCAAAAGCTGGGGAAGACTTGTTGCATGTTCACAGAGAAACAGAAAAGGAAAATATAAACTGTGAAAGCAAGGCTCATCAGTCCTTTCTGAGCAGAGAGCTCCATTCCGCTGAAAGGTGTCAAGAAAGTTACCGCAGGGATAAGTGGATTGGGGTGGTCAAGTGATTTTGCCTTTTGATCCTTCAACATCATCTCCTATCATTCTAAAGCAGAATTCATTTGATTATTTATCTATTGACAGGGAATATGATCTGGGTTTTGACTATCGTGAAACAAGTTCGTTCTATCCTATTTATCGGTATGTATTACACAGTTACCCTATCCAGTACACATGGAACTAGGGGATTAAGTAAACTGTGGAGAAAATTGAGAACTTGATCTTTCTCCAGTACATTTTGGTGCACTATTCAGGGCATTGCTTGCTCAACAGTGTTGAGCCCGGTCAGTACTTAGATGAGGCAGAGAGTACTTAGGAACACTAGGTATATTTTTTTTTCTAACTAGTTTAAGTTGATAAAAGTCGATAAAAATATACAATAACAATAACATTTTTTTCTTCAAACGATGTCTTCCACTTCACAAAAAATGAACTATAGTTTATTCACTCATTTCATTTTGTATTCAGTAGTCAATAAAGTATGGTTCAAAATGACCACTGATCAGTCATTCTTTTCATTGATTTAACCCAGGATTTTCCCAACCTGGGCGATATCGCTCACCAGTGGGCAATTTCAATCATTGTGTGGGTAATATAGGATTTTGAGTATTAAAACTATTTCAACATATCCTATCCAAAAAAAATCATATATTCAAAGATGATAGTCAAATATTGACTGATCAAATCCAAATTTTGGGGGAGAAGTGCAAATGGATAAGGGGGGGGGGGGGGTATGAAGTACAGTTAGTTTTACTAGGGTGCTTTATTTTCATTAAGTTTTTGGAAAAATTAAAAGTTTTATTATTCAACATACAAAATACACCCGCTATTTTAAAAACAAATGATTAAAATAACAAATACTTATTTAATAAAAATACAATACCATAAACACACACACACATACATGCACACACGCACACACACACACACACATACTCACTACAATTAACGACAACAGTAGAAGCGAAAGAGGACCATTCATTTAAATGTACAGTCCACCAGCAGACGTGAAATCAAGCTCTCTTATCATTCTGAAGATGAGATTTTGATCTCGAAATATTAATGAATAATAAATAGGTAATGCCCAACACCTTCTTTACTATCCTTTATTTTACTAAACGCATTATGATAGACTTAAAATACCTACCCATACACCTAATATACACAATGCTTCAAGCAAATTACAAAAGTCTTCTTTTTTGCATATCTTTTTTAAGTTTTTATATTTCACTAATTGGTTTGTGAAATTGAATGAAAGGTAGAGTTTGTAAATCTTGACAAAAAATGTTAGCAATAACTGCACCCGTACAAAACCAAAAAGTTTAAAACCAAAAGTGCCAGAGAAAATCATTAGTGTCAAAATTGCAATATAAGCTCTGGTAAAAAATACTAGAGAAAACCATTAACATCAAAAAATTGCAATATGAACTCTGGTAAAAAAGGGTTACTGGACATTAGGTTTATAAGTCCCAAAAATTCAGTTGTTCTTGTCCTTAAGGACACATGGCCCAGTGTGACTTGACCCAAAGAGTTGTGAGTTCAATACCAGGCTACAGCAAGTAACTTACAGAGTTAGAGGGAGATAACTCATGCCTACCAGAAGAGGCTTTAGGCAAGGAATGAAGTGCATATACCCCAGTGATTGTAATAAAGAGTTCGGTTCAAAATTCCTAGCACCTGAAGGAGGTCGGAGCCTACAACGGTCAAAATGTCATACAAATGGCAACAAAGATGAGGACAATAGTCTGAATAATGTAAATACTGTAAACTGTTTTAGTGTCTGTCTTTCATCATATTGTCGGTTTTAGACCTACTCAAGTGACATGGTGTAATCAATTTCTTTTTTTTTTCATCAGATTAGGTCATTTTCAGTGGTGTGTAGTAATATGAATCTGTTTTCAGGGTGTTTGATAAAATTTGTTTAGCTTTGAAAAATATGGCGTCATCTGTGATTGTATCAGATTTTTATCTTCCCAGACACTATTGTCTTGGATGTGTGTTGTGGTGCAGTGGATATTGGCTCGGAAAATCGGTGAGCCAAGTTCGAATTCCAGTTGAATACGCTGCATTCACTTAAGCACTGGTACCCTTGGGAAAAGTATTAATCCGCCCCTTCCCTCCAGTTATGGGTTAAATAACAAGGGTAGGACTTGGGGACTTTGCCCTTAAAAACAAATCCCAATGAATCTTGATACTCGAAAAAGAAAAATGTATTATTAGACACAAAAACTTATATATAAAAAAAACAATAAATTGTTGAAAGAAAAAGGTAAAGCAATAAATAAAGTTTAGTTGACAATAAATGACCCACCGAGGTTGATTTGCCATAAAGACAAAAACAACCAACCAACTATTGTCTTGACTGTCAAGCCATTGTTACAGCCATTGTTTATGATAAACATTACTCCAAGAAAGAGTACGAAAATTGTAACGCACAAACCCACAAACAAGCCTTACAGAGATATTGTAGATATTGTTGGTTTCAGTCTTTCAGCTGTGTCATCAAGGCAAACAAACTGAATCCATTAGTTCAAAGCAAAGGAAAATGCATTTGTCTATATTTCTGAGATGAGGTATTATTTACGGTATTCACACTATTCAGATTATTGTCTTCAACTATGTTGCCATTTGTACGATGTTTTGGTCATTACACGCTCCGGCCTTCTTCAGGTGCTAGGAATTTTGAACAGAACCCTTTATTACAATTACTGGGGTATATCATCTCCATCACTTTTGCATAGAAATTCCTAGCACCTGAACAAGGCCAGAGCGTACAACGGCCGAAACGCCATACAAATGGCAACATAGATGAGGACAATAGTCTGAATAATGTAAATACTGTAAGGAAAATGCAGTTGGAAGAAAAAAACAAAAACAATGCCAAGTAATGACATATACGTGACCAGGAAAAGTGTAAAATATTCAAAGAAGACATTCATTTTGTTTCAATTAATTTGCACAAGGCTGTATATTTTAAAAGAAAAATTATTTTCAGTGTTTACATTATTCCGACTAATGTCTTCATCTTTGTTGCCATTTGTACGATATTTCAGCCCTTGTATGCTCCGGTCTTCTTCAGGTGTTAGGAATTTTGAACCGAACCCTTTATTACAATCACTGGGGTATATCATTCTCATTCCTTGCATAGTGATGACTCGATTGGATGAGTTATCTCCCTCTAACCCTGCAAGTTACTTGTTCACCACTGCTGTAGTCTGGTATTGAACTCACAACTATTTGGGTCAAATCACAGGAACTAACCAACGTCTATATCCACTGGGCCATGTGTCCTTAGGGAAACGTCATACAATGGGAAACAAAGATGAGAACAATTGTCCAAATAATGTAAATATTACTTCATCTCAGAAATACAGACAAATACTAAAAATTATTTCTTCTCAAGAATAAACATTATAGACATCCCCTGTTTTTAAGGAAACAGATGCTTACACGTATGATCTTCCTTAGCGAAAATCAATAATGGTTTAAAATGATGAAAATGTTCCCTTCATTGAATATAGTTACGTACAAGAGATTGTAAGTGAGCAAGTGTGAACAAAACAAAATAAAATTTACATAAGTTCCCCTCCAAAAAAAAAAACAATTGGTATGCTATTCAGAAAACCAAATGGGTCACAAACTGCCCATGATTGCTCTCGGTTAACGTAACTTCAAACTGGCCCATATTTCACTGACTTAAAAATATTTGCTTTCAGGAGATTGTTTCACAAAGTAACTGTTTGCAGAAAAAACTGTCTGAGTGGAACTTTTTATCAAGGCCTGCTTTTGAAGAGAGCTGAGTGAGTTTCTTTTGCAATGTCGGATATGAAACTGCTCCAGTCTGCTTTATTATAGTGATAGGTTGTCCTATGAAACAGCACATTTGAAGAGGTCTTTTGCTTTGCACCAACTTTGATTTCTCGTCTTTGACAATTCAGTTTTTGGGAACAAGTAATACCCACAAGACCTCCTACAGAAGGTAGCTGAAGAGAGTGACAAGAAAGGAGTACAAATGAACTGCAAGAAAACAGAATGCATGGTCATCAGCAAAAAGAGCAGCCCAAAATACCAAACACAGGTGGGGGATACTAAAATCAAGCAGGTACAGAAGTTTAAATATTTGGGAAGTGTTCTTACCGAAGATGGAAAGTGTGACACAGAGATCCAAAGGGGAATTGGTATGGCAAAGAATGCGTTCCAGAAGCTGAGTAAAGTATTAAGAGACAGGAAAATTTCACTAGAAACAAAGAAAAGAGTACTGGATTGCTATGTGATGTCAGTTATTCAATATGGCTGTGAATGCTGGCCAATATCATCAAAGATGAAAAAAAGACTTGAAGCAACTGAAATGTGGTTCTACAGAAGGATGCTGCAGATATCATGGATCGAGCATGTGAGCAATGATGAGGTTTTGGAAAGGATGGAAACAAAAAGGAAATTAATACTGAGCATCTGGAAAAGACAGCTAAAGTTCCTGGGACATGCAATGAGGAAGGAGGGCTTGGAGAACCTGATACTAACAGGTCAGATAGAGGGAAAAAGAGACAGGGGAAAGCAGCAGATAACATATTTGAAGAGCCTGAGCAGGTGGACAAGAGAACGGGGATTGTGTGGTGTAACAGGAGAAAGCGTGCTAAGAGCTACCAGGTATAGGGAGACATGGAAAGCCATGATCGCCTATGTCCTGAAAAGACAAGGCATATAGAAAAAGAAGTAGTAACACATTGTGGTATATGTTGAAATTGCCACAAATGTGAATGGTAACCAAGTAGTCATCAATCTGCTGTGTTATTCTATAAAATATTGCAATACCACAATTCTGAGGGGGCTGGAGGCATATTTTTTTTTTATTTTTATAATCATATCACCCCAAGCAAGGCATAATACTGCCACTGTTTTGGAGGGGATTACATAGGAGGAAAGTTATGAAAAAGAGTGACAGGTTATAAGGGGTGTCAGGAAGTGGGTAAGAAAAAGATGAGAATACTGATGAGAGTGGAGTGGGTGGAGAAAGGAGCATGAGAGAGAGGATGCAGGTTAGTGAGATAGGAGATGACTATTGACTTTACATTTAAATTCTTGGAGATTGTAGCTGTCGGGGAAGCAAGTAAATGAAAGGAAGTGCGAGAAAAGAAGCTGATGGAGTAGAATTTGCATTTATATTTTATTAGTTTCGCAGTAAAAGAGTGGGACCTAGTTGCTAATCTTGTGGCCTTCGATATAAAAACAGTCTCAACGAGGAGGGTACAATTTAAAATAAAAATTCTACGCCTTAACTAGTTCGGACGTCAAAACAAACATCTCCTTTTTTTCTCGCTAATGTAATTTAATTTCATTGTATGATGTCTAGAACTTAAGCCATATAGTGTTCAAAAGAAAAAAAAGCACTGGAATATACAAATGAACTAAAAAACAAATTTTCCAAGATATTGTAAGTAAAGTCATTTATTAAAGTTCAAAAAAAGAAAAACAAATTTGTTTTCTTTATTAAGAAAATGTCTAGTCCAATTGATGACTTGTTGTCCATTACACAAAATTCTGAAAAAGTACATGATAAACAAAATCAATTTATGGCAAATGTCCAACCTCCTGCAAAAATGGTTTTATCAGGGAATTTGACAACTAAGTGGAAAAGGTTGATTCGAAATTTTTGAAATTATTCAAAAGCCAGTCAACAAATAATCTGATAGTTCCTACCAAACATCTGTCTTTTTGTTAATAATAGAAGATGCATAAGACATTTACAAGGGATTGATATTTGATAATGAAGAGGAGGGAGAAAATTTGGAAATAGTAATAAAGAAATTCAAAGAGTTTTTTATTGGAGAAATCCATGAAGTTTATGAAGCTTACAAATTTCATAATCTAGACTAAACTATCGCCTGATTCACACTCCACCCACGTCTATTGAACAGGTTAAGAGGCTCATCCCTTGTTCCCTGTTTAGGATGTGGTCTCCGGTTTTCTCTTTTTCAATCTTTTCACTCTTACATGGCCCCCTGCACATCAGTAGCATTATCGCCTTGCTTGGGGTGATATGATTTTTTTTATAAAAAAACAAAAAACAAAAGAAGCATTTTTAGAGGCAAGGAGCTTCAGAGACAGTATAGAGGCATATATCGCTGCTCTCCAGCAGTTAGCAAAAGGCTGCGATTTTAGGGGAAGTGTTATTCAGGCTAATTCATGGTCAAATAGTTGTAGGAGTTAAAGATGATACAGTTAGGGAAAAGTTTTTAAAGGACAAAAAACAAATGTATAAACATAGGCTCGGCCTATGAAACTGCAGAGTAACAAACTCAAAATATTTCTTTAGTCCCAAATGCAACAGAAGCCAACATTAACAGAGTAAAACCAAAGAAAAAATTTTTTTTTAATCATATCACCCCGAGCAAGGCAGTAACACCACTAATGCACAGGGTGCTACGTAAGAGTGAAAAGATTGGAAAAGAGAAAGCCGGAAACCACATCCTAAACAGGGAACAAGGGATGAGCCTCTTCACCTGTTCAATAGATGTGGGTGGAATGTGAACTGGGCGATAGTTTAGTCTATCTACTCCAATTAAAAAAAAGAAAAGAGTAAAAAGATTGGAAAAGAGAAAGCCGGAAACCACATCCTAAACAGGGAACAAGGGATGAGCCTTTTCACCTGTACAATAGACGAAGTGGAGTGTGAACTGGGCGATAGTTTAGTCTATCTAAAATTAGGGGATGTGTAGTAATGCAGGTTTACCTCTCTTGTCAAAAAATGGCATCAGCCTTCAATATAAAAAAGGAGCCTCAACAAGGAGAGGACAATTTAAAATTCTCTGCATTAACTTGTCTGGACATCAAAACAGTCAAAGACTTCATCTTCTCTTCATTCCTTCTCCTGTAATTTAATATACTTATGTCGCAATCCTGTCATAATTCTAGGAGAATTCTAGGAGAAAATGACATCACAGTTTCCCACATTTATCTGAAGATCAACCATTCTAACCATCATGATTCTGTTACTCTTGCCAAAGTATTGAAAAAAAGAATATTATGCAAAAATTTGTGGGACTGGCAGATCTAACATTTGAGAAATGACAAGTGAAGAAACACGCTATGTCCTTTGGTCTATTGCTACTAATGATATAATTAATGTGGTCATGGAAGAATCCGGGCAAGCTGAAATTAAAGTTACTAAAAAGCTATGTGGTAAGGTATTCATTTCAAATTGGTTACTGGAGCAGGTATAACAGTTATCTCCAAGTTACTTCCCAATTATTCAAAAATGTTACGAACAACAGTATGGACCAGGTTGCCACCAGATAAAATTATCAGTCATGTGGAGGCTTTATTAGAAATTTCAAAAGCAAAGTCTAAACAGGATTTGTTTGTTACTGAAAATTTGTAGAAACCAGTACTGGAGGGGAACTAGCAATAACTGCTCTTAAACTACTGAGAAGAGTGAATTTTATAAAAAGTCAAGACCACAGATATAGAAAAGAATTTCTAGAACTTTTCATAGACATTTTTCATTCATTTTTCAATAACAATCAAACCCAAAGTCTTTAAAAATAACACGATTGAATATACAAAGACCAACAAGTATTTTCACCAAATCATTTAATAAACTAACAACAGGCATCAGACCTTCATGAACATAAGAACAATGGTAAAATTTTATTTCTTGATTGTCTGTCATGTTCAATGTTATTTAGTTCCTTTTTATACCCCAGCAGTAGTCAGCCATCATTTGTTTGTCCCACTGTCCCTGGTAGCAATCTGCCATTGTTTTGATATCCTGATGGAAACATTCTCCTTGCTCATCACTCACATTCTTGCAATTATCTGAAAATTTATCTAAATGGCTCTGTAAAAATTTATCTAAATGGCTCTGTAAAAAAGGAACCTTAATACTCATATTAGTGTATTACTGACAAAGAGTATCACTGATAAAGTTTATCAATTTGAATTTTGGTGATAAATAGCAAAACTTTGGTAGTTCTATTTTTAAAATTTTAACACAAAAAACACATTTTTTCTTATAAAAACAGTTTATTTATTAACTAAAATCATAATCAGCCAAGATTGTTAATTGATCATTTTTCCAAAAATGAGCAATTTCAATACAGCAAAAATGGTAGCTAACCATGAAAATCTAAAGTCATTTTTGGACTCAGCCTCTATCAGATTAGCTAAAAAACGTTTTGTTTCTTGGCACCAAAAATCATATTGCCCACAGTAATAGACTTACCTTAACCAACCGCCGCTTCTACTCTAGCAGCTTTTTTTCACACACTTCTTGCCTGTGGAACTTCCTTCCAGATACTTGCTTACTTGATAGCTACAATCTCCAAAAGTTTAAATGCAACATCAATTGCCATCTTCTATCTCTTTGATTCCCATCTTTCTCCTACCCTTTCTTCGACATACCCTGTACCTTGTTTTTTTAGTCTTTTTTTTTCCTTTTTTCTCAGTGTAAGCCCCTGTGCACCAGTGGCAGTCCTGCCTTGATTGGGATGAAACGATTATATATATATATATATATATATATATATATATATATAAGAAAAATTAAGGCAGACATGTTATTCATGGTAAATCAGAAGTATGGGCCTATTTCAGGCAAACCATCATCAACTTCTGTCTTTATTGTACAAAAGATTTTACACGAATCTGTAAAACGTGTAAAATCTTTTGTACAATAAAGACAGAAGCTGATGATGGTTTGCCTGAAATAGGCCTATACTTCCGATTTACCATGAAATAACGTGACCGCCTTAATATTTCTTATATTTGCTCTATATGCATTTATATACATATATATTTAGAGCTCTCTTAAAGAGTTATCCTACCACGGTATGTACAGGATACTCCTTTGGATTCTTCTATATCTACACCACATGCTGATATATATATATATATATATATATATATATATATATATATATATAAATTACAAAGACTATTAGGCATGATAAACTACATAGGAAAATTTACTAAGAATTTAGCAGATGCTACAAAACCTCTCAGAGATTTACTGAAGAAAGAAAGAAAACACTTGGTTTGGGAAGATCCACAAGAATTTGAAAAAGATGTTGAGCTCTGCACCAATTTTAACCAATTATGATGCCAATAATCCAACGAAGGCTTCAGTAGATTCTTCTTCATATGGCTTAGGTTGGGTTTTTCTGCAGCTGCAGAAGGGAAGGAATGAATGGAGATGAGTATTTTATGCATCAAGATTTATGATGACTGAGCAAAAATAAGCTCAACTAAAAGAGAGGCTTTTGCTTTTACCTGGTGCTGCAAGAAATTTGCTGATTTCCTAGTCGGTTTACCAAAGTTTATTATAGAAATGGACCACAAATCACTGCTGATACTTCTAAAAAAAAGAAATATCTAGATGAACTGACCCCTTCAAATGAGACAAATGAGGTTCTCATATGATATCATTTATATACGAGGAAAAGAATGGCCAACACTTTACCTTATGCTCCAACTAGTCACGATATACAGAACAAATCTGAAACTCGTTTGTTAATTTGGTAGTTGCTAATATTTCAATAAGTAATCAATTTCCTGAAGAAATTAGAATAACCACCACCTATAAATTTGTTGTTTTTCATTTTTTTTTTACTTTTTTCAGCGCAATCTTATTGATGTACATAAATAAATTATTAGATAAAGTTTCCAATTATAAAAAAAAATTTGGAAAAATTTCAGTATTTAAACAATTTTACAAAGTTATAGTAAATCAATCCTCCATTTTGGAACCACTCATATTGGGGTAGCTTTGTTTTGTTTTTTTGGGGATAAGTTGTTGCTCTTGTTTTTGTCTTTTTCAAGTTTTCTTCAGTTCTTATGATGGCATCTTCCTCGGAAACTCCAAGAATGGCTTTATTCAAAAATTTCACAAAGGATTCAGTTGTTGAATATGCGCAAGCAAAAAAGTTAATGCACAGGATCGATTTACTATAAGGGTGTATGAAAACTGAGCCCCCCCCCCCCCAAATTGTTTTACTACTGAAATTTTTACAAATGCACTGAAAAAAGTTAAAAAACATTGATAGTCAACAAATTTACAGGTGGTGGTAATGTCGTACCGGAGAATGGTTCCAAAATGGAGGATCGATTTACTATAATGTTGTATGAAAAACCGAGCCCCCCCTCCCCACATTACCCACAAGGAAACACAGAAGATAAACAGGCAGTTCAAAAACGGTGAAAGACTTGTTAAAAAAGGGCAAGTGATCTCTATGTAGCCCTTCCAAATTACAGGATTATCCCTTTGAAACTAAAAGTCTGGCAGAATTATTAATGAAATCTGTGTACTTGGATCCCAGCAATTCCCAGTTTATTCTCCAAAGATTTGTCTTAGCAGAAATCTTACAAAGATTTCTAAAGAATTGATAGCATTAAAGCTAGACAAAAAGGTATTTTGATCTAAGACAGCTAACAAATGTTCACACTAATCTAGACAGTGTGGGTTCAAACACTAAAAACTTCAGCAGTCATTGTAAAACCAGTTTCACCAAGTTCTGTTCGAACTAAGACAGCCAGTGGAATTCAACAACAAAATACCTTTCACCTCAGGCAAAGGACTGAACAACCATCATCAACAAAAGTTACCAACCCACAAACTTCCAATATACTGTAGCATCAATTGAGACCTGTTTCAGATGTCAGTTACTCTCAGAAACAAAGTGCAGCTGAATTGTCAGGGGACAAAAACAAAATCCAAATAACTGAAATTGAAGAGCTAGTGGCAATGGCAACAGCCTGTCAGTTTACACTAGATAGGGTTACAAGGTTTGATAAACTTTCATATTAAAGAAAGTTTTTTTTTAAATTAAGGGATGTGTAGTAATCCAGGGTTACCTCCCTTGTCAAAAAATGCTATCTGCCTTTGGTATAAAAAAGGAGCATCAATGAGAAGGAAAAAATTTAAAATTCTCTGCATTAACTCATCTGGAAATCAAAACAAAGACTTCATTCTCTCTCCTGTAATTTAATACACTTAAATTATGCCACAATTCTGTCATGACTTATTAAAAATCTTGACAGAAGAAAATTATATCAGTTTTCCACATTTATCTGACCATTAACCAATCTAGCCATTATGATTCTGTTATCCTTGCCAATATATGAATGTCCGTTCTGCCCAATAAATAAAAAAAAGTGCCCTCCATGTATTTATTCTTTCTTGAGCATGCAAGGTAACATTTTCTGATTTTTAGGAAATGCTACGCCACGTACTTAGAAATACAATATATTCTCTCAAGTATGTGACTTCACGTGTACATTAAAGTCCCTTTTCTGTGAAAAAACTTCATTACACACTTTACAAGCAAAAGGAATCCTTATTGCATGAGTTTTTAAATGTATTTGCAAAAGATCCTTCCTAGAAAAAGCTTTCTTACATAATTCACAAGGATATGGTGTTTCACCAGTATGTGTTCGAAGGTGTGTTTTCAAATTCCATTTTAGAGAAAATACTTTTCCACATATGTCACAAGAAAATGGAGTCTCTCCTGTATGTGTTCGCATATGCGTATTTAAATTGTCCTTTCGAGCAAATTCTTTGCTACACATTTCACAAGAAAATGGAGTGTCTCCAGTATGAGTTCTCATGTGTACCAGCATGCTACTTTTGTGGGAGAAGGCTCGACTACATATATCACATGAGAACGGAGTCTCACCTGTGTGAATTCTCATGTGACATTTCAGTACATTCTTTCGGCAAAATGTTTTCCCACACACTTCACAATCAAAGGGCCTCTCTCCAGTATGAGTATAACTATGAGACTTCAAAGCACCTTTTCTAGAAAAAACTTTACCACAAACCTCACATGTAAAAGGAGTATCACCTGTATGCAGCGTTAGATGTGATTTAAGGCTACCTTTGTGAGAAAATACCTTACTACATATTTCACAAGAAAACTGAGCCTGTCCTGTATGAATTCTCATGTGATTTTCCACATGAGATTTTATAGTGGAGTTTTGAGGCAATGCACTGCTACATATATCAGAAGGAAAAAGAGTCTCTCCAGAATGAATCCTAAGGTGCTTTTTCAACTCGCTCTTTAGAGAAAAACATTTGTCACATATTTCACAAGCAAATGGCTTCTCACCTGTATGAGTCCTTATGTGAAATGTCAAGGCAGGCTTTTGGGAAAAACCTCTGTTACAAATTTCACAAGTAAATGGTTTCTCACCTGTGTGGGTCCTTATATGAAATGTTAAGGCAGACTTCCAAGGAAAAGCTTTGCCACATATTTCACAAGCAAATGGTTTCTCACCTGTGTGGGTCCTTACATGAACTGTCAAGGCTGACTTCCAAGGAAAAGCTTTGTCACAGATCTCACAAGCAAATGGTTTCTCGCCTGTATGAGCCCTTTCGTGTATTGCTAAGGCTGACTTCCAAGGAAAAGCTTTACCACATACTTCACATGCAAATGGTTTCTCGCCTGTGTGAGTCCTCATGTGTACTCTTAAAGCTGACTTCCATGGAAAAGCTTTGCAACAAATTTCACAATCAAATGGCTTCTCTCCTGTATGAGTTCTCATATGAATTGTTAAGGCATACTTCTTAGAAAAAGCTTTCCCACATATTTCACAAGGAAAAGGCCTCTCACCTGTGTGAGTCCTTATGTGAATTGTCAAGGCAGATTTCCAAGGAAAAGCTCTACCACATATTCCACAACATAATGCAGGATCCCCTGTCTTAAAACTTTGATTATTTTTCAACATGTCTGCTCTTTGAATGTGTTAACTGTCAAGTGTGCATTTTTAGTAAATGCTTCATCATAGATTTTCACAGTGAAATCAAGTCTCTAGTTTAAATACAGCTTCTGTTTGCCCATTTGCAGGGTTGATGTTCATTACTTTTTAGAATCTTCAATGAAAAACATCTTGCTCTGCAGATTACAGCATTGTAATTCTTTTTCTAACTCAGAATATTCTCCTTTTAAATTTTCATTCCTGTAATTAGAAAGAAAAACATAGTGAAAAGATATCTTTATATTTGAAAACACTTATAACAATACTGCTTAAAAAATAGTCAATAACTAATAAGCTAACCTTAATTTTATATACCCAAAGCCAACAATTGGAAGGACAAACATAATGAAAAAATCTATGCCATAATAACTCCAACAGTAACAATCCACAACAAATTTTCAAGAAAGGATGAAGATTATTGTAGTCTTAATGAACTACCATATAGGAGAAGGAATCAACACATTACCAAAAATTTTGACTGTATAATATTTCATCTACATGATTCATATACATCACTTAATCAAATGTACTGACAGAAAAGGAGATACTGAAAATAAATATTTGTTGTATAAAACAAAGGCTTTTTTTTCATCAATAAGTTGCAGTATTATTGATATATGTTTTAACAAGAGAAAATCTCACTTCAATGTGTTTGTTTAAGTAAGACTTTTGGCAACATTTAACATATTTACCACAAAAAAAAAAAGAAAAACTATGTGTCAAAAGGATGGTTTTCCTCTTGACAACAGGATTACTCTATACATCATCTATAATTTTTATTATTTTAATAAAACCGAAACATATAGATCTGTACTTTTATGCATTCTCTTTTCTCTCAAGAATTGACAACAAAAGTATTGATCATTAATTGGCAACAAAAGTATTGATCATTAATTGGCAACAAAAGTATTGATCATTAATTGGCAACAAAAGTATTGATCATTAATTGACAACAAAAGTATTGATCATTGGCAACAAAAGTATTGATCATTAATTGGCAACAAAAGTATTGATCATTAATTGACAACAAAAGTATTGATCATTAATTGACAACAAAGTATTGATCATTAATTGGCAACAAAAGTATTGATCATTAATTGACAACAAAGTATTGATCATTAATTGACAACAAAAGTATTGATCATTAATTGACAACAAAAGTATTGATCATTAATTGGCAACAAAAGTATTGATCATTAATTGACAACAAAAGTATTGATCATTAATTGACAACAAAAGTATTGATCATTAATTGGCAACAAAAGTATTGATCATTAATTGACAACAAAAGTATTGATCATTAATTGGCAACAAAAGTATTGATCATTAATTTTGTAAAAAGAATAAAAACAACATAAGAAATAACATCAAACATTTTTGTGGCCAATTCTCAAGAAAACAAAAGTATAAATCCAGATATTCACACTGCAAATTTATGTGGTGAAAGCAAATGGAAAAGAAAATTAGTTACGCATGTGTTCATTTGTTTATTTAAAATTTCTTGTTCTCCTGTTCACAGGCATTTTTATAAATTTACAAAGAAAAATATTTATTTTCATACCTATCTTTTCTATCATAATAAAGACCATTTTATATATATATGTATATTTGAGTATTATGTGGTTCCAATAGGTACCCTACTCAAACAAAATAATTTTCTTTAAAATTTAATTCCTGTTTCATTTATAATTTATACTGTAACATAAATAAAAGAAATGAATATTTTAATAAAATAAATGACCCACACAATACTAAATTGTTGTTCTTAATACAATATAACTAAGTATACCACAATTATTTAAATCTAATTCTGACTTATACTCATAGATAGTAGTAAAAAAATCTATTGTTCAATAAAAACCTAAAATCCAACCTCCTGATTAAAATTATTGTCTACTCATTTAAAAAATTTAAGGTCCCACTATGTATCTTCACCAGACAAAATTAAAAAGTGACATGTCTAGATCTAAGCCATCCTGCCCACTTTCATAACACAAACATTATATCTCCATAATTACATAATTTTTAATTTTGATTGAATCAATTTTGACACGCCTAAATGCATTTTATCCAACTACCATTTCCTAATTTTCTGAATAACCATGAATTCATCTTGTATTTTCAAAAATGAATCATTTTCACCATTTATTTTAACATATCACTTGAAGAGGAACAGTTTTGTTCTGAAACATGAAAATTTTTGTGTAGTGATATTATGCTTTTATAAACCATTATAATAACAAAATTACAATATTAATCTCTACTCTGTATAGAGCACTCTTTATAAAAGTAAATGCTTGAACAGTGGGTTTTTAATCTACATGTTCTTTCACTTTTTTGTAATATATATATATATATATATATTCAAAATAATACCTAAACTGACTCTGTAAGTATCTAAATCCTAAAATTCTACAAAGATAAACTTTAAGAAAAACAAAGCCGTTGTGTGAAACCGCGGTAGGTTTTGGCTATCTTGTGATTCTTTATGTATATATATATATATATATATATATATATATATATATATGTTTGAACATTATTTTTAATGTTTACTCATATTTGAGTGGATAGTCTGTTTTTTCTATAATTAAACAGTACATTGTTAAATATCAACCAGCCTAAATGTTCAAGAAATCTTATTTCGAAAATATTTATCTTCTGGCAGGATTTGAACCTGCATACTCCTATTAGATCTGATGTGTCTTACCACTTGACCACAGAAGATATCATAGGAGACAAAGTCTGAATTAAGCCTTAAATACATATTCTCCTGATTTCTTTTAGAACATCTATCTCTGCTTGGAATCGTATCCTAATGTAATCAAATGCAACTGAAGACAACATTACATATAATATATATATATATATATATATATATATATATATATATATATGTACCTACTATTGAGTATCTTATATTAAGACATAAGAATATCGCTTTGGGCGATCATGTCTCAAAAGAGACATGACTGACTGGGCAGAAGATTATCCCACAGTAGATTGCCATTACTTTCTGCAGTAGACTGGTTGCCAACTAAGACTATAGAACCGCATATGTCCTATTATTTAACCCATAAGGGTATTTGTGCATAAGTAAAAGCAAGGAATTCAACTGAAATTTGAACTCAATTCCCTGATTTGTCATTCCGAGTCGATATCCATTGCACCACAACGCATATCCAGTGTACCACTGTTTCACGTCAACTTACCGACCTCAAGATGTCAACTGACACATACGGACATTCCTAAAAATTTCAACTGCCTCCTCTTGATGTTAAGTATAAGTTTTCTTTTTGTTTTTTTCTCTTCAAAATCTTGTTGTTTGTTGCTCACTTGTTTAGCTCATGATATCCTCAGCATCTTTCTGTAGAACCACATTTCTGTGACTTCAAGTCTCTTCTTCATCTTTAAGGAGATTGTCTAGATTTCACTATGATACAGGAGGGCAGAACAGTTTAATACTCTTTTTTGTTCACACCACCACAACTTTTAAAAGACAAAATTTGTGATAGTGTGCAGGATAGGAAATTAAGGATTAAAATCAACCTTCTTCTTCACTTTTACAAAAATTTACAATGACGTATGAAATCCTGGTTCTTCCCAAGTAGAAAAGAATAAAAGAAAAAGTCAAACCAAATTTCGCAAGTTGGTGTTAAACTGGTTTGTTGACCAATGGGAGTTACTTCCAAGATCAAAAGGGACTTTGCGATCAAGTGTGAAAATCTAAAATTACTATAAAAGGCCAGTCAACACACAGACACAAATGGAAGCAGTGAAAAAGACAAAACTAAAATGTAACTTCAACTTTAAATCAACCCAGAGATAAGGTCTTTTTCTTTCCTTCTCGTGTGCTGATCTCTTTTACTTCTTCTCCATTCAAAAAACATTCCTACTGAATGAATACATACGTACGTACACCTATACTCTTTCAACAATTACTACTACGAACAATTTCTACAACTTTTGATACCCTTAACTTTTTAATTGAACATTAATTTCTACGAATTTTTGTTATTCTTTCCTTTTAATAAATTTCTATTTTAACATAAACATATATATTTTATTCTTACACTATTCCACTATTATTCACTCATTCCAACCTGGTACCAACTAACCTTCTGATGATGAAAACCTTCTGATAATTCTGATGATGATAACTCTGGATAAAACTTGTAGGCTGTAGAGAGTTCGGTTATGTCTGACACAAGGCCGAATTGAAGAAACATTAACCATCTTCCTACAGCTTCAAGTGAACATTTCAATACAATTCCTTAAAAAAAATAAACTAAAAGTTCTGTTCAAATACAGTGAATTATTTAAAGATCATAGCTATCAATGCTTCAAAATAATCTCATATTTCTTTGGGGAGCATCATTTTTTTAATGAAACGTTCAACTAGGTGAAGTACAAAAAAAAGTTCTTACGTCGTCCATAAAAAAGGGCATCTTGGAATATGTGAAATTTTTACGCGCATTTGTCGGTTGGTTGATTTTCTTTTAACATTTCTTTAACCCTTGTTGGGTTATTTAACGTCAAGCTTTTTTTTTTTTTTGTAGGAGACACCCAGTGAGGATCGAACTCAGTAGTATTGGTCAACTGGACAAGCCTCACACAAACCATTATTATCCCATGCCCAAAGAATATGGGAAAACAAAAAACGGCTTTTTGTTTTCGACTACTATGAAAATACAAAATGTAACTTCATTTCTTTTGTGGATTTTTAGTTTGTTCCTCCTCTAACAAAAAAAGTATACTTTTTTTTTTCCTTTATGACTTTCCTGAAATTTTAAAAAAATATCCAGTAGCCATCATTCTTTTGTTTTTAATGTTGGTAGTTTACAACTAAACTCGGCTAATGCCATTTCACGACAAAGAATATTATTGACACTTCATTACATTTCAATTATGGGAGGCCCGGTGGAGTTAGGTATTTTTTTTTTTTTTTTTTTTGTAGTTGTTGTTTTTAATGTTAGTAGTTTAAAACTAAACTCTGCTAATGCCATTTGATGACAAAGAATATTACTGACACTTCATTACATGGGAGGCCCGGAGGAGTTCGGTTTGTTTTTTTTTTAATGTTAGTAGTTTAAAACTAAACTCTGCTAATGCCATTTCACGACAAAGAATATTATTGACATTTCATTACATTTCAATGGGAGGCCCGGACGAGTTAGGTATTTTTTTTTTTTTTTACCTTAAGCGAATAAGTAAAAAATTTTATAAGGGGAGTGTTCATATTTTTACGTACCCCTTCGTTAATGACATTCAGTATGCCAAAGCAAAAGAAATAATGTGGCTTTTCAAACACTGGAAATCATGTTTTATTGTTAAATGTCAAGTAAAAAAAAATATTACTTACATCGGAATTTTTACATTTTCTAACAACTCCAACTAGTGACCACAAATTGAAAAGACTTTCCTTATTCATTCATTTAAAACAAAATTCGATTTTTTAAACCATCATCAAAAATACAAGTACTTACAAATTATGATTCAACAAAACATAACATGACGAGAAACATCCACATCGCTCCAGTTAATAAGTCATTTACTTATAGAAACGATAACTATCGTCTGCACCTTCCATTTTTTTGTTTATTGTCGTTGATGACGATAATGCTTATTGTTTTGGTTGGTATCTTGTTTTATTTTTACGCGCATTTAAAAAGAAGAAGAGGTCTAAAAAAACAACATTTTAAAATTTTTCGTATGAAAGACAAACATGTTTTTTTTAAAATTCAATAAATTATAAAATGTGTCTTTAGCGTGATTAAAAAAAAAAGGCTACCAATGGGAGATAATTCTAGTTGGTTATCTGTTTAAAAACAAAAATAAATAAAAACATAAAAGTAAAAAAAAATAATAATAAAAGTTTGTTTGGGTAGAAAGAATAATAACAAATTCGGTTCGTTGGAAGTAAAGAACTCATAGAGAAAATGACATTTTCAAAAGGTAATATTTTCAACAAAGATATTTTTATTTAATTTTTAAAAGTCATAAATGAAATATCTGGATAAACTAGAAAACCAAACTTAAATTTTTTGCTAATTTTCCTAAAAAAAACCCCAAAAAAACGTATGACTGATGTATAGTTTATTTTTGCAAGAGTTTTAAAACCGAGAATCAACTTTTGTTTTATAAAACTTGTCAAAATGTGAAAAATTGCCAATAAAATGAAAACTTTAAAAAAAAAAAGAAAAATTCATATTCCAATCAATTTCTATTTGAAATGCACTCTTACAGTATTTTAACTTTCAATTAAAGATAAAATGAAAGCTTCAAAACACCTTTTCATTTTGAAGAATAATTTTAAAAGTTAGGTTTCGAAAATTAGTGGAGGTACCATTGTGGGATTCACGTGTATTTATACACATTTCCCCCCCACATTTCGCACTCACACACACACATACATACATACATACATACATACATACTCATACATTACTTCTGTCACGAGTGTTTCTTCCTTCTCGAAACACGCGGCTTTCACGTGATGCTCCTTTGCTTTCCCGCGTTTTCGCGAGGATTATTTAAGTGGGGGACACACGTATTAGCAGGTCAGTTCCAGTTTCAGCTTGGGCTCCGCTGCCCTCGATAGCGGCCATGCTATCGCGGGGACATGTTTCTCAGTCTTACCTAACTCGCTCTCACACCATCGCACTAATTGCAGGTAGCAATTAGCTGCTAATTGGAAGATGTGTGTGATTGTGCACATGTGTGTTTAAGAAATAATCTTAAACACACATGTGCACAATCACACACATCTTCCAATTGGAACCTTCTTCAACTCAACATCAGTATGTATATTACATTCTTTCTTTCAGGAACAGTATTCAATTTATGCGGATGTGCGTTGTGGTGCATTGGATATCGTCTCGGAACGAGAAATCGAGGAGCCGAGTTCGAATTCCAGTTGAATTCATTGCATTCACTTACGCGCAAATACCCTTAGGAAAGGTATTAATCCGTTTCTTCCTTCCAGTTATGGGTTAAATAACAGGGCAGATTGGCTTCTATAGCCTTGGCTGGCAACCAGTCTACCGCAGAAAGCAATGGCAACTTACTGCGGGATAATTTTCTTCCCAGTCAATCATGTCTCTTTCGAGACATGATCACCCAAGCGTGTTTCACGTTTGGCACTTAACTGACTGATTCAATTATTGACTTTACTTCATGTCTCTTAACGTTACAAGGGAAACAACTGTTCCTTATTAATCTCGACTATGTAAACTTATTGTTAAATACAATTCATTGTTGTTTTAATTCAAGCGTTATTGTTGTCTTATTTCCAACTTCAATTACACGAGAACGAATCTTAATTATACATACGTTTGCGGATACCCCGGTATACCCCGGGTATCCGCAACACCTACTTGTCATTCAGTTAAGTGCCAGTCATATTCACGTTTATATGCTATTGTAGGGTTTGATACATTCACACCCACCCACCCACACACATGGTCATTCAGCGTTCACGTGATAACCCTAGTTTTTCGTGCTCCGGCATGCCAATAAAAGTCGGGAGCGTTATGTGTTACGGCAGTTAGGGTTTCGTCCCGGGCAAGAGCAGACATGTTTATTACCTAACTCACACATACACATGCGCACTAATTGCGAGTAGCAATTAGTGGCGCAAATTTTTATTTCTCACCAGCATGCACACACAACGCTAAAAAACTCCAATTGGAAACAGACATTAACAGTATGTACATTAACTTCATTCAACCTGAACATTTACGTTTCTCTCCAGACAAAGGGAAAGAACTTTTCTTTCCTTATTTGATTTGTATGCTTTCAACTCTAATATATTGTTGTTCTGGTTACTTTCGCCTTTTCGTGTTTCTTTATTTCCTGTGTTATTTTTAATGATCCAAGTTACGCCGAGCCGACTCGTAGAAATAAATTAGTAATGGACACATCGTCCTCTACACTATCATGTCTCTTTTGAATTGATCCATGACTAACTTGGCGGAAAATTTCCCCGCAGTAGATTCTTATTGCTTTATGCGGTAGACTCTTTGCCATCCAAAGCTATATAACCCAATCTGTTCTTCTATTTAACCCATAGCTGGAGGGAAAAGAGGTGAATTCATATATTTTCCAAGGGTATTTGTGCGTAAGTAAATGCAACGAATTCAACTGGAATTCGAACTCTGCTCTATGAATTCTCAGTCTGATAATATTTAACTTAAAAGTATTAATTCATTTTAGAATAAATATTTTCAAATTTTCATATTACGGTAATTTAATAAATAAGCAATATTTTAATGAACTAAAAACGTCACTGATAAAAAAAATATATATATAGAAACTAAAAAGAAAAAATACTGGCAACACAATAATAATATTCGTGGAATAGTTACCAAATTTCTCCTGGGGTTTTTACTTTTACTGTAAAAGTTTTAAGAGTAAAACGAACTACGTATTTAATTAGAGTGTTTGAGGGCATTGTTTTAAAAAAAAAACGGAAAACATTGTGTCAAAACGAAGGTTATTCCCTTGACACCGCTATTTTTGACTCCTGTGATTTTTATTTAGGTGCTTATAAAAAAAGGTATACATACCTGAGGTTTAAAAATTAGCTACCTCCACAGAAATGCGATACCTAAGATTTTAAAATAAATTTTTTAAAATGAAATTTCTTTCTGAAACTTTTATTTTAGTTTTAATTTCACGCTAATATTTAAATCTAATATTTTTCACTAAGCAGAAAAATACTTTGCTTTATTTTAAAACTAATTTAAATTGACTGGAAGTTGTTCTTGTTTTTTTGAAACCACGAAACAACAATTTAGTACTAGCTATCGGTCAGTACAATGTAAAAAATCTCTTTATTAAAAAAAATCTTCCAAAAATAAAATATACTTTTCTGAAACTTTATTTGAAGAATATCAGCTAATTTAAAGTTCAATTTATCTGATTTAAAACTAATATTATTTAGTAAGTAATATTAGTAGAAATGATTTTTTCACACGAAGATAGGTGCTTTTTAAAAGGTGCTGATTGACTGGCAGACGAAAGTTTATCTAATTTTTTTCTACAGTGAACATATCTAAAAACTTGCAAAATATAATGTTCGTGCCTTTTTTATATAACTTTTAACTACCCAGTAATCTTAAAAATTTAATTAAATACTCTCCGTTATCTAATGTTTTATCAAATTCTATGTACATTGACTTAGAATTTACTCTACTGAATTGTAAGCTGAATTGTAAGCTGTTCTATTTACTATTTAGTAAATTTGGTTTTTACCGCCTAACCAGTCCTTAAGAAATGTACTCCAGAACGATATATTCTTTAAATTGTACGATAAGCGCCTAGCTGCTCTTGATTTTTCTGCTTGTTGGAAATCCTCTTCTGTCGTTCCAATCTTTAACTCAAGCAAACCATCTGATCTTTCTATTGGCCTATTATACGTCTATCTGCTTTTAGAAAAATACTGAAGGCCGAGAAAAAAAAAACCAGCTTGACGCCTGCGACAAGTTTCCGAAGTAAACACACACTTAAGTAACTATTATCAAAGTCCGACTTGTAAACTATCAACTACCAAGTCAAACTGACCTTTGCCAAATTTAATTACAAAGGAGTAAGAACTTATTCAAATCGAAATCAAATAAACAAAAGTATTATTTGTTCAGAGAGTTAACCCTGTTCGTTTATTTCTGAAGTTTCCGAAATGAACAAAAGTTCTAGATTTTAAAATTCAAATACGAAGCACTGGAATCATTGATTTTCTTAGAAATAAACGAATTTTCTCGAATTTACAAAACCTTGTTTAGCACACACGCAAAAGCGAATTCAAAACAAAACTTATGGGATACACATTTTTTTTCTATTAAAATAAGCAATAAGAAAATACATAAAAACATTATAGAAATTTTGGATCAAAACGGCATTAGAATTTAAATTACATTTTTATATTTCTCAACCAATCAGCTAAAAACATAGAATAAGAACATTCTAGAAAAATAGGATCGGAAGTCAATTAACAAAAAATATTTAGGCCCCAAAACAAAATAGTAAAATACAAATCTGATTGGTCAATAAATGTCTTCGCACCTAAATGTTAGGAAGATTCTTTGATCCACTATTATGGTATATAAATAACACACAGTTAGGAAAAAAGAGTTCAGTCACCAAGCTAGCCATTAAGTCAGCATGTAACCGATACTTTGTCCGGCCAAGTCATTCTTCCACACCAAAGTTCATGACCTAGCTACAGAGGGCCGTGAAAGGAAAAACCCGACAAACTTTCTTTCATCAACGCGACATGCAGTCGCCACCCGAGATGAACTTAATGTAAGTAAGAACGACTTATTTACGGACTCCGTTAATATAAACTTACACACACCTTTAAACAAATTTAACTTCTTGCCAAACTTTATTTTCCAAAAGGCAATTTTTCACATCTTGTATTTTATTTGTTTCTACATGCTAATTTTATTTTATACATATTAAATTGTTTGTTGTTTAATGTTCGTTGTGACTTATTCCATTTCTTTTGCGCGATTGTAAAACATTGTGTTGTATTTGTGGGGGAACTAATCTCGAGAGCAATACCCGTAAAATACGGAAGCACATCAACCAAGCACTTACCAAATCCCCTACAAACTCGTGAAATTTCACACATCGATGCGAAATGTTTTTCGACTAATAGAAAAGTAGGGAACATCTAAAAACAGCATTCAAATAATCTTTAATTATCAGAAACAAATTATTTTACAGACCCTTTTAGCAAGCCGACACGAAGTTTGTTTGTCGTCCAATGAATAGGCCAGAATCACATCCGGGAGTGAATTCCCAAATGACTTTTCGAGCCCCACAAACAAAATGAAAGACGGAGTAAACTCGAGTGTCGCCAGTGAGAAGAATACGAGCGTAATTAACAAACGTCAAGCGATCGTTATTATTATTGCCTCTCTCTTTCTCTCTCACCAACTTCCTCTTCATCGTTCACCTGTCTCCCTTTTCTTATAGTTGATAACCACATGGAACCCTTTAAGACTGAGCAAATACTTCAAAGACACTCATTACCAAAGATAACTCGCATACATACATACATACATACATACATACGTTCCTGCCTACATCCATACAAGTTACAACTACAAACTCTTGATACCCTTAACTTCTTAATACTGTTTCTCATTGAACATTAACTTCTACTAATTCATGTTATTCTTTTCTATTAATAAATTTCTATTTAAACATACAAAAGGTATACTTTTATTCTTCTACAAATCCACACTCTGATAATTTCAATAATAATTCTGGATAAAACCTGTAAGTTGTAGGAAGTTTGGTTACGTTTCACACAAGGCTAATTCCACAAAACATTAACCATCTCTCTAGATTTACAACAAAAGAGCATCTGGCACATCTCCACACTGGTGATCCAGATGTATGTGTTCACATCTGGCATTTCTCCACATAGTGATTTTCAAATAAATCATTGCGCATCCAAATGAAAATTGGGGACAAACTGTCTAAAATTTTATGCTTTCTTATATCTTTTTAGAACTTTATGGAATTTAAGGTTGTGTGTTGGTGTTTTTTTTTTTAATCATTTCACCCCAAGTAAGGCGGTACCGCCACTGATGTGTAGAGGGCTACATAAGAGAATTAAAGTTTTAAACAGGAGGAGAGTGAAGACAAAGACGAACCAGCTACGGGGGGTGAAAGAGAAAGGGCAAGAGAAGGATGTGAACACAGGAGTGAAGACAGTTGCGAAGGTAGAGAGAATGGAAATGAACAACATATACAGGGTGATGTGGAAACGGCTGGAGTTAAGTGGATAATATAGGAATTGACTTTGCATTTAATTTCCTGGAGGTTGTAGCCGTCAGGAAAGTTAGTATATGGAAGGGAGTTCCACAGGCGGGAAGTGCGAGAAAAGAAGCTGATGGAAGTAGAATTGTCGTCTGCATTTGGTTGATGTAACTGTAAAAGGGTGGGACTTTGTTGCCAGTCTGGTTGACCGAGTAAATTCTTGTGACCTAAGTTCGTCAGAGCAGAAGCTATGAAAATATTTATAGAAGAGACAGAGGGAAGCCACATACCACCGATGAGAAAGTGGCTGGATTCTCCTTTGGAGCCTGTCAATAACACTGAGACGAACAGCAGCGGCACATGACCAGATATGACAACAGTATTTTATGCACGGTGTTAGAAGTGTATTCGTGTTGACATATAAACGCTCCATAGTATAGACCTGATTTTTTATTGTTTCTTAATTGTTTATATTAAGAAACAATAAAAAATCAGGTCTATACTATGGAGCGTTTATTCTTTCTGTTTTATAGATACTGTAGGGAAACAAAGTTCTCAACGTCTCTTGGCTATGTCCGTTTTCTTTTCTTTTTTTTCTTTTTTTTTTTTGTTCAGAAATTAGTTACAGTAAGTAAGGATAGGAATGGTCATAATCGCTAAACTCGTTAGCCTTGCACTAAGTTGGAATGACCAAACTTAAGTTTGTACTTATTTAATTGATAATTACAATGATCGAACTTGTCAGCCATGTGCTGTGTTAGAACGACCAAAGTAAAGTTTGTACTTACTTCATTAATGGAGGTTCTAATAAACACGTTCGAACGCTATTCGTCAGGAATGGGAACGTGGGCGAAGTTCTGTCCTTTTCAAAAGTGGGGTCCATAAAAATTGGGCCGATGACCAAAATACTCTCCGTTTTTTTAATTATTGACTTCACGGGAAAATTATTCTTTTTGCTCATTCTTTATTATTATTTTATTTAATGTTTTTATTTAATTTTCTCACATGTTATTAAGAACGGGATGTTCTAAGTTTGTTGGACAAGATTTTGTCAGCTACATCTTAGCATTTTTTTATTTTTTGATGCGGAAAAGCGTGATTTTAAATTAATTCAAATACAGTGTAACCTTGATATAAGAGAGTTGTCGGGACCAGATTAATTATCTCTTATATCAGGGTTTCTCTTATATCGGGGTTTCTTATATCCGGGTTATACCGTGTATATCGTATAAGTGACAGAATAATAAAACCAACATAAATTGTATCGGCAAAGGTTGTTATATTTTATGCGTATTTTAAAAAAAATCATTTCACCTCAAGCAAGACAACAAAGCCACTAAGATGCAAGCTATTGTTGGGTGGGAAAGAATGTTAGAAAAATAAAACATTATGAAGAAATCAGAACAATAAAAGAAGAGGTAGAAAGAAGACGAACGATAACGATTGACATTGCATTTAAACTTTTGAAAATCAAAGTTGACGGAAAACTAAGAAGCTGAAAGAGAGTTCCACAAGCACGAAGTTCGAAAGAAGAAACTGTTAACATAGAACTTACGGATACATCTAGCCATTTCAACTGTAAAATGAGGATATCTTGCCGCCAATCTGGTACTTCGTTTAAATTGATAAAGTCTATAGGATATAAATCCTATATCATCTAACAACTCAAACGACAAAAGTAAAATTGCACACCCGCAAAATTGGATCAAAACGATTAAAAACGTTTTGGCAAAACACAGACCAAGGCAAATTTCACAAGTGGGTAAAGTAAGATTCTGGGTTCTGATTGGATAGGAAATAGCAAATTGATCCACGACCCGGTCAATTTTCCTTAACCTAGGAACCATATCTAGGTACCACAGCAAAGAGCTCATATGAATAACTGTCATCAAAATATTTATAGAAAAAGCACAGGGAAGCTACGTAAAGGAACTGAAGCCGAGGTGCTAGGTCAAGACCAATAACATTGCAGATTATTCTTTGGATTTTATCAAGAATCTATAAATGCACATCAGAAGCACTCGGTCAGATGTTACAACAATATAATGCATAAACGAATTAATATGTAACAGATTCCGGCGACAAAAAATGTCTAGCATGATACAGTGAACCAACTTTCTTAGCAGCAGATCTAGCAATTGAATAGACTTCATTTAAGTGGAAAACATAAACCTTTATCTTTAGCTACTCTTAGGTCAGATTTGGGTGAATTTTAGCATAAAATATCACAAATGGGTCACATTTACAAAGGGTCAGATTTGGGTGAATTTTAGCATAAAATATCACAAATGGGTCACATTTACAAAGGGTCAGATTTGGGTGAATTTTAGCATAAAATATCACAAATGGGTCACATTTACAAAGGGTCAGATTTGGGTGAATTTTAGCATAAAATATCACAAATGGGTCACATTTACAAAGGGTCAGATTTGGGTGAATTTTAGCATAAAATATCACAAATGGGTCACATTTACAAAGGGTCAGATTTGGGTGAATTTTAGCATAAAATATCACAAATGGGTCACATTTACAAAGGGTCAGATTTGGGTGGACAAACAACTGAACAAAACAACTGAAGCCTTAATAGTTCGGGGATAGTTAACTTTTCAAATTGTTACGTAATAAAAGCATGTATTATTCAAAAATAGTAAAAGAAAATTGAAAGAGGGAGAAAGAGTGAAAAAAGTGGACAATGAAGAAGATTTTAAAAGGTGCATGGGGAATTTCAAATCATTTTATCATTACATTTAGAGGCAATAATGAAAGAGACAAAATTATTATCCAAGAAAGAATTTTTAAAGAAACAAAAACATGTTTTTATTATATACAAATTGTGCGAAATATCAGCCTCGCCCAAAATTTCACTTATGTACCTAAAACTATGAATGCAGATCAAATGTCCTTTCAAAATACAAACAAGCTTTCTCTTGGAAAACTACCGTTTATGTAAATGTTTTTCCTAAAAACAAATGAATTTTAGCAACTTAAATTTAGACCAACAGTTCTTACAAATCAATTTCTTAGCAAAAAAAAAAAAAAAAGAAAGAAAAAAAAAGAAGTTTACCTACTTCAAAGAGTTCAAAAATTCAAAATGCCGAAGTGGGGTGAAAAAAATTGACTTATTTTAAGCGAAGCTGCTTTTTCTCTTTTAGGCAAAATATTTAGAATTTCAGAACAGACGTTCTCAAATATGAGATAAACTCTCAGTGGTTTAGAAAAAAGACATCCAAATGCGATAAACTCTCAGAGGTTTATAAAAAGTTCTTTGTAAAGAGAACTCTCGTGGGTTTTTTAAGGATTGTGCGAACCAATTCTGGTTCCAGATCACAGCTTTCTTGTCCGAGCATGATCTATTTCCTTTTGATTTTGGCGTCAAAATACTCAAGTGACCAACCATCCTTAAAAGACTTTATGCTTTTTATCCCCATTTGTTAAAAACACAAGAACCGTACCTGTTAGCAATTTAAATTTCGCTGGCTGGTATTTGACAACATCGAAGCCGAGCTTAATTTTATAAATCTGTACCAAAGAACGTTTAAAGCGTTTGGCTTCATTGGCAGGATTACGATTATAAGCCATTTAGCTTCATTTTGGTTGATTTTTATAGCATCAATTTGGAGCCACATTTTTTTTTCAAATCTTTACTCATTTTATCTCTCTATATAAATGTACTAAAGATAAACTGATAATCTTAGTGTTGTAAAAATAAGTGTCGTAAAATGAACTGCTATTATTAGTGTTGTAAAATAGGCTTTGTAAAATTAACTGCTTTTCCTTGAACAGCAAAAATTCAATAAGACTAAGGTATATACGCTTATTAGAATTAAGTATTATTTCAACGGGTAATGGTGGACTGAACAGCAAATAAAAGCTTAAGAATATGGGGCTGCTTTGTACCTCTGACACCATGTGAATTCGTGAAGGTGTGACATGAACAACACCCCTAAAATTTCAAAATCTCGGCACAGTTTACATTCGACCTGCCATGTTGCACCTCTAGTAATAGACGTAACAGATCAGATGCTTTAACCTGCTGACTCATGTCTGACACTTCAACAATGTTTGCATGATTTGCAATACCAGTAATAGTCAGCTGTTGCATCTACCTCGTAGCATAGCCTAAATTAAACAAGACAAATATTATTTTACATTGTTTAAGTGAAGGGTTATATATATATATATATATATATATATATATATAAATTAAAAAAGGATTAATTCACTGATGTTGAAGGTAAATTATATTTGCTCTGTAATATTTTATTACATGGAGCTCTCTTCCTGTATCATTTTTTAATATTAAAATAAAATTTTTAATATTAATTAGGATCGGGTTTTTGGAAGTTACCTTCCTGCTTTTTTCACTTGGATTAAAGTATCTGAATTATATATATATATATATATATATATATATATAAGTATAGGGTAGGTGTAGATGGAATAAAATTTCGTATCCAAAGAAACACTATTCTTAAAAATGTGCTCAATACAAAGTAGAGAGAATAATATTTATTTCGAATTTATAACATAAATATGTTATATTATCAGTACAAAATGAGCTAATTTATTTCAACACTACTTGTGTCTTATCAAGTGAGGAGGTTTATTTCAAGTTGAACAGTTTTACATAGTTCACAACTAGCCAAACCCCCTTAATCAGAGAGGCATTGTTACATAGACATTGTGGACCAATCAAAATAAAGTAATTTCTAATTTGAAGAATATGAGAACAGACTCTAAAAACAATTTATTAGGCATTAATATTAATATTAAGATTTGATTAAAATAGAGATCAGCATTATTAAAAGACTATTAGATTCACGTTATTTTTATTGTGAAATTTAAGTTCTAAATTTAACAAAGCATTAAATTTAGATTATTTTAAAGTTATTCAGATATGAAACGCGGAAAAGACATGGACGAACATCTATACAAATATACAGACATTGGTATACAGGCAGGTGTATAGATGAATATACGCACATATATATATATTTACATACACAAATTTAAAAATTTTGTTTTTATTGACGTGTCAATTTATCCGTTAAATTTTAAACCCAGTTTTGGAAAACGTCTGTAAAGGTTACAATATTAGATACATGTAAGAGCGAATTCGTAATATATATATATATATATATATATATATATATATATATATATATATATATAGTGTGTATATATGTTTGGATGTCCATGTATACGTGTCTATACATATGTATGTTTATATATATATATATATATATATATATATAGTGTATCGAGGCAGCAAATAATTTTCTAAACATGCTGTTAAATATAAGAGACAATGTATATTATGTTTAATCATGAGCCGTTCTAAACGTCGTATTTTGGCTTTAATTTCAGTTGAAAATAAAGACAAAAATTCTCCAACATTTAGATAATTATTTATTGATTTGCTTCTAAGCTTTCGGCTCATTGCATCTCTGATACTAATAAAAAACCCCAGTACATATATTGGTTTTACTACAACCACGCTCTCACGTAGATTTACATGTCATCTTTCTGATCAGAGTACTATTAAACAACATTTCTCTGAAAAACATAGACATGTAGGTAATCAGACAGATTTTGGTCAACAATACGGTGATCGGTGATCCTTACTCATACACGCAGTAAGAGGAACCTGCAGATATTGGAGACCATGTACATGAAATCTAAACAACCAACACTCAATAAAATCACTTTTAAATCCGGACAAAACACATTACATTGCATTTGACTATATGGTTTTGTTGTCATTTCGTGCTATCACGCGATGTGACGTCATAAAACCGCATTGCAATTTTAAGAACTGAGTTTATTTTTTTTTTTTGGTAACTATTTTTTATTTATTTTTCAGTTATTTAAGAACTGAGTTTTTTGTTTTTTTGTTGTTTTTTTTTTTTGGTAACTATTGCCGTTAAGCGGAGTTTTATGTCAACACAAAATAAAATCGTCGGTGATGGTGGATGTTATATTTCAGTTTAAACAACCTCTCTGAAGATGGCTCATGTGAGCCGAAAGCTTGGAAGCAAATCAATAAATAATTATCCAAATGTTGGAGAATTTTTGTCTTTATTTTCAACTGAAATTAAAGCCAAAATACGACGTTTAAAACGGCTCATGATTAAACATAACAGACATTCATTGTCTCATATGTTTATGTTTAGAATATATTGATTGATTGTTTAATACTTAGTTTTTAGTCCTAATAGGGTTAGACCAGTACACATTTGTATTAAAAAGTGTTCTATACAATTATATTGTAGAACTTTTAAATATTTTTCATTTTTAAACGACTTATTTCGCTACCTTGGTTTCTACCATGAGTGGTGTCTTCAGTCGATTTTTAATAACTGATTTTACCTCTTACCGTTTTTCTTTTTAAGAACGCTTTTAATAAATCAAATAAAACCCCGTTACAAGAGCGTTCTTAAAAAGAAAAACGATAAAAGGTAAACTCAGTTATTAAAAATCGACTGAAGACACCACTCATGGTAGAAACCAAGGTAGCGAAATAACTCGTTTAAAAATGAAATATAATATATATATATATGTGTGTGTGTGTGTTTCTCTCCCTCTCTTTCTCTCTCTCTCACTCTCTCTCTCTCTATATATATATATATATATACTTGTCTATGCACGTTTATATATGCGCGTATGCTTCCGTGTGAATATTTCTGCGCTTATTTGCGTATATTTATGCTAGAAGTTATTTATAAGTAGTTTCATGTATGTGGTTATTTTTTAAAATTTTTTATATGATGATCTGTGGAGTTTTTAGTCGCATACGTTTTTGTTTTTTGCTTGTTTATTTACGTGAGTGTATATGTAATTATGTTTATTTGTTTATGTATTGAAATATGATTGTGTCTGCCCTGACCTCATTCATTCAAGGCTCTTGCCACCTTACGAATTCGCTCTTACATGTATCCAATATATAGGAAGCAGGATGGCCTGGTGTCTAGACATGCCAGACAGAATTAAAGAGTGATATGTCTAGACACCAGCCCATCCTGCTTCCTTTCACGATCTAAATGTTAAAACTCTATGGTTACTAATTCTCATTTTTGATTGAACAATATTGGCACACCTAAAGCATTTTCTCCAACAACCACTCCCTAATTTCCTAAATAACCATGAATTCATCTTATATTTTCAAAATAAATTATTTTCACCATTTATTTTAAGATATAACCTGAAGAAGAACCGTATTTTTCTGAAACATGGAAAATTTTGTGTAGTGATATAATGCTTTTATCAACCATTGTAATACCAAAATTACAATATTAAGCTCAACTCTGTATCAAGCACTCTTTATAAAAGTAAA
The DNA here is from genome assembly GCA_037127315.1 of Ascarosepion bandense. NCBI lineage: Eukaryota > Metazoa > Mollusca > Cephalopoda > Sepiida > Sepiidae > Ascarosepion > Ascarosepion bandense. The sequence continues at coordinate 4,331,624 of JBBBDQ010001586.1, read as the reverse complement.
TGCTTGAACAGTAGGTTTTAATCTACGTGTTCTTTTACTTTCATATATATATATATATATATAGTCATCCGCAGACAGATCTGTTTCGCTGTATCACAGCTCATCAGTACGGTTAGATAGCCGATTGCTTTTTACCCAGGATTGAAACCCGACTAAATTGGCGTCAGTCGGCGATTCTATCTCTGAGCTACGGGCTCTCGGTAGAAGGAGGCAGACTTTTTAGCGTGTATATTATCATTATACACGCCCAATATATATATATATATATATATATATATATATATATATATATATATATAAACTCAACGCGTCATTTAAATTGGTTATAAATTATAATTCATTTCAATGAGCTAAATTAGCTCATTTCATCAGACTACACAATATTCGTTCAATTTGGTACAAATTTTTTTACCGGAATAAACATTTCTTTTAACTGAAGAGAAAAATAAGTAAAATGATTAAGGACAGAGACATTGGCGTCATATATATATATATATTTATTATAAATTATATTTTAGAACATGTACATAATTCTTTTAATATATATTCACTACAAATGGTACATTTCTTTCGACATTGACACTTCAATGTCTCATCAGGCGGTATGTATAGGAATGGAAAGCCTCTTTTCTTATATTTGGTCAGTTGTGTTTGGGATGTTGGAGGGGGTTAGTGATAAGGGAACAAGACTCTGTATTGACCGTTAGAATTTTGAAGAGAGTGGTGTGGGTAGGTCTCTCATTAATCAACCATATTAACTACCCACACCACTCTCTGACGCCAATTTGGTCGGGTTTCAATCCTGGGTAAAAAGCAATCGGATGTCTAACCGTACTGATGAGCTGTGATACAGCGAAACAGATCTGTCTGTGGATGACTATATATATATATATATATATATATATATATATATATATATATATATATATTATATTTATTATTATTTTAATAATATTTTTCATCTATTTTATGTTTATTTTATTTATTTATATTATTTAATTTTAATTTTAATTTAATTTAACTGTATTTTATTTTATTTTATTCTAACTTATAACATTAGGTCTAATGAATTTATATCGTATTGTTTTTTACATATCTCTTATTTTACGTTTTATGAATAATTTTTCATTTTGTCTAGGATTTCATCATATTTTTACTTTAATGCCAAAAGACTTGAACTGCAACATTGTAACCGACGTCATTATGTATCTACAATTTATTTTCGGCCCAAACTTAAAATTTCTCAATTTTAGCCGTTTTCATTGGCTCTTTCCTCTCTACATCTTCTCACTTATTTTTCTCTTCACTTTCTATTTCTCTTTTTCCTCTTTCTTTTTCTTTTCTTCTCATTTTCTGTTCTTTTCTTCCCTCTTTCTTTCTTTTTTTAAATACATTTTCATCTTCGTAGGGGGAAAAATAAAAAAATAAAAGAAAGTGTTGTTCTTAAGAGAATTTAAAAAAAAATAAAAACGTTTATCACAATCATTGTTAACTATCTGATGAGACATTGTTCTTTCAATGTAACGTGTTCCAACGTAATAATTAATAATAAATATTCATTGCTCTATTTTTATATAGGATTCTGTTTTAAATTAATGTTTTGAAAGTTGTAATTATTTTCTTCAGTCCTATATATATATATATATATGGCTACTGGCGTATGATACATCATACGCTAAAAGTCTGCCTACTTCTACCGAGCGCCCATAGCTCAGAGGTAGAATCGCCGACTGACCCCAGTTCGGTCTGGTTTCAATCCTGGGTTAAAAGCATTCGGATGTCTAACCGTACTGATGAGCTATGATACAGCGAAACAGATATTTCTGCGGATGACTAGATATATATACTCACCACATAAAAAAACACCTTGGTCATATCCTGCCTTAAGTTTGAAAATTTTTAAGGTGAATGGAGAACAATAGACACTCACAGTGTTACTGGCCCAAAGAACCTGCTAATTTATTTTAATGGACTGCCATTGGACAGTTCAAAGATGAACCGCCTCCCTTTGAAGGGGAAGAGTGAACTATGACTGGACCTTAGCAGCAGTTGGAAGCGAGACCGCTTAGAAAGAAGAGGTTAGTTTTTCTCTCTGCTGAAAAGGCAAGCAGCGTTTGCCTGTGAGTAAAGAATGCATAGGTAACAAATTTGCTGAAGGCAAGTTTCCTTTTCAGGGAAAGTTTGAAAAGAAGTCCTCTCGAAGAAGTCCCGCAAAAGAAAGCTTGAAAAGAAACCCATAAGTGGAATTTGGAGCTAAGACCATTTGAGTAAAAGAAAGGAGGAGCAAACACGTGCGTTTTCAAAAAGTGTTTTACCGCGAGCTTAGTAAATTTTCAGCTTCTACTTAAAAGAAAGGCGTAATTTCCAGACGGGCGGGAGGAAAATAAGAGAAGAAAGAAGGGAGTTTGGTCACCAAGAAGAAAACTTTGTCTATACAAGAGAGAAAAGAACAAGGATAAAACCTTTGAACCTTGAAAGGACTGAAAGTGTGCTGTATAGCTATACCTCTCCCCCGTCCTTTTTTTTTTTTTGTTATCATTGACACAGCAGGTGGGCCCAAGGAGGTCTTGGCCCAATTCTCTCTTTTTTTTTCGTGCATTGTAATTTGTAAGTTTTGTTTTTATGATATATGTTTTACATTGTGTTAGAGAAGTTATCCTATTCTCAGCAAAAAGGGACGAATTTTTGCAAACACCTTTGTTTATCTGGTTAGAAATAAAATAAATTCTTTGTAATTGAATCTGATTTGCATTTTTTTCTTTCTTTTTCGTTATTACTTTGGGCAATAGTGAAAATACTATTGCAGCAGGTTTTATTTTCTTTCAGAAAATAAAATTTCCGAAGTAGGAGAAAGTTCAAGTAAATATTAGGGAGGGAACTTCGTCCTGGTGTAATGGTTAACAAGCTTATCTCGCTCAATCAATTACGACTGAGTGGGAAGTTCGATCCTTGTTAGGTGCTCTATAGGTGGAGCTTTGTGTCACACCTATGTACTATGTTTAGCAAATCAATATTACGCGTAATGGTGTACATCTTGCAGTTAAGCGGCATTCTTGCTAAAAGTGCGTACGTAACTGAATTACTCTGTCGTGGATAAGAAATTAAGAATTAAAATCGACCTTCTTCTTCACTTTTACAAAAATTCACAATGACGTGTGAAATTCTGTTTTTTTTTTCCAAATAAAAAAAAGATTCACCACGTGCTTAAAGAAAGAGTCGAAACTATATTTCGCAAGTAGGTGATAAGGTCAGGTCGCACCTTGTTCTCTTTCTCCTTTCTCGTGTACTGATTCCTTTTACTTCTTCTTCTCCATCCAAAGACATTCCTACTGAATACATACATACGTACGTACGCATATAGTCTTTCAACAATTACTATAATGAACATCTACAAATCTTGATACCCATAACTTTATCATTGAACACGAACTCTACCCTTAACTTCTTAATAATGTTTCTAATTGCACATTAACTTCTACAACTTTTGTTATTCTTTCCTTTTAATAAATTTCTATTTTAACATGAAAAATGTATATTTTTATTCTTACACAATTCCACACATTCCAAACTTCCGACAACCAACCTTCTGATGATGATAATTCTGGATAAAACTTCTAAGCTGTAGGGAGTTCGGTTATGTAGGACACAAGGCCGGATAAATAACCTTAACCATATCCCCACTACCTTCACTGGCGACCCCCGAAAGTCCAATGTACACGCACCCTATATCTACAGCTCTGTGCGGAATGAAATGTACTATTGGCATTCATTGGCGCTAGATTACGGAGATCAAACAGTGGATGTGAGCATAGCAAGGCGGTGGATAATTCGTTTCTTCTGCGGTGACGAAAGTGCATCGAAAATGTGTTCGGCGACAAATTTTCGCTCTGTATCTGTTGTCGCTGTTGTGGAAATAAACATTATTATTTTGGGGATGTTTTTACTGGTTGTTTTCTGTTCATTTTTTTTTTTTTGCAATCACTGAGAGAGATGTTTTAATATTTAAACTTGGCACCTCTATGATTTTTCTAAAAAAAAAATTTTTTTTTAAATTGACAGATGCAGTAACTAAATAATTGAAATGACTTTGAAGTTTAATTAAAATTTTATTTGAAATTGAAAGTGTTGGTGCTTCGAAAATACAGAAAAAATGTTTTATGTTGAAATTAATATGTTTTTATTTGCAAAAATTAGTAAGAAACACGTCACTGAAAGCATTGTCTGTCCATCGCAAACAACTACCTTTTCCCATCTTTCTGGCAGCATTTGAATTCTACGTCGGAAAAAGGACACAGTTTTTTAGGCTAACCACGAGTCGACCCATTTTTTAATTTTTTTTTTTTCATCTACATAAGAATGAAAGTGCTGCTCAGCAAGGCCATGTGCCATCGATTGGAACCAGTGATAACCGAACAGGATAATGTTTGGTGAATACAGCGGATGGGGTAGGACTTCCCATTTAAGTGCTTCCAAGTAAGGTCTCGCCCGTTTTGCAACATGTTGCCGAGCGTTGTCATGTAGCAAAATCACTTTGTCGTGTCTCTGCTTGTATAGTGGCCATTTTTTCTTCAATTAATTTTAGTCGATAGCGATCTTCCATGATTATTTCATTGGTTTGATCAGATAAACTACAGTGCACTCAGCTGATCCTACCACATGTAGAAAGCAGATGCTTCTAGCCAAGGATATATTCGGCTTTGCCGTCGATGTTGATGCATGGCCGGTCTTATCCTACATTCTTCTACGCTTAAGTGTTACTGTTATCGTAGTGTTTCCACTTTTCATCGCCGGGCACAATATGAAACAAAAATACGTGATTTTTTTTTTTGTCGTTGAAGCAGCTGTTCACACGTGACAAGAAGCCATTCGAACTCGTACAGCACCAAAGATCCTTGCTTTTGAACCATTCCTTATGCTTTCAAAGGATTTTGAAAATAGTTTTAAAAATACTTTCCTCTTAAATTATAACAAAAATTTCGACTGAAAAACTTCGTTTTTATTAGTTGGGACTTTTTTTCTTCATACTGTACTGTTTTTTTACAGCGAATTAATGAAGGCACTTAAGTTATACGCGCGTGCACACATACATTTTCACACCTACATGTATTACACACACACACACACACACACACACACACATTTTCACACCTACATATATTACACACACACTTTCACACATATATATATTACACGCACACACACACACATTTTCACACCTACATATATTACACACACACACACACATTTATATTAGTGTACACGCACACACACACACACACACACACACACATTTTCACACCTACATATATTACACACACACTTTCACACATATATATATTACACGCACACACACACACTTTCACACATATATATGCTACACACACACACACACACACACACACACACATTTTCACACCTACATATATTACACACGCACACACATTTTCACACCTACATATATTACACACACACACACTTTCACACATATATATGCTACACACACACACACACACACATTTTCACACCTACATATATTACACACACACACACACACTCACCTGAAGAAGCCTTTTCTCTCTCACTTATTGTCACTTCTGTTGTTTAAATTGTTTTCAAATTTGTTTGACGATGATTTCTTCTGTTTTCGTTTTCCTGCTTAAACGAGTTACTTTCTTTATAGTTTCTTTATCTTATCGATTTGAACTTTGTATTGTTCATTTTGTATCGTTAATTTTTGTTTAATTTTTTTCTCCACGGTTTCTTTTTTTGTTGTTGTTGTTTTTGTTTATTTCTATTTCCTGGTGATCTTTTTTTCTTTTTCCCTCCCACATCCTCTACTGACTTCCCTATATACGTTTAATCACAAGAAGAAAAAAAAAACAAAAAACACTCCTGCTTGCACTGTTAAAAAAAAAAAAAAAAATCAATAAAGCAAAAACGGTCTGTTTGAAAAAACCTGTTCGTTCCGGTCGTCCTTTAAAGTGGATAAAAATGTGACTCGGTCAATACCTTGCATTTATGAGCAACATTGATAAAGTAAAAAAACAAAAAACAAAAAAAAAACAAGTGTATGGAGGCCAATAATGGCCAAAACACAATCAAAGGAAAAGTATGGTGAACCATACTAACCAAAATACTAAAGACAAAAAAATAAAAAACGACAGCTGAGGCTAGGAAATCGCCCTGTTTTCAGAAGTCCCCCACCCCAAATATTGCAGAGTTTTTGGTGGGACCCAAGAGTTGCACTCACTTTAAGTGGACTCTTGACAGAGCCAACCTTATCAAAAAAGATCAAGCTCTAGTTGTTAGAGCTAGATTAAAAAGAATTTCTTCTGAGGCAACGAACATGGCCGCTGAATTGCATGCAGAGAAGGCTCAAAATGTACTCAGTCGACATATTGCGAGCATCACATTGCTGGACAAGTAAACCGTAACTACAAAACAGGCAAAACTACTTTCAAGCTCTGTTTACCAGGAAGCGCAGTCTGAGCCCTGCTGAATTTGACGCCTATTTGTTGACTTTCTTTGCCTTGAGGCAGCTGGGTGTAAGGGTCTCATCACAAAGTCTGATATCTGGAAAGCGCCGGAGCTGGTTGACCAGAACAAAGTTCCGAGATTAGATGATCTTTCTTTCAAACTGTACTTGAGACAGTCACCCATCTTTGTGCCTTTGTTGGCATTGATTTAAAAGAACTGGATGAAGCAGGTGTCTATACGTCAATGCTTCACCTGGTGCGGTCAAGTTTACAAGAACAAAAATGTTGGGAATGGGAAAGGTAATCATCAGCCTTTGATGGCGTTAAACAGAGTTGAAGATTTTAGCCAAGAACTTAGCTCACCGTTTGCAGCCTGTCATCTCAAGTCTGATTGGACTCAAGTGGACTTGTGCTGTGAAGGACAGGACTATTTGGGACAACCTTCATTTGGTCTGCTTGATCATCAAGCAAGTTGACAGTAAAGCCATGTGGATCAACTTACATCAGTCCAAGGTATTCAATCAGGTTGACCATCAATTTCTGGAGGCTGTTCTTTCTGCTACCAGTTTCGAGTCATACTTTCGCACCTGGATCTGACTTCTGTATGTGTGCTCCTGGTGCACTGGTAAAAGTGTACAGAGTAAGATTGTAACCTTTTGCATTGTTTCTTTCTATTTGTCAAAGTTGTCTGTTTTTGACATTGCTTAAATTCATGCGTTGGAACCTTTCTTTCACTAGTTAAAGATGAATCCTGTCTTAGAATTCCCTCACCTGGTGCTACCACCTCGGCCAGGTATTACACCTATGCTGACTACATTTCGGTTCTTCTGTCAAGCAGAGCGAAGATTGACAAAGTCGGCAAATAAATAAGAGGGTACAAGACAGTGACAGGGGGCAAAAAAAAAAACATCAACCACGGTAAGTCTGTTTGGGCTTGTTTTGTTTTTAGTTTTTTCTGTTTTGTCACTCCCCAATTTTTGGCTTTGTGTTACATTTGTGCAATAAATATCATTGGAGTCAGATGATCGCCCAAGTATGTATCACGTATGGCACTTAACTGAGATATATATATATACACAGCGGGAGAAAATAAGTGTTTGTACACATGAAAATATTTAAGGGAATTTGACCGTTTTCTTTGAAAACTGTTTCTTTCGTGTGTTAGTCTGTTTTAGAATTTCTTTATGTGTAGCGCAAAGTTATGAGATGTTAAAATTCCCTTCATTTTAATATCTCGTGACTTTGCAATAAACATGAAGAAATTCTAAAAACTAGAATGTTCTGTTGATCTTTTGAAATGATTTGTGTCTTTGTGGTTGCCAGCACTGTTTATAGATATGTAATTTAGAATAAAGCTCATTTCGTCTTTTTGCCTTGATAAAATCCATCACAAGACAAAAGGCATAGGCGATTTAAAATACAGTTTTCCTCGTCTTTATTTTATTTAACCATTCTGTCCTTAATCTCAGATTATAACTGAGTATATTTTTACAATACAAGTTATTGTAATAGTTATCTTTACTAACATTCATTATTACCTCGTTTCATTTATTTCTAGGTAATTTTTTCAAAATAATCATATTTAATTATATTATCATACATACTTTTTTTCTTCCTCAAATTTATTTCATAATGAATAATGGCAGCAAAACCAGCAAGCTTGTATTTATTTACCATCAGAATATGTGAAACAATTTTTTAGCCATTCAGATTACAATGACCCAATAGTCTTTTCCCCTATTAAGTATTTACCAAACACCCATAATAATCATTTATAAAAGAAACTTTCTAATGTAGTAAATTGTATAAATATATATTGCGTTATGTATATATAAATTTATTTAATAATATTATTATAATGTATTATGAATGTTTATTATTTTTTCACACACTTAATATATGGAATATATGATGCAAGTATTTGTTTATATATGTGGAATGATATAAGAATGTGTACTGAAAACAGGATGTGCGTTGTGGAGCAGTGGATATCGGCTCGCAAAGAGAAATTGGGGAGCCAAGATTGAATTCCAGTTGAATTCTTTGCATTCACTTATGCACAAATACCCTTGCGAAAGGTATTAATCTGTCTCTTCCCTCCAGTTATGGGTTAAATAACAAAACAGATTGGGTTTTATAGCTTTGGCTGGCAACCAGTCTACCACAGAAAGTAATGGCAACCTACTGCGGGATAATCTTCTGCCCAGTTAGTCATGTCTCTTTTGAGACATGATTACCCAGGCGAGTATCACATATAGCACTTAACTGAAAACAAATATAGAATTTTCTATTAAAAAGGCTGTAAAAACATTAAAGCAGCTCAGAAACTCATTGTTTAATTTTAATTATGTTTGGCACTGTACTCAGTGGAGGTTCAAGGTACAATAAACTCCAAAACTGGTTGGGGTTACAATGCATTGTTTACGTTGTATCTCAAGAACACACACATATACATATAATATTAGAGTTTTAGTTCACAAGTCAGCCCCTATGCAGATGACACCACCGTTTAATCCCATCTCAATAGGAAATCTGCCAAAACTAACAAATGTTAAACACTTCTATCATTCCTTCTTAGTAGTGTCTCCGATATGTCTTTCCATATTTCCATGTGATCAAAGCAGCCGATTATTTATGAAGTATTGGCAAATGTTAAACACTTCTACTTTTCCATCTTTCTATGATTTACTCACTGAAACCAAGTAGTGTCTTTGATATGTCCTTCCAGGTGATTAAAATGGAATAGTCGATTATTGATGAGGTATCAGCAAGGTGTTAAGGGAGGAACAAGCAAAATTATAAGATATTTTTATTAAATATTCTTTAAATAAAATGTTCAATAGAGACAGTACAAAAAGTTTTTATTTTAATGAATGCTTTTTTCTAACATTAAATATTTGTTCAGAATATTAATGAAAACAAAAGATTTAGCAGAAAAAAAAAGAAAGGTTTTTAATTATTTTTGCATTTATTCAATTTTATTTTTCCAAGAAAGAAACAATAAGCAGCATAATTAAAAATGTTTGTAAGGGAAAAACTTCAATGAAAATTTCTCAAAGAGAAAGTCAATCTATGGAAACAGTTGAAATCTTTAAGTGGAAAATAAGGATTGATTTACTTTTGCATTAACTACACTGGTCAACAAAAAGAAATTTTTGAAATGGTGTTGAGACAACCAAACATCTCTTTTAGCTAATTTGAGGACGCTGAATCTCAAATTTTTCTTAGTTAGCTACAGATTTTGCTATACAGAAATGCCTTATTTTTGGAAAAATAGCATTTTTTCATGTTTTTTTTTTTTTGCATATCTGACATTGACCAATGGTCATATTTCTCAAAGTAAAATCATAGAAACCTTTCAATTTATATTTAAACCAACAAATATTGGTCTGCTCATTGAGAAATACTATTTTTCAATAACAATCTGACCTGAAGCCTTTAAAATAACACAACTGAATATAAGTATTTTCATCAAAAAAAAAAAAAAACTAACAGCAGAAATAAAACCTTCGTGAAGATAAAAAACTATGGTAAAAACGTTTTCTTTCTTGATTGTCTGTCATGTTCAATGTTATTTAATCCCTTTTGATACTCCAGCTATAGTCAGCTATCATTTGTTTGTCCTACTGTCCCTGGTAGCACTCTTCCAATGTTTTGATATCCTGAAGGAATTGTACTCCTTGTTCATCACTCATATTGCTGTAACTATCTGGAAATTTATCTAGATGGCTATGTAAAAAAAAATGAATCTTAATACTCATATTAGTATCTTATTGATAAAGTGTATTACTGATAAAATTCATCAGTTAATTTGAATAGTGATGATAAACTGGAAAAATTTGGCACTTTTATTTTAAAATGTTTGACTCAAAAAAACTTTTTTTCTTATAAAAATAGTTTATTTCAGGTGGCTGACATAAATTGCTTGCCCTACCTGGATGGGTTTCTATGACCTTTATTAACTAAATTTTGCAATCAGCCAAGATTGTAAATTAAACTTTTCAAAAATGATAAATTTTACTACAGTATAAAAGGTAGCTAACTATGGCAATCTAAGGTCATTTTCAAAATGAACACCACCAAATTAGTTAAAAAAACGTGTTTTGTTTCTTGGTACCAAAAATTGTGTTGACCAATGCTATTCTTTTAAGGAAATAAAAAAAAAAATGTTATTCAGTAGAAACAATACAAGAAAAGATTAACGAAAAATAAACAAAATGTTAAGAAATTTTTAAATTATGCTTAAAGCGAAAGACACTCCATGAAAATAGAAACCTTTGGTAAAAGAAAAAAAAACATTTTTTTAAAGATATTTTTTTTCTAAATTTTGTTTTTTAAAACTTTTATTCTATTTTTAAATAATAATTTCCTTTTTTTTTTGCAGTCAAGTAGTTTTATTTATTTTTTTGAGCAAATACAGGGTGCTCCTTCAAAAAAAATGTATACACACATCACAACAGTCTGTCATACCAATCATTAGAGAGGATGTTGAAGATGAGGAGTTTTATTTTGAACGAGATGGGGCACACTCACGCTACCATCATGATGTTAGATACTCCCTTGATGAGATTTTATCAAACAGGTTGATTGGATGAAAAGGTTCCGTAGAATACCCTCCACATTCAGATATCACGCCACTAAACTTTTTTAAAATACCATTGGGAAAGGTATGAATCCATCTCTTCTCTCTCCAGCTATGAGTTAAGTAGCAGGATAGATTGGGTTCTGTAGCCTTGGTTGGCAACCAGTCTACAGCAGAAAGTAATGACAAACTATTGTGGGAAAATTTTCACATAGCAATCAAGCACTCTTTAAACTGATAATATATCCAGCATATTTAGCAATGGATCATATCAATTAATACCACTTGCTGTCTGGAATGAACTGGAGTCCCAGGAGACTCATTAAGAGCAGCAGCATTTCATTTTGTTTGGAGAAAAATCAGCACTGATCAGTAATCAGAAAATGAAACTAGTTTAGATATTGAAATCAACATGCCATGCCACCTTGAGCTGCTTGAGAGAGGTCAGTTGCCACTCACGGATCATGGTGCTTTTTTTAAGAGTAGTTTAGATGTGTCACAAGGCCAAAATAAGGGACACCCAGTGAGGATCGAACTCATTACTCAATTGTAATAATTCTAGTGAGACAAGCTTGATAACTATTACACCACCTTGAGGTGCCCAATCACGAACCATGGATGTGCTTCTGTAAACTGGTATTATCTTCACAGATGTTTACTAATGATCTGCAAATTTTCACCAGTAGTTCATTCCTAGTCAATCATAGATAAAAAAAAAAGACATGATCGGCCAAACAAGTATCATGTATAGCAACTGACAGACTGACTGACCTAAAAGACAAAGCTTATATTAACAAACATGCAGCAGTCATTGAATTGAGAGCAGCCATTAAATGAGAATTCACACAAATATCAAACGAATTCTTTGGTGATGTTTGCGATTCCATTGCTTTGCATTGTCCGCAACTCCTAGACCAGAATGGACGTCAATTTGAAAACAGGCATTGACAGAACAATAAAATAATGCCTGCAGATTCTATTTCATTTTGAAAATGATATGCATTTTAATAAACACTGACTTTATAGTTATTTAAAGTGTACATACATTTTTGGGGGCACCCTGTATGCTTTAATAAAGGTCATTCAAATCATAGAGTAGAAAAAGTGGTGTTGGGAGTTTAAAAATACACAAAAATAAATGAATAAAAATACTATAACAATTTCAACAAGTGTAAAACAGACAAAAATTATCGCTGTCACTTTCACATTGACATCATAGAAAGCATGCCATGTAACTCTTCGCAACCAATTGGAATATGGTAAAAAATATTAATTTTGGCTTTCACGTGAAGCCTACATATGAATGGAACAAAATGCCACACAAGATACTCACAGCAAGCAGATGCAAGAGTGTACACATGATGAATCACTGCAAGCAAACAGGAGCATTCTCTTTATTTATACCAAACTCACCTGAGCACTCTTGCTCAGAGAATAGCATAATCGAGATAAAATACTTGTTAGAATACCCAAAAATCAGCTGCAGTAAAAGTTTGATATATTTCTATGCAAATTCTTACATTTCAGATGTTTTTATTTTACTTGTATTTATTGAAAATGTTGGTCACTTGACCGTGATTTTCATGTTCTCATGTTTATATTTAAATTTTTATTATTTGTATATAATATCGATTCATATGATTCAAGTTTAGAATTAGAGCAACTGTCCATGTGCATTTTTAGCTCATATTTCTTTGAAAATTCAAATCCATATATTTCACAAGAATATAGTTTCTTACCCAGTGTGCAGTCATACATATTTATTGAAACGTGAAGCATAGGAAAAGGATGTGTTGCACAAGAATATGGTTTCTCTCCTAAGCAGATTTGCATACCCACAAAATTCACAATATGATTACTCTTTAGTGTGAATTTGCATAAGAGACACTAAAACTGACCTCTTCAAAAAATACAAACCCACAAATTTAACAATATGGCCTAAACAGTGTGCGCTTGAAAATAATACGCTAGTCTTCATTTTCTCTACAAACGTCCCAAGATTATGACTTTTCTCTAGTGTGTATTCGCATATGGCGCACTAAAATAGATTTCCGTGAAAATGCAGAGCCACACACTTCACAAGGATATGGTTTCTCTCCAGTGTGTTTATGCATGTGGCGCACCAAACATGACTTTTGTGAAAATGCAGAGTCACAAATTTCACAAGAATAAGGTTTCTCTCCAGTATGTGTTCGCATATGGCGCACCAAATGTGCCTTGCTTGAAAATCCTGATCCACACACTTCACAAGTATATGGTTTCTCACCAGTATGTGTATGCATGTGACTCACTAAACATGACTGCCAAGAATATGCAGCTCCACATATTTCACAAGAATATGGTTTCTCTTCAGTGTGTGTTCGCATGTGGGACACTAAATTTGACTTGTGTGAAAATGCAGACCCACAAATCTCACAAGTATATGGTTTCTCTCCAGTGTGTGTTCGTATATGGCTCACCAAATGACCATTGTTTGAAAATGTAGATCCACAAACTTCGCAAGAATATGGTTTATCTCCAGCGTGTTTTTCCATATGGCACATCAAATTGGCATACTCTGAAAATGTAGATCCACAAACTTTACAAGAATATGGTTTTTCTCCAGTGTATGTTTTCATATGGCACACTACATCTGACATCACTACATAGAATTACAAATTTCACAAGAATATGATTTCTCTCTTATGTTTACTTGCATGCAATACTAAATGCATTTTTTTTTAAAGATAAACCACATAAAAATATGAATAACATCACGCTTCAAACATGTAGACACGGAGTTTTAGATCAAGATTGTGGCAGATATTTCTCTGTTCTTGATGGAATATAAAGAGTTTTGTTTTTTTTTCTTTTAAATTCATAAGTTTTTAGGTCTTTCTCAATGTTTTTGTCCAGCCAACATATCTGTGAATAAAAACAAAAGATATATGAAATCTCTTTATACTGTAATAAGTAAATGTAGTTGTATACTAAGGGTAGTTCAGTAATGCAGTAGGTGGTGAAGATCAAACACACTGCAAACCGTCTATGAAATGCAATGCTTAATTATTGATATTATCTACATTATAAGTCTTCATCTTTGTTACAATATTAACAACAGTTTGGTCATTGTACACTGCCTTCTTCAGATGATTGAAATTTCAAACTAAACCCATTATTTCTTCTACTAGGGTAGATTGTTCTAGTTCTATGTACCAGGCCTATTGTGGACATCTCAGTATCAGTTATCTCCCTTTAACTAAACTCTCCAAGTTGTTTTCCTGTTCTCTTGCAGTCAGGTATTGAACTCACAACTCTTTGGGTCAGTTCACCCAACACTCATCCTCAAGGACACATGGTCCTGTGGATAAAATCACCCGAGTTTGTGTTTTCTCAAACGGCATATCTTTTGTGGGTTATTTAATGTCAAAAAAGGTAGGATTTTAAGGTATTTTTTTAATGTTTGGTTATATATAGTGAGAAGGTTTAGTCAGACTTTGATGAAAAATTTGAAAAAGAAAATTATTTTTTTATTTTAGAAAACTGAAGATGTCTTCTAGTTTTCTATTCAAAAATGTATTGCTAGTAACTTTTTTTTTTACTTCAAAAATGTATTGTTGTTGTTGGTAATATTTTTCCTTCAAAAATGTATATTTTCTATAAAAGTTTCTTTTTACGTATACATTTCTATAAAAATGTATTTTTATACATTCATACTGTTTTGACCCCAGTTTGGGGGTTAACTATTTGCCCTAGCAGGAGCAACCACTCTGGGTCAGGGTGAACCTGGAAACAACCTCAATTAAGAGGTGGTTCATGCTCTTCAAAATCTCCCAATCAGATGCCTTGCTGTCGGATGCAGTTTGCCTAAAATCACCTGGGGAAGGCAAGAGTGTACAATGACAAAAACATGGTTAACATGGCAATGAAGATGAGGACAACATTTCAAACAATGTAAATAGCATAAATAATTGTAATGCCTCATCTCAGAAATATAGACAGAGATTGTTTAGCTATCAGACCATATACAATTTTGAAAGGGTTTTCCCTATATAAAAGAATTTTCATACTTATAAACATTTTTCTTTCTATTTATTTTGATATCAGTACAGTTTTTGAGGGTGTTTGTTAATTATATACTGCAATAATGAACTACCCACAAAGCTTACATACATTAACAGTTGAAACATTCCTTTGTTGAAGAATGCATAAGTTACTGAGAATAAACAAACTAAATGCTTTTGGTAGTACTAAAAGTTTCATAGAACCAAAAATGGCTACCATTCATGTCAAACAGGTACCTTGTCTAAATCATTCTTCCAAAAGGTTAAATTTAATAAGATTACAATCAATAATGAAATAAAATCATATTCAGTTTTCATAAAATACAATGTGATACAGAGCAGGGAATTTACCAACACATAGAGAATGCAACAGCATAATTTATGATAACATATAATCAATTTCTGTTTTTGTTTTCAATTTTGTACAGATTAGTAATTTTATGAAGTTAATGAATGTATAACTGCTTCTTGTTTGATAAGAACATTAAGAGAAAATTATTCTGAAATGAAAATTAAGGGAAATAAATAAAGTATAGAATAAAATAGAAGATCCATTTCTATTTTTCACAAACATAAATAGCCTTTCTAGTCAGAGAGCCACCAATCTCAGATTAGGCTGGTTGGCAACCGTCTTCTTCACTGCTTTTTGGCAGGAGGAACCCAGATGAGGCTCTGCCAAAGGGTAGGACCTTGATTAGGGAAAAACTGACAACAGTCATGACCCTGCCTTGTGCAGGATCTATGGAAATTTTTTTGCTGAAATTAAGGGCTTGGAAACCCTACCTTCAAAAGACCTTTACATTCCACCTATACGGGGAGGTAGATAAATACTAAAGAGCCACAAGTCCTCTACTATAAAGCCGGGCCCAGGTGACATACATTTTATCACTTTCTCTTTATCCTTTTTTTAATGTATGTTCAACTTTCTGATTATTTCAATGTTGTGGGCTTGGTTACGTTTAGCCATTCTCAAGCATAGCTGATGCTCATTACAGTACCACTTTTGGTTTATTTCTACTTTTTCTGCTAATACTAAAAAAAAAAAAAAATAGGACAGGAGTAACATTAGTCTTTCTACCTTGTCTTTTGACCACACAGGCTATCTTGGGTAAATAAAATGTTATTTTCATTGTTTTAAGTAAAAGGTAAGCATTACTTTTAGAAAATCTAGTTAATACACAAAGGATTTTAATAAACCTCGAAACACATTTCTAGAACAAATATTAGATTTTCAAGAGAATTTGTTGTTTACATTTTTGTATGAGATGAGCGATGAAAAAATGCTTTAAAAATACCCATCAAAAATTTATTTATATATAGAAATTATCTTTTCTTTTAATTGGATGAGCTAGTTTAAAATGAAACAATATTTTATAAATATAAACTTCATTTTAAGTACCTCCACACATTTTTGAAACTTAAGTTTTAAACTGAATTTTTAAAAATAAAAAAGTTTTATTGAAGCTTTAATTGAAAGCTAAATGATTAAATTTTTATTATTTCCAGTAAGTAAAATACTCTGGTGTATTTCAAATAAAAATTATACTGATTGAAATCTAAAATTTTGAGAATTTAAACAAATTTTTTCAATTTTTGTTGGTTTTTGATTGACATATTTGTAAACACAAGTTAATTCTTGGTTTTAAAAATCTTGCAAAAATAAAATATACATCTGTGACACTTTATTTTTGAAAAATTAGCAAATTCAATGTTAAATTAATCTGATTTACAGAAGCATTACTTATTTATAGCATGAAATTTAGAATAAAACTGTTTCTTAAACACAGTGTTGATCTGTCTGACCTTTCCCCTGTATTTGACATGTAAAGACAGCTCGATGGATGTGAGATAAGTGTATGGCAAATGAAACTGAGAAAATTGTCCAAATTTTTTTTCTTGTAAGGGGAAGAAACCATGAAACACATGACCTTTTAATGTACACACACAAATTACCATGCACAAAAAAAAAAAAAATCAAATACATAGGAAAAATAAAATATTACTTTAAAAATACTATGGCTTGATGATTTGTATTAAACATTTCAATTTTTGATTAGTAAATATAGTCTTCACTTAATAACTTAAACAACCTAATGTCTACAAGTTTTTGAAACTTTAAATTATTATTATAATAAAAAATGAAAACAATTCTTTTAAAATTTCATTATTAATCGAAAAAAAATTTTTTTTTTTCAGTCTGATATTCACATTATTATTTATTGAAGTAATTAAAGGATTATCTAATTGAATAATGTCATAGTTTTACTGCATTTTTTTATTATTTTACTATTGGGAGCAGATTTTCGGAAAGTGGGGCCAAATGGTTGGAAAAAATAGATGATTTACTTTCTCCTACACTTCTGCGTTTAACTAACAAAACCAATTTTACCTACAAAATTTCTTGAAATTTCATTAAATTACGTAGAGCCCCCACTCTAAACAGATGTTTAAAATAATTTAACAGATATTTAAAAAAAAAAAAAAATAACAGATGTAAAAAAAAAAAAAAAAAAAAAAAATTTTAAAATAATGATTAAAAAATAATTTCATTTTTACTTTTCATTCATTTGTGAATAAGTTCTTAAAGTTTCATTAAAATCCGACAATTATTTGATTTTTGCAAGAATTTCCAAATTAATGTTTGTCACCGGAAAAATCTGAGTTACGTAATATTACATTTTCCATTGTAAAACGATTTGATACGCTAGTAAAAATATAAACAAGATTTTTACCAAAATTTCGAACGTGTTAGAAAGGATTCAATATTTTTTTTAAATAATTAAAAAATACTTTGATCTTTCCTCTTAATAATAAACACGAACATTTTGATAAAAAAATGTTCGTTTTAATGGGACCTTTTTTTCTTCATACCGTGCTGTTTTTTCAGCGGTTTAGTGGAGGTCATAAAAAAACTTCAGTTTTATTTTTGCGTGCATGTGTGTGTGTATAACAAATGTAAAAAAACAATTAAAAAAGATTTTTAGTGGAAAAAAAATGAATTGCGTTTCCATTTATTGTAAATTTGGTCAGCCACTGACGAAAAAAAGAAAGGTTTTTGTTTTTTACCAAAATTTCGGACGTATTAGAAAGCATTGCAGAAATAATTAAAACGTACTGATCTTTCCTCTTTGCACATTTTGTTGACGATAAGGTAAAAAAAAAAAGAAAGAAAACTTTGTTTTTATTAAGATTGGGGCCTTTTTTCTTTTATGCCATTAAATGCCGTCTTTTCAGTGAATCAGTGGCGGCACCTACTTTATATTCATAAAAATTAATTACTTTATTTTAAATATTGTTTAATACCTGAAAAAAATAAAATCACACATGAATTTAAAAGACAAGTTGGTAAATATAAAATAACGACTCCTTTTTAATAAAAATTGCTTGTATTCTTTCACTTACCTGGAAACCAAACGGGATGATTTCTTTTTTTAATATTTTTTTTTGTCAATCGATCCAACTTTTTTTTCGTTCAATTCTTAAATCGAAACGAATGGCACAAAGAAGGAGAAAAATATGTTTTTAAGAAAATATTTCGCTTGATAATGCCGGGAAAATCTTCTGCCTAGTCAGTCAAGAAAGGCAAATAATGATGTGTGTATCACGTCTATAAGACTTGATTTGACTGAAGGTGAAACTAAAAAAATTAAGCGGTGTTAGACACGATTTGGTTCCTTGTGTTTAGAATTCTTCGACGTTTTGTTAATTACGGAGTTAAATAGAGTTACTCGAACAGAGATGCGTAATATTTTTAAAAGGCTACTGTACAACTATAGGAAAAAGTGCTCGTAAATAACAACACGATTACAACTATTTAAGAATAGAGCCCAAAATTTTAATAACGGAAGTAACTACAACCTGTATGATTAGAGAACAGGAAACTGCCCCTCCCCCCCAATAGTCATAGTTGCTTCCCATCCGATGTTATTTAACACCAAACTAGTGAAATTTCTCTTTTCCTTTAAATATGAGGTAGGATTTATAAGGAAAAATATAATTTTGAGTTTTCATCAAGTAAACTACTTCTTGTAGAAATTATTCTGCATCGAAATTGGATAAACCAGGCAACCTAAGTTTGAGTTTTTTTTTGTTGTTGTTGTTGTTTCAACGGCATATCAACCTCTGTGGATTATTTAATGCCAAAAAAATGGGATTTTAAGGTATTTTTTTAAATGTTTGGTGATACTGAGAAGGTAATCAGATTTTAATGAAAATATATGTTTTTATTCTCTTTTTTTTGTTTTTTTTTTGTTTAGAAAACTGAAAATGTCTTCTAATTTTCTATTAAAAAATGTTTTACTTAGAATCATTTTTTCCTTCAAAAAATATGGTAAGTTACTTTTTTCTAAAAAAATGTATTATTGGTAATATTTTTCCTTCAAAGGGTTTGGGAGAAATACTTAATTGGAGTTAGATAGACTAACCTATCGCCCGGTTCACACTCCACCCATGTCTATTGAACAGGTAAAGAGGCTCATCCCTTGTTTCCTGTTTAGGTTGTGGTTTCCGTTTTTTCTCTTTTCCAATTGTTTCACTCTTTTTTTTTTTTTTTCAATTGGAGTAGATAGACTAAACTATCGCCCGGTTCACACTCCACCCACATCTATTGAACAGGTGAAGAGACTCATCCCTTGTTCCCTGTTTAGGATGTGATTTCCGGCTTTCTCTTTTCCAATCTTTTCCCTTTTACGTAGCTCCCTGCACATCAGTGGCGTTACTGTCTTGCTCGGGGTGATATGATTAAAAAAAAAAAATACCAAGAGGAAAAATATTGAGAGCAATAAAAGACAGGACCAAGTGGAAGTCCATGATTGCATGTGTCCTGAAGGAACATGACATATGAAGAAGAAGAAATATTACTCACTCATTTTCCCAGAAATCCAGGCAGAAACCAAGCATTCTCACTTATATTTCATGTTTAGTCTTTTTCTGTTAGTATTTGTTTACAACCACTAGGCCATGTTTCCTTAAGAGAATATAGACATTTGGTTGTTTCAACGGCATATCAACCTCTGTGGATTATTTAATGCCAAAAAAATGGGGTTTTAAGGTATTCTTTTAAATGTTTGGTGATACTGAGAAGGTAATCAGATTTTAATGAAAATATATGTTTTTATTCTCTTTTTTTTTTTTTTGTTTAGAAAACTGAAAATGTCTTCTAATTTTCTATTAAAAAATGTTTTACTTAGAATCATTTTTTCCTTCAAAAAATATGGTAAGTTACTTTTTTCTAAAAAAATGTATTATTGGTAATATTTTTCCTTCAAAAATGTACATTTTTCTATAAAAGTCTATTTTTATATATATATTTCTATAAGAGTCTATTTTTATACTTTCATACTGTTTTGACCCCAGTTTGGGGGTTAATTATTTGCCCATAGCTGGGACCTTAACAGGTGCTACCACTCTGGGTCAGAGTGGACCTGAAAACAACAGCAATTAAGATGTGATTCCATGCTCCTCACAACCTCCCAATCAGAGGCCTTGCTGCTGGATGCAGTTTACAGTCATGCCCAGGAACACAGGTAACTTTATTTAGACTTGAACTAATGATGGTACCATTTTTCATATTATTAAAGCTTTTTGGGCCATTATGCTCTTCAGCATGAAGAAAAGACAAGTGGTGTTTTAGAGGTCTCGGTGATGTTTATGAAATTGGCCTTGTGCCAAACACAACCGAAGTCCTCACAATTTAAAGTATCAAAAGGTTGGAAGAACAAAAGTGTTTAATTTGTAAAATAAGTGGAATTTTATTAATAGAACAGATTAACATAAAGTTAAAAGAAATGAAATTACTATGTAAATGTACAAAGAGAAAGTGTAGAGTAAGTAAGTGTAGAGTAAGTGTTGAGTTAAATGAATCAAGAGTTCGTAGTTGTAAGTAGCTGTTCATATTGTGTGCATGCAAAGATTAATAGGATAGTAAGAAAGTCAGTGTTCTTTTCATTTATGGCTAGAGAGTAAGTGAAAAGAAAGGTAGAGCAATAAAGCAAAATGGTATTTCTCGGCATTCAATTGTTTTGAAGTCAGTTGAAAAAGTCTTGCTGTTGTTTCTTTAATGGTGAGCAATCAAAGATGAAGAAAGGAAAATAGGAAGGAGAGGAAGAATGAATGTCTGTCGACGAGATGTGACAGATTCGGCGTCTTGAAATTTCTTCCTTACATTGTGGTGATGTCCTTATCAGATCCCTGCTTCCATCAGACTGATTGATTTGATTTTCTTTGGTTTTATAGCTAAAGACATTTTAACATAGGCTTGCTAACTTTTATCTCAGTTTTGCAAATCTCTTCCTTTCATTGGTTAGAAAATTAATCTAACATCAGACTGCAAAATTTGGTTTCATCTTTTTTCTTTCAGTACGAGGTCAATCCTTTTCCTAATTATCAAAATTAAATTTCACACTAAATTGTGAATTTTGCCTCAGTTTGGTTTTTTTCAAAATGTTTTCAGTCGTTCTGATCATATTTTGTGGATGTGAAATTTTACTTTTCATGTTTCAGTTAATTGTTGGATGATATAGGATTTGTATCCTATAGTGCTGAAGAAAGTCAAGTTGCAGGCAATAAAAACAGGAGGTTTAAATGCCCAACTGAAGGATTAGGATTAGTTCACAAGAAATTAGCCGAGTGGAGTAAAAGCATTGTTTTGTGAATCTGGTAGCAGAGTAATTGGGAATAGGACCAAATGGAAACAAGTTAAGAAGTAATTGAAAAGTACCAAAGAAAAAAAAATCCCTTCATGGAAGATTAACAATAAAGATGAAGACATTAGTCAAAGTGTATATATTGCTCTCTGAATGCTTTCTGAAAGACCACTACAAATGTGCTTTATAGACTATGCAAAAGCATTTGACAAAGTCTATCACAAAGACTTGATAGAGATGCCCAACAACCCTGACATTGTTGGAAAAGACATTGGGAGAATCAAGAATCTATATTTGCAGCCAACTGTTTGCGTATGGATAGGAAGTGAATTCAGCAGATATACATAAATAGAAAGAGGTGTAAGACAAGGATGTGTCTTCTCACCAGATCTATTAAACTTATACAGCGAAACAATTATGAGAGAAATAAAATCCATGACAGGATTTGTCATTGACAGCTACAATCTCAACAAAGTAAGATACGCAGATGACACCATGCTGATAGCAGAGACAGGAAAGAAAATGCAGGACCCCCTACAGAAGGTAGCAAAACAAAGTGAGAAGAAAGGACTAGGTGTGAACTTCAAGAAAACTGAATGTATGGTCATCAGCAAAAAGAAGAACCCAAAATGCAACTACTGATCAGAGAAACTAGAATAAAACAAGTAAAGAAATTTAAGTTCCTGGGAAGCGTTCTGACGGAGGATGGAAAGTGCAACATTGAGATCTAAAGATGCATTGGGATGGCCAAGGATGCATTTGAAAAAATAAACAGAATACTGAGAGACAGGAAAATCTTATTAGAAACAAAGAAATGAGTGTAAGATTGCTGTGTGATATCTGTTCTTCTGTATGGAAGTGAATGTTGGATGATCCCATCAAGGATGAAGGAGAAGGAGAAGTGGTTTTACAGAAGGATACTGAGGATACCATCGATTGAGCATATGAGCAATAATGAGGTGTTGAATAGGATGCAAACGAGAAGAAAAATCATACTTAACACCAGGAAAAAACAGATGAGGTTCCTGGAACATATAATGAGGAAGGAAGGCCTGGAGAATTTAA
This sequence comes from Ascarosepion bandense, assembly GCA_037127315.1. Classification (NCBI taxonomy): domain Eukaryota; kingdom Metazoa; phylum Mollusca; class Cephalopoda; order Sepiida; family Sepiidae; genus Ascarosepion; species Ascarosepion bandense. The sequence continues at coordinate 4,308,814 of JBBBDQ010001586.1, read as the reverse complement.
TACTCACAGGATGGATAGCAGGAACGAGAGACAGAGGAAAGTAGTGCAAGACATATCTGATAGGCCTGAGCATAGATGGCTGAAAAGGGTTTGGGAGAAATACTTAATTGGAGTAGATAGACTAACCTATCACCCGGTTCACACTCCACCCACGTCTGTTGAAGAGGTGAAGAGGCTCATCCCTTGTTCCCTGTTTAGGATGTGGTTTGCGGCTTTCTCTTTTCCAATCTTTTCACTCTTTTTTTTTTTTTAATTTTTTTTTCAATTGGAGTAGATAGACTAAACTATCGCCCAGTTCACACTCCACCCATGTCTATTGAACAGGTGAAGAGGCTTATCCCTTGTTTCCTGTTTAGGTTGTGGTTTCCGGTTTTTCTCTTTTCCAATCTTTTCACTCTTACGTAGCCCCCTGCACATCAGTGGTGTTACCACCTTGCTTGGGGTGATATGATTAAAAAAAAAAAATACCCAGAGGAAAAATATTGAGAGCAACAAGAGACAGGACCAAGTGGAAGTCCATGATTGCATGTGTCCTGAAGGAACATAACATATGAAGAAGAAGAAATATTACTCACTCATTTTCCCAGAAATCCAGGCAGAAACCAAGCATTCTCACTTATATTTCATGTTTAGTCCTTTTCTGTTAGTATTTGTCTACAACCACTGGGCTATGTTTCCTTAAGAGAATATAGACGTTGGTTAGTTCCAGTGACTTGATCCAAAGAATTGTGAGTTCAATATCAGGCTACAGCAGTGGTGAACAAGTAACTTGCAGGGTTAGAGGGAAATAACTCATGACTTATAATAGAGGCTTTACGCAAAGAATGAGGATGATATACCCCAGTTATTGGAATAAATGATTTGGTTTGAAATTCCTAACACCTGAAGAAGGCTGGAGCATACAACGGCCGAGATGTCGTACAAATGGCAATAAAGATGAGGACAATAGTCTGAATAATGTAAATACTCCTTTTCTGTTGTTGGCATCAAATATCGTCGTTTTAGCTTTCCAGTTGAATTTGCCACCAAGACTACGTCATTTGTATCATGTTTGTTGTTAATGTAATGTCTGCTGCTGACAAATCCTGGCAGATCCTCTAATTCTCTTAAAATGGCTTTGCTGCAGAAACTAAATATCTGGTGAGAAAACACAGCTGTACCCACACTTCTCTTTTACTGTAATCACTTATTATCTATTCACATTAAATCTGTTTTGATATTGCTAATATAGAATTCAGATATGTGTTGTGGTGCAATGGATATCGACTCGGAACGACAAATCGAGGAGCCAAGTTCAAATTCCAGTTGAATTCCTTGCATTCACTTACGCACAAATAACCTTGGGAAAAGTATAAATTTGTCTCTTCCCTCCAGTTATGGGTTAAATAAAAAGGACAGATTGATTCTATAGCCTTGGCTGGCAACCAGTCTATCGCAAAAAGCAACGGCAACCTACTGCGGGATAATCTTCTGCCCAGTCAGTTATGTCTCTTTCGAGACATGATCACCCAAAGCGTGTATTCTGTATGGCACTTAACTGACTGACTGAATATAGAATTCAGCTTATTCATGAATCTTTTCTGCATGAAATGGATTTACTCTTGTGGGTTGAGAAGTGAGTAAATCTGATGCTGGTTGGAATTCACTTATGAAGATAATGTGAAAAGTAGATAGAGCCAAGATATGTATTGTAACCTAAAATATATATATATATATATACCTGAGTGAATAAGGAACGAAGAAAAAAGTTTTTTTTACGTCCAAAACATTAATTTAAAACAGTGCTCGATATATAATATATAGAGCCATGAATATTTATTATAAATTATATTTTAGAACATGTACAAATTTTTATATACCCACTACAAATCATTCCTTTGTTTCAACATTGAAACTACGATGTCTCATCAGGTGGTGTGAACAGGAAAGCCTCTTTTATATTTGGTGAGTTGTGTGTGGGATGTTGGTGGGGGGGTAGTGATAAAGGAACAAGTCTTGTGAATTATCCGTTTGAATTTTGAAGAAAGTGGTGTGGGTAGTGAATAGAGTTGATTAATGAGTGTCTTGGAATTTTGAAAAAATTTGTACATGTTCTAAAATATAATTTATAATATATATATATATATATATATATATATATATATATACACACACACAAATACGGTCAGTTTTAGACCTACTGGAGTGACAGGGTGTAATCAATATCTATTTTTACCTCTGATTAAATCATTTGCAGTTGTGTGCAGTAATATGGATCTATTTTTGGGGTGTGTGATGTAATTTGTTTGGCTTTGAAAAATATTGTGGCATTTGTGATTGTATTAGATTTTTATCACAGCCAGACAATATTGTTTTGACTGTTGATTAGTTGTCCTATGCCCATTGTCTGCGATGGATGCTACTCCAAGGAAGCATACAAAAATTGTAATGCTGCACAAACACACTGGCAAGCTTTACAGAGAGATCGCAGATGTCGTTGGTGTCAGCCTTTCAACTGTCAGTCATGTCATCAAGGTGAAGAAACAAACTTGATCCATCTGTCCAAAATGTAAAGAAAAATGCAGTTCGAAGAGAAAAACAATGCCAAACGACAATGAATACTTGATCAGAAAAAGTGTGAAAGATCCTAGAAAGACATTTTTCATTTTGCTTCAGTTAATCACTACATATGCATATAATTTTAATGAAGAAAATGAAAAAAACTGGTTGTTTACTATCAACGAAGATAATCAGGATGGTAAGAATTAGTTCTCGGCATCGACAGGCAAAGTAAATCTAAAATTAAGCAAGGGGGAGGCGGAAGTAAAAACTTTAATAATTAACAGCGATGGAGTTAACAAAACACTCAAAAAAGGAAAGCAGGATTATAGAAAACAGCAAATATTTAAGCTGCAGACTTAGAAGGAATAAAGAAAGAAGAAAAACTAAAATTTAAAAAATGATACGCATTTAAATATTTGTCTATACGTCTGAGATGAGGTAGTATTTAAATTATTTACATTGTTCAGACTGTTGTCCTCGTCTTTATTGACATAGTCATGATGTTTCGGCTGTTGTATGCTCCTGCTTTCTTCAGGTGCTTGGAATTTTCAAACTAAGCCTTTTATTTCAGTTACTGGGGTATAAAATCCTTGTTCTATATCCTCAAGAACACATCACCCAGTGGATAAAAATGTTGGTTAGATTCAGTGACTTGACCAAAAGAGTTATGAGTTCAATACCTTGCTACAACAGTAGTGAACAAATAATTTAGAGAGTTGAGTTAAAGGGAGATAACTACATGACATCCAGAAGTGGCATGGCACATGGAACGAGAATAACATACCCTAGTAGTTTGGTTTGGAATTCCACGCACCCGAAGAAGGGTGGAGTGTACAACAGCCGAAATGTCATGAATATGGCAATAATGATGAAGACAACAGTCAGAACAAGGTAAATAATTTAAATACTAACTACAAAAAGGATAGAATACAGCACAGTATTTTACTTACAAGAAACTTTATAAATGCTTCATTCCAATCTTTAAATTTGACTTTTACCACGAACAGCCAACATGCCATTATTTATCCATTTCTTTATATATATATATATATATATATATATATATATATATATAACTTATTTATAAATGAAACTTTGTGTGTGTGTGTGTGTATCCATTACCTACAGACTCCGAAATGGCTGAACTGATTTTCTTAAAAATTTACAAAGTTGTACTATAAGCGTCTGTGAGTGTTCTTAACTAGGTTTTGTGTCAAGGTACTCCCAATAAATATCGAAAATCGATAATCAAAAAAATTGGGTTATAGAAGGAGTGGTCCGATTTTAATCAATTTTGATACACTCATAGACAAAGACATAAAAAACAATATTCAGAAGTTTCAAGGTTGCAGTTCTTACAATAGTGCAGAAAATTGATAATATATATATATATATATATATATAAAAGGCAAGATATTTGTGTGTGTGTGTGTGTGTGTGTGTGTGTGTTTATCTGTCTGTATGTCTTTTGTACAAATCTACAATTTTTATCTGATTCTCACCAAACATCAAACAAATATTCTTTAGGCAGAGTCTGAGCTCCAAGACCATGGATTAGTTTTAAAGCTTTCATTACACCTGAGCAACGCTGGGCTATACTGCTAGTATATATATATATATATATAAGGATCTTTTTTTCTAATTGTTTCATTCCAAGCAAAACAATACTGTGACCTGTGCACAGGGGGCTACACAAGAGATAGGTTACATAAGAGGAGAGTGAGGAGAAATACCAACTGGATACAGGGAGTGTCAGAGAATGGTTAAGAGAAAGATGGAAATACTGGTGTGAACAGAGTTATGTGAAAGTAGCAGGAAAAGGAATCTGCAATATAATTGACCCTGATTTGGCATCTTGACTTCAGTCACTTTCTCATTGGGGTGATGTAGTTTCCTTCTGTCTTTTCTACAAATATTTTCATGGCAACTACTCTGATAAACTTTTTTTTCTGGTATCCCGAACACATCAATTTAAGCATGCTACTAAATTGACATCTAGTTTTACCATTGAAATAATTAAATGTAATCACCACTTGTACTCAACAATTTCTTTTCTCCTACTTCCTGCCTGTGAAACTCCTTTCCGTTTACAGTTTAAAAAAATTTAAATGCGATGTCAATGTACCCAGTCTTTTCTCTCTGTAATCCCCTGCATACTACTAGACTTGAGGCGAAATGATTAATATATAATTTCAACTCAAATCCAATAGTATGCAGGGGATTATATATATACCAAGCTACCATCTCCACTACAAAAAATCCAAATCATACTAAACAGTATATTGGCAGTACTAAGAATACTTTTAAGACACGTTTTTATCAGCATAACCTACCCTTCAATTATAAAATCTAAAGTAACTCAAATTTTCTCTATAAATACTACTGGTAATTGAAAGATGCAAATGAAACTCCTACAGTTAAATGGAAGATATTAACAAAAGCTAGAACATGTAAATCGTTAAAAAAACGTTTCCTTTGCTTACAAAAAAAAAAAAAAATTTGTACAATTAAATCCAAAAGAACTAACTTATTAAACCAACGTAATGAAATCACTACTTACAGCCATCATAGGATTATTCATACTCTTAAATATATCTGAAATTATCTCAATATGTTTACTATTTGTTCTTATCTATAAAACCTATCCTTTTTAATTAATTACATATACCTTAAAACTTATTTAACTAGTACTTTATGTACATTTTTTTCACCAATAGTCATTATCTAGTACTTCTGCTTCTAAAATCTCACTTCTTTTTGTCTCATCTATTTTTTTTCATATCAAACAAAACACTTTAAGTAAAAATTTTATTTTTTATTTTTTCAGCTCTTCATTTTAAATACGTCAGCTACTGTCTTATTCCTATGTCTAGTCTTCTATGGGTACACTTCGATACACTTTTTGTACGGATCTTACTTAATTTTTTTAAAATGTAATAACTTCCCACCCCACTATAATCATCTAATTTGATGGCCTTTTTTTATTTTAATTTTATTTTTTTAATATCCTTAATATATATATAACCAAATGAACCACATTTCACTACCTGAAACTTTATAGCTATTGAGTTGCAGTATACCATTATTACAATAATAATAACATTATATATAGCACTTGCATTTAAATTTACATTCGTTGAATGGCCATTTCAGTGAGAAATTCACGCTTCATCAGCAATGATCAAAACAAAAATTTGTTTTCGACCGTTGCTGATGAAGTGAGTATTTTCTCGCTGAAATGGCCATTCAACAAATATAATTTCAGATATTTTTGACATACAATATATATTTAACTATGTAAATAGATACTACTATTTACATCAAGCCCTCCACCTTGATCAATTTTAATAATAATAGGATCTGGTTTTTGGGATTTTTACTTATTTGCTCTTCCTTTTGGATTTAAAATTATATATATATATATATATATATATTTCTCTTGGTTGCCTGTGTATGTATACATCATGTATATAACATGTTAAATTTTCTCCCTTTCTCAGCCATGTGCCGATAGCTTTGGGGTAGAATCTCTGACTGATGCCAAATCGCCCAAGTGCCGATCCCAACATGAAGCAATTGGATGTCTAGCCACACTGATGAGCTGTGATATAGTGAAACAGGCTTGTGTGTGGATAACTATATACATGTGTGTGTGGCAAAAAATGCTTCTTACATAAGACAATAGTGGCAATTGTATCTTTATCTAGCTAATAGTTATGGGAGGTACTTCTGCTGCACCGTGTATAATGTCCAGCTACTTTTATTTTCTAGATAGCGAATCCCTTTTGAAGACAACTGCACTGGCACATTTGTTTTTGTTCAACACTCACAAAGTCATAATGTAACTACGCTGAGTAAACCTTAGTTACTGTTTTAGGGAGAGAATACATAATGTCATGATCAGCAATTTGAACAATGCCCCGTCATGGCCATTGCGCTGCCACGGCCATTGCCCCATCACAGCCAATGCCCCTCAACTACATTGTATAAGTAAAACTTTGACATTTGTTATGCTTAAGTGTTCCCATCTCTATTTTTATATGATTTCCTTTTTACAAGTAAATAATGATTTTTCTTTGAACTTTTAGTTTACTTTATATTATACCCATAGCTGCAACTACTGTGCTGGGCTAGAAAGTTACATTAATAGTCATGTAGTGATCTCCAGATCAGGCAGTAAAAACTGCTGGATTTATAAGGTTTTCTTCCATACGCGCATTACAACTGCAGCCAAATGCTTAAAATTAATCTAAAAATGTATATAACAACAAATAAACCCAAGAAAACAGTTGACCAGGATATTTCTTTTAAAGCAAGCAGTCTTTATAAATAAATTGCTCAATATTGAGAATTATGTATTAATAGTAAATAAATTTAAAAAACCTCCTGATGAGTGGATACCATCTGTAAAATTTGAGTTTGGAAGATAAATGTTAAACTTTTGATTTTATTTAATTACCCTTTAGCAAAAAGATAAAATGTGTATTTACCATTCATCTGTGCATTGAATACTGTTGGCCATATTTGGTTGGGTGCTCCTGCTATTCATCTTGAGGTTCTCAACAAAATCCAAAGAAGGCTCGGCAATGTAATCAATCCTGACTTGGCATCTTGAATTCAGTCACTTTCTCACCGACATGACATGGCCTCCTTCTGTCTTTTCTACAAATGTTTTTCTGTTTTTCCTGGTGCCCTGTCCACGTGAATTGAAGCATGCTACTAGAATGGCATTTAGGTCCCACTCTTTTACCGTTGAAATAGGTAAATTTAACTGCCATTTCTACAATTTCTTTTCCCACACTTCCTGTCTGTAGAACTCCCTTCCATTTACTTGCTTCCCTGATAACTACAATCTCCAAAAATTGAAATTTAACGTCAATTGCCTATCTTTTTGAATTTGTTCATCTTTTATCCTTTCTTCAATACACCTTGTATCCAGTCTTTTCTCTCACTATAACTTCAAGTGCACTAGTGGTGGTCTTGCCTTGCTTGGGGTAAAATGATTTTTTAAAAAAATAAAAAAATAAAAAAAACAAAAAATGGGAAACAAATTAAATGAAACATGGCAGAGAAAACAGGCATTGAATTTGAAGACAAGATGGAAAACAAAAAATTATTCAAACTTTTGATATCTAAATCTAATCTAAACTTATTTATAAATGAAACTTTGTCTGTGTGTGTGTGTGAGTGTGTCTTTGTGTGTGTGTATCCGTTACCTATAGACTCTGAAACGGCCGAACCGATTTTCTTAAAAATTTAAACATTTGTAGTATAAGCGTCTGCGAGTGTTCTTAGCTAGGTTTTGTGTCAAGGTAACCCCGATAAATATTGAAAATCGAAAAAATCAGGTTATAGAAGGAGTGGTCCAATTTTAATCAAATTTGATACTCATAGACAAAGACATAAGAAATGATATTCAGAAGTTTCAAGGTTGCAGTTCTTACAATAGTGCAGAAAATCAATAATATATATATATATATATATATATATATATATATATATATATATATATAAAAGGCAAAGGCAAGATGTTTGTGTGTGTTTATCTGCCTGTATGTCCATATTTTTTTTCAGCCCTTTTATTTTAGTTTTTGCTTCGGGTTTGGCTCTAAGTAGGTATAAATGTAGTTCTTAGTCTCAGCCATGATACCATTTACTCAGAGGACGTATTTAGCTTTCAAAATTTAGTTTACGACGAAAAAACTTATTTGATATCGATAGCAGGAAATCAAAGTTTGACTTACATCCATTCCTTTTTCTTTCAGTCTACGATTTCGCTTTAACTGGAAAAAACTATTGCATTTTAGTCCAAAGAGTCTGAGCTCCAGGACCATGGATTAGTTTTAAAGCTTTCATTACACCCGAGCAACGCTGGGCTACACTGCTGGTATTCAATATCTGAGTAGAGAAAATGAAATAGACAAATAAATATGATTTTTGATGGGTACGAGGCTTGTTTATTTATTCAATATCTATCGTCAAATTTTAAAAAACAAATTTGGTAGAATTGATTATTTTACTTTAAAAGTATTTTATTAATTACATAATCTTTAACGGAAAAAAAAGAAAAAAAAAAAGAAAAGTCTTTTTCTGAAGAAATTCTTTTTCCTAATCTGGTTCTATTGGTATGTCCTTGCCATATAAGGGATTTTGGTTATCCTGGGAGATACAAGACATAATCTATTGAAACGGTCACCCTGCAATAATGTCTGGAACATTAGTTACTGGTAGGGACAGCTTTGGCAGGAAGGAGGATAGTGACAGTTCAATTAAAATCAGTGCAGTCCTTAACTGTGGAGCAGGTGGAAGCACTGAACTGTGAAAAGGGGAGTGGGGACGACCAAGCAACATCTGGAACTGGCACTTATCTCAAGCATCATGCAATTAATTGAAATCAAGGCAGTAAAGGTAACTTCCAACATGGTTGTTCTTGATGCAACACCTAGAGGGTCCATATTTTTCTTTATTGTTTCAAAAAGCTATTTTTAGAATTTTAATAAAACTTAAACATTAAACTGGTTTTTATGCATTCTCTTTTTTTCTCGAGAATTGACGACACAGGAATTAAACTCTATTTAATTATTTAAGAGCATTTTCTATTAACAAGTTTATAAAAATATTCAAACCAACCCCAATGCAGTATTTAAAATTTATATTATTTGTAAAGTAGGAGATTTTTTTATTTATTACTCTGTCAAATTTTATTATTTAAACATTATCTTTGGTGGATACCCATATTTGTTTAGCAACTCTGTTTATTTATTGAATTATGAGTGGGCCTGTGAGTCAAAATGTCGCCAAAATATATATATTGATGTACCTACTACTGAGTATCTTACATTAAGGCATAAGCAAAAAAAAATAATCCAAACACCCGAGTGTGAAAGGAGGGAAATATATATATATATATATATATATATATATATATATATATATTGATTGTTTAATACTTAGTTTTTGGTCCTAATAGGTTTAGACCAGTACACATTTGTATTAAAAAGTGTTCTATACAATTATATTGTAGAACTTTTGAATATTTTTCATTTATAAACGAGTTATTTCGCTACCTTGGTTTCTACCACGAATGGTTTCTTCAGGCGATTTTTAATAACTCTATAATTTAATTAATTAATTTAATTTAAATAATTTTTATTAAAAATCGCCCGAAGAAACCACTCGTGGTGGAAACCAAGGTAGCAAAAGAATTTGTTTATAAATGAAAAAAAAAAAAAAAAAAAAAAAAAAAAAAAAATATATATATATATATATATATATATATATACACACACACACAAAGATCTTTATTATAATAAAGAATATATATATATATATATATACACACACACACAAAGATCTTTATTATAATAAAGAGGATATATAGATATATATATATATATATATATTTCTTCTTCACTACTCAAGAACATAATTACTGCAAAAAAATAAAAATAAAAATACTAATAAACCAGTTAAAGAATGAACATGTGGCAAGAGCTTTCATAACTGGATGTAAAAAGAATGAACCCGATCTGACACTGCCTCGCAATTGTCTGTCTCTCTCTCCATGAGCATGACAGGAGGGAAATTATATATACAAGAAAAACATTTATTACCACTCATGATGATAATATTTAAAAAATAAAATTGAAAAACAGGCTAGCTAACCAGTTTCGAACACTCACTCAACACAGCTAAATTGAGGTTAATAAAGAAATAATTACTATTTAAAAAAAAAAAAAATGGGACCAGACATAGAGAGAAAGAAGAAAAAAAAATATTATTAAATGAAAATGAGTTGGAGGCCAAATATATGCTCTTTCTGTTTGCACAGTGAATGTTTGAAAGATTGAATATAGATGATCAGACGTAGAGAGAAAGAAGGAAAAAAAATATTATTAAATGAAAATGATTTGGAGGTCCTGCATATACTCCTTCTCTTTGCACAGTGAAGGTTTGAAAGATTGAATATAGATGACCTCTAATACTTTGGAAAATGCATTCACATTAAAATTAGTCATACAATTATGATTATTTATAAGGTGTTCTGAAATAGGAAACCCGTATGTGTCGGTCAGCATGTCTGATGAAGTATAGTTCAAATTATGAGTTTTTGTAGGGACGTTTGATTAATTCTGGCACCCGGTCTTAGAGTAGTTCTCCCTATATAGTGCAATCCACAACTACATTTAAACGAATAAATCAAGGAATTATTCTGGTGTGTGTGTGTAGAGGGGGAGAACACATTTACACATCATTCTTCAGCAATGAACTGAACACGCTTGGCTATTGGCATTTGCTTACTTTGTGTATATAACATGCTAAAATCTGTGACTGATTTAGTTGGGTTTCAATTCCAGCTGGAAGCAATTGGATGTCTAACTGTACTGATGAGCTGTAATACAGCAAAATAGGTTTGTCTACGAATATATATATATACACACACACACACACATATATATATATACGTACACACAGACACATATATATATATACATACACACAGACACATATATATATATACATAGACACACACACACACATATATATATACATAGACACACACACACACATATATATAGACACACACACACATATATATATACATAGACACACACACACACACATATATATATAGACACACACACATATACAGACATATATATATATATACATAGACACACACACATATATATACATACACAGACACACACACATATATATACATACACAGACACACACACACACATATATATATATACATACACAGACACACACACACACATATATATATACATACACAGACACACACACACACATATATATACATACACAGACACACACACACACACACATATATATAATACATAGACACACACACACATATATATAACATATATATACATAGACACACACACATATATATACATACACAGACACACACACACATATATATATATACACAAAAAATATACAACAGTCTTCATTATAACTGAGAAGATTAAATTGATTTTTGTCTAGTGGCCTGAATATTAGGGAAATTCTATTAAAGACAAATATGTGCTCTCCAACAGGATTTGAACCTGCGTCATCCCCAGCAAGAGAAACCTTTACAAGATCTGATGTGCCTTAAACCGACTTGGCCATGGAGTGTGTCATCACCGATCATAGTTGAATAGTGTCTTATAAATGCAGATCTTTCTCAAACTTCTGACACATTCAAATCTGCTCAGTTTTGTATTGTAATCTAATCAAACCAAATTCTAATGAAATGATGAATTTTTTGTTTATTAATCCAACAAATGTTATTACTTAAGCTTTTATTTTAATAGATGCCCATATTTGAGTAGACGTCCTGTTTATTAAACAGTATATTTATTTTTGTCTACTGGCTTAAATAGAAAATATTTTTCTTTAATTAGATTTCATGAATAATCAGGCTGGTAGAGAAAAATAAATAAATGTACCGTTTAAGAAATGAACAGAGCATTTATTAAAATATGGATATCCACTAAAAATCACATCTAAGTAATAAAATTATTATATGATAAAGAAATATTGAAAACATTTGCATTTATAAAAGTTCTCTAAACAAAAGAACAAAATAGTTAAAATTTGCACTCGCCATATAAATTCACTAAAATGAATTGAGAGCCAAGAAAAAATAATTTAAAAATCAATTCTTGTATTTTTGTCTGAATTATTGGGATGAGGAGTTATCATTATTTACACTATTTATATGCAATGTGTGTTGTTTGTGCAATGGATATTGACTCGGAATGAGAAATCAGAGCCGAGTTCAAATTCCTGTTTAATTTGTTGCATTCACTTATGTGCAAAAATGCTTTGAGAAAGGTATTAATCCATCTCTTCTCCCTCCAGCTATGGGTTCAATAGCAGGACAGATTCGGTTGGCAACCAGTCTACCGCAGAAAGGAATAACAACCTATGGAATGAAAATCTTTTGCCTAGTCAGTCATGTCTCAAAAGAAACATGATCATCCAAGTGGGTCTCATGTATGACACTTGACTGACTGATATGCTGGTCATCGTCTTCATCTTTGTTGTATCACAAAATTTTGTGCATTTTGGCATTTCTTATTAAATTTTATTAAAATTCTATAAAGTAGTTTTAAAACAATAAAAATTCCTGAAGGAGTAATGGCATTGTCAAGAGAAAATATTTCTTTTTTGACACACTAATAGGGCAATGCAGATATGCGTTGTGGTGCAGTGAATATCGGCTCGGAATGAGAAATTGGGGAGCTGAGTTTGAATTCCAATTGAATTCATTGCATTCACTTACGTGCAAATACCCTTGGATAAAGGTATTAATCCGTCTCTTCCTTCAAGTTATGGGTTAAATAACAGGACAGATTGGGTTCTATAGCTTGGCTGGCAACCAGTCTACCACAGAAAGCAATGGCAACCTACTGCGGGATAATATTCTGCCCAGTCAGTCATGTCTCAAAGGAGACATGATCACCCAAGCGTGTATCACATATGGCACTCAACTGACTGAATAGGGCAATGCGTATGTGCATTGTGGTTTAGTGGATATCGGCTCGGAATGAGAAATTGGGGAGCCGAGTTCGAATTCCAGTTGAATTCATTGCATTCACTTACGTGCAAATACTATTGGGAAAGGTATTAATCCGTCTCTTCCTTCCAGTTATGGGTTAAATAACAGGACAGATTGGGTTCTATAGCTTGGCTGGCAACCAGTCTTCTGCAGAAAGCAATGGCAACCTACTGCGGGATATCTTCTGCCCAGTCAGTCTTCTGAGACATGATCGCCCAAGCATGTTTCACGTATGACACTTAACTAAATAGGGCAATAAAGATGGGGAAAACAGTTTAAATGATGTAAATAGTGTAAATAAATACACTGTTTAATAAATGAACAGAGTGTCTACCCAAATATGGGCATCCATTAAAAATAATGTCTAAGTAATAAAATTATCATTTTATAAAGAAATATTGAAAATATTTTTCATTTATAAATTTATAAAATATCTGCAAACAAAAAAATTTAAATAAACACATAACTAAGAGTAACTGTAATTATAAATTTTGAAAAAATGCATTTTCCAGGCATTTTTGTCATCTGCTTTGAGAGCCAAAAAAAAAGTATAAATCAAGCTTTGTATTTTTGTCTGAATTTCTGATGAGGAGTTATCATTATTTACACTATTTATATCCAGATTATTATCCTCATCTTTGTTGTTACTATCACTAGTATCACAAAGTACGAAAACTTGTACATATAAATCTGTCTCTGTAAATAAACAATCTAATAAAATGTGTTTAATTATTTCATTGATTGATTTTTAGTGGCATATCAACACTTCTATGGGTTATTTACTGCTGAAATCTAAATATTTCGTATGTAATTTTATATTGTCAGGGTAAATGTGAGGTTTTTTTTTTGGTATATAGCTTTTATATGATAATAAATATTGTTAAGTTTTAAAAACTGGCTTGTTAATAATTTCACTATAAATATTTACTGTTGGTAATTTTTTTCTTTAACAAAAATTGATCTATGCTTTATTTTTTTTTTTCAGTGTTTTATCGACCGTCATTTTACTATCAAAATGTATTGTTGGAAATTTTATTATAAAATAAGTTGATTTTTGTTTAGGGTGGGTTCACTATTTGCCCATAGCTGGAACCCTAACAGGTACTACCACAACAGGTCAAGATGCACCTGAGAACAACAGCAAGTATGAAGTGGTAACATGCTCCTCAAAACCTCCAATCTCCCAACCAGAAGCCTTGATGATGGATGTAGTTTTTTGTCATACCCAATACTTTTCTTGTAAATTCTTGAGAAAAAGAATAACACAAAAACCAAAAAATTGTTGGGAGGGTAGACAGTAAGAACGATGCCAACAAAAAGAATCTTCATTTTTGACACCTCATTTTTTTAGGGTATAAATTTTAATTGATTCCAATGTACGTTGTGGAGCGGTGGATATCGACTCAGAACGAGAAATCAGAGTGCCGAGTTTGAATTTCAGTTGGGAAACTGAAAAATATTAATCTGTTTCTTCCCTCCAGTTATGGGTTAAATATCAGGACAGATTGGGTTATAGCCTTGGCTGGCAACCAGTCTACCACAAAAAGTAATGGCAACCTACTGCGGGATAATCTTTTGCCCAGTCAGTCATGTCTTGAAAGAGACATGATTGCCCAAGCGTGTATCACATATGACACTTAACTGACTGATATATTTTAAAATTTGCCAAAACGTATTTGACAAACATGAATAAACATGCCCACAAAAGAATGCTTTATTTCCATTGGTGCTGCTTGTATCTTAATTACCTCCCCTCTTTGGCAATGTTTATTGTTTCAAAAAGTAATTAGAATTTTAATAAAACCTAAACATAGGAAAGTGAATTTATGCATTTTATTTGTTCTTCTGAATAAACAACAAAAATAATAAACACTATTTATTAGATTATTTCTCCATTATTATCATCTATTTCTATTCTAGAATGGACTAGACAGGATTTTCTTAATGGCTTTGTAATTGGACTATCATTAAATATTGGAGTGAATTTTACACCCTTACTCACACCAACCAGTTCAGGAGACTAAAACTTCAGTGTTTTTATCAAGACACCATTTCTATGAAGATTACTTACCAAGGTTAGAGAGTTCAGCTTACCCTATTCTACACAGATTAAATGCAGAAGGTTTTATATCAGAGATTTCCTTCTCTTAGACAAGCTGCTATCAGAAGCTAAAGACCCCTACACAGCCTAACTTTTCTTTTTTCTCTTAAATGACTCCAGTTTGCAGGTTAATTATTTAACCATAGCTAGGACCCTAACAGGTTCTACCACCCTGGGTCAGGGTAGACCTTGGAACAACAACTAAGAGGTGGTTCCACACTCATCTAAACCTCCTGATCAGAGACCTTGCTGCCAGATGTAGTTTATCATCATACTCAGGAATCTTTACATTATTTATTGTTCATTGGAATGTTTGGCGAAACATTAGCTAATTGCGAATTGGTTTGAACTTTCTAAAATGGTAAATAAGAATTTCCTCATAGCTGGTTTATATATTTAAATAATTTAGTAAATGTTTATCTAAAATTATCTATAAATGGAACTGTGTCTGTGTGTGTTCGTTACCTATAGACTCCGAAACGGCTGAACCGATTTTCTTGAAAATTTACACAGTTGTACTATAAGCGTCTGCGGGTGTTCTTAGCTAGGTTTAAATATCAAAAATCAATAATTGAAAAATTCGGGTTATAGAAGGAGTGGTCCGATTTTAATCGGATCGGATACACTCATAGGCAAAGACATAAGAAACAATATTCAGAATTTTCAAGGTTGCAGTTTTTACAATAGTGCAGAAAATCGATAATATATATATAAAAACTTTCATAACACCTGAGCAATGACAGGCTATACTGCTAGTAAATTTATGAATAAAAACCTTTTCTTTATAAATTGATAAATTATTGATAAATATTGAATTGCATCAGTTTTAATTAGATTAATTTTTAGAAAATTGTAAATATAAAATTATTCTTATAAATAAACAATAAGTTTTTAATATTTTTTTTTGTAAATTCTCCAAAGCTGAAAAAAAATGTATAAATTTACTTCCATCATGTGTTTAGGTTTTATTTAAAATCATTGCTTTTTAAAACAATGAACATTGCCAAAGAGTGAAAGTAGTTAAAAAAAAAAAAAAAAAAAAAAAAAGCGATGTCATTGGAAACACTGTCCTTCTGACACTACATCTAATTGCAGGTATGTTTATCCATGATTGTCATTTTTATATATATATATATATATATATATATATATCTCATTCAACCATAGCAGTAGTTGTATATATTAAGTTCAACATTGAGTGAATCTAGGCAGCTTTCAAGCTTCATTACTAATTCAGTTCTCAACCAAATTTCAAACAGTTTACAGAGTCAGATATGACACCCCCTCAACTACATTTTGAAGAAAAAAAATTTGAATTTTGGTTCAGTAGAAAAAAAGTTACATCAAATTATGTCAAGTCCAAAAACGGAGACTAACTACATAAGTACATAAGTGAGTGAGTGACTAACGCTTCAAATAATAAATCTTATTCTTTATAACTTTTTTCTGCTTAATATTTTTGCATGCGGTTTTCAACATTTAAATTCTGATGATATCTTTTATCATTTTTGTCAATCAAACTTTGCTTATCACAAATAACTTCATTAGAATTATCATAATTAATTATAAATGAGCAATTTTTTTTGTTTTTTTAATCAACTGCATATAAATCTTTTTCTTTTTATTATTTTTCAATGTGGTTTTCAGCAATAAATTTATATTAAATTAATAGCAATGCCTGGAAAAATTATGGATTACAAATAAAAATGCATGTGTAAAATTTCTTAAAATATTGCCTTCAAATAGCAGCAATATTATAAGAAATTTTGTTTACTTCACTAGAATATCCTATCCTTTATTTTTCCAGTTCTCTTCCAGGTTTAATTTAAGAATATTACTTTTCATGTGCACATTTTTCTGTTTTATATGTATATATATTTTAAAACCATTCAATTTGAAATAAACCACATCACCTGACAAGACACAAGAAGTGTCGAAACAAAATAGCTACTTTTGTAGTGATATTATAACATATCCATGTTATAATTTCTGAATATATATATATATATATATATAAGTGTTTAATTGTGATAATGTTTAGCGCCAAGGTTGTTGATTTTTCAGTGGTTTTACATTATGTTGGCATGCAGGTTTTTTATCGTAACGTGCTCAATATTGGGATTGAGACGGAAGATTGATAAACACAGAGTTTGTTACTTTAACTGTGCAGGTCCATGCCAACTTCTAAATTTTCATGAGGATACTGTAATAATGTTCTCACTCATCAACCATGACGAGAAAAAACATCATAACTTTGTCCTCAAAAAACTCTGAAGTTGGCATGATCCTGCTCAATTAAAATGACAAATTCTTTGTGCTTATATGTATGTACAGTCTCCTTCAAAAGTATTGGAATGACAAGGCCAATTCCTTTGTTTTTGTCATTCAGTGAAGACATTTGGGCCGAAGATTGAAAGACGAATACGAGACAAGAGTTCAGAATTTCAGTTTTTATTTTCTGGTATTTACATTTAGCTTAGGACATACGACCCTTTGCATCAGATCACCCTATTTTTAGGTGATCAAAAGTAAAGAAACAGTTTTAAAGCAAATAACATTTAATATTCCATTGCATAACTCTTGCTAGCAAGAACTGCACAAAGCCTGCAACTCATTGTCATCATCAAATTTGCATCCTTCATTTGTGATGCTTTACCAGACTTGACAGTCTCTTTTCGTTTTTGTTTGTTTCAGGAGAGGGGGAGTCTTCTTTCAGTCTCCTCTTCAAGTGATGAAATGCCTTCTTTATTAGGTTATGGTCTGGTGATTGGCCAGTCTAAAACTGTCTACTCCCCCCGACACTGACGAAATCCTTTGTTGAGTTTGCAATATGTTTTAGGTCACTGTTCTGCTGCATGGTAAACTTCCTCCTGATTCTGTAGACTTCTGAATTCGTTCTGCTGCAACCATCATGAGTTACATCATCAATACATGAGCTTGTTCCAGGAGCAGCCATGCAAACTCAATCCAAGACACTACCTCCACTATGCTTCACAAATGAGCTTTGTAGACTTTGGATCATAAGCAGATCTTTTCTTTCCCCAAATTTTGGCCTTTCCATCATTTTGGTAGCAATTAATCTTAATTTCATCAGTTCATAAAACTTTCTTCCAGAACTTTTGTTGCTAATCTCTGGACATCTTTACAAATTGTTTTCTTTATGTTGTTTTATTTGGCTGACCTGCTCTATACCTGTTGCTCAGTACACCAATAAGTTATTCCTTTTTCAGGACATTTCAAATTGTTGTTACCTCTGCCCAATGTTTATCCAACAGCTTTGATTCTTCTTTTTTCAGCTTAAAAACAACTAACTTTCCTCTATTTAATAATTGAACTCTCAATCTAAGAGGCAACACCTGGGGAACAAGTAATATGTGTCAGGCACATGCTCCAGTAGTTTTGCTCACTTGAAAATGGGTAGGTTCAAACAAAAAGTGTTAATTCCTAAGCTAACGAATCCAAATCTAAATACCAGGAAATAAAAGCTGAAATTTTGAACTCTTGTCTCATATTCATCTTTTGATCTTAAACCCAAATGTCTTCAGTTTATAACAAAAACAAAGGAATTGACCTTGCCGTTCCAATACTTTTAGAGGAATAGTATATAGTAATCCAATATTTACTACAAGTCATGGAGTTAATTTTCATAAGCTAATCAGGCACACAAGGCCAAATTACTGAGCTTTCAAGTCTTACATTGTAAACAACTACATATAATTTTCATAAATTGTCAACTTTCATTACGACGTTTTTTTTTTATATATCATGCATTAAGGGTCAGCAAAACAAGTTTGCAAACCATCGTTCCATAATACAATCCTAATCAATGTCTGTATGATGTGTTTTTCTATGCCCTTTTAAATGATGATGTAAAGTGAAGGCTTTGTTACACACTTCACACTTATAAGGAGTCTCTCCTGTATGCGATCTTAGATGCCTCTTTAATGCAGCATTATAAGAGAATGGCTTCTGACACCACTCACATCGAAAAGGAGTCTCACCAGTATGTGTTGCAATATGGGCTTTCAAGTTGTCTTTGCGAGAGAAAGCTATTCCACAGACATTGCAGGTAAAGAAAATCTCTCCAGTATGTGTTTGCATGTGCCTCTTTAAGTGAGCATCTTGTGAGAAGGCTTTGTCACACATTTCACATTGAAAAGGAGTTTCTCCAGTATGGGTTCTCATATGCCTTTTTAAATTAGCATTAACAGTGAATGATTTATTACAAATTTTACACTGGAAGGGAGCTTCACCACTATGCGTTCTCATATGTGTATTTAAGTTGCTTTTGTGAGAGAAAGATTTATCACACACTTCACACTTAAAGGCTGTCTTTCTGGTATGACTTCTCACATGATTATTTAAAGTAGCCTTACAGGAGAAAGCTTTGTCACACACATCACACTGAAAAGCCATGTCACAAGCAGGTGTTCTCATGTATTATGCTCCCAAATTGATATTTTAAAACCAATCGAATCTGGTAATCTGTAAAAAAAAAAAATAAAGAAAGAAAATAAATAATTAAAAAATAAATTAAAAAGTTATAAATGATCACAAATGAAAGTGTTGTGAATAATGTTGATGAAAAAATTCCCCAGCTTCATACTTCAGTTTTTAGTGAAATTTTAACAGTGTCTCAAGTTAACTTGGTTCTTTATTGAGATTTGAGTTTGAGTTTTGTTTAACGGCATATCAACCTCTGTGGGTTATTTAATGCCAAAAGGTAGGGTTTTAAGGGATTTTTTTAAATGTTCTGTTATAGTCAGGAGGTTGATTCAGTCAGATTTTAATGAAAACTTTTTGTTTTTTTGTATTAAAAATCTTTTGTTGAGAATAACTTTTTTCCTTCAAAAATGTGTTATGGTAATAATCTTGTCTTCAAAAATGTATTTTTGACAATATTTTTCTTTAAAAATGTATATTTTTCTATAAAAGTCTATTTTTATACTTTCAAACTGTTTTGACCCCAGTTTGGTGGTTAACTATTTGCCCATAGCTGGGACCCTAACAGGTGCTACCACTCTGGATCAGGGTGGACCTGAAAACAACAGCAATTAAGAGGTGGTTCCATGCTCTTCGCAACCTCCCAATCAGAGGCCTTGTTGCCAGATGCAGTTTACCATTATGCCCAGAACCCGGTTCTTTATTACTTTTGCACTCAGTCAACTTGATTGTTTTTTTTTTGTATGTAAATAAACATTTATTAGATTTGGAAATAAATAAATGCTAATTTATATATGGATATGGAAGCATCTATTTAGCAAAATGGCCCCCTTAGCTGGGGGTAGAAGAGATAGATTCATACTATTTCCAAGGGCATTTGCACAATGGTGAATAAAATAAACCCTACTGGAATTGAAACTCAGCTCCCTGATTAACAACTTTGTGCCATTATCCATTACACCACCTGCACATCCAAGCTTACAGCATTTGGTATTCCCAAGTGATCACCCATCTAGGTATTGACCAGGTTCTACATTGTTTAAATTTGGCAATCATATTGGAACCGGTGTTTCAACATGATATGGCCATAAGCCAAAAGGTGGAGTCAAAACAACGTGAAAGGAAAAATAACGCTAAATTTTGCACCAAAATGTGGGAGACATAATTGCATATTTGAAGCAATTTCAACAACTGTTCTGGCTGCATTTGCATTACTAAAAACAACTAGAAAATGGTGATATTTCACTCACTGTAATAGCAAAATAAGAGAGACAGACCAGATTGTTATTTTCATTTCCTTGATTTTTTATGATTTATGGGTTATTTAAAGCTGAAACATTTCAGATGGTAAGCAAGTAAACACTGCATTAACAATTTTTGAAAGATAACAATGAATTTTCTAGATACAAGTTTTATTATTTAACCCATAGCTAAAGGAAAGAGTTGGTTTCATACCTTTTCCAAAGTTATTTGTGTGGTCTTTAAACGCCTCTCTCTTGTGTGCATTTGGTGTGTTCAGTCTCTGTCTCATCTACTTCATGAATGAGGAATAGTTGAAGATCTATGGAGAGGAGACTATCGTCAGATGACGTCCAAGCTCCTCATCAATGCAGATCCCACACCAGATAATATCTGCATCATTTGATCTTTCTTAACATTTTTTTCTACTGTTTAAATTTCATTGTTGTGCTAAATATTTTGCAGCAACTGACTGGCTTAATTTTCTCGTCAACTAACATAACATTTGGTTTTGTTTATTTCTAGGCCAATAGATCTTGGTAACTGTTTGTAGATTGTCAACGTGATGAGAATGTTTTGTTCATCTGTTAAAATCAGCACTCCTAATATTTATTCATTAATTTTCATTCTACTGAGGCTCTACAATCACCATTTTGTTTTTATTCAGATTCCTGCAATGTTTTCTTCACATAGTAGACAACCTAGTAGAAGTATCTCTTTTTCATTTGAAAACTTATTTTATTGCTATTTAAGTTGTTACAAAAGAAAATAACATATCTTCTTTGAATTTTGTATCATACAGATGTGAAAGTTGGGAGCCTCAGTGATAAATTAGTTCTATACATCTCAGATGATTCAAGGGAGATTACTTAAATGGTTAAAGGAAAGTTTGCCTCAACTGATTTGGTTTTTTTTTGGTTTTTTTTTTGTTTTTTTAATAACAAACCAAAGTTAACACATTCAATTTATTAATATTAAAAAAAAAAAAATTATTCTGTTGTGATATTTCTACAAAAAAAATATAGTTTTTTCATTCACTGTGATTAAGTGCAAATAATGTTTTGGTTTTGAATTCATTCATAATTTCAAACAGTATGATTTTTTAATTAAATTGTAATTAAATGTAAATACTGTTTTAGTTTTTAATTTATTAATTTAATTTTTCAAAAATGATTATTTTGCCAATTTAAGTAATTCGGCATGTTAAAAAAAAATCTTCGGGAAAAAAAAAAAAAAAAAAAAGAGAATTTGTATCCCTGCAATTTAACAACGATTTATAAATAAACATTAGTCAAGACTATTTACATTGTTAGACTGTTATCTTCATCTTTATTGCCATATTCACAAAGAACGTCAGAGGATACAATGGCTGAAACATTGTAAATATGGCAATAAAGACGAATCCAACAGTCTGAACTTTGTTTAAATATTGTAAATATGTACATCATCTCAGAAATATAGACATGTTTTAGTTCTGACCCATTGAATTTTCCAGGGACATAACCAAATCACCTGTGAGTCCCAGAGCTCATTACATTAAAAACCTATCAGCATCATAGCTCTAAAATATTTTAGCACAGGTGTAAAAAAAAATGGATACACATTGTGGTGTAATGGATATTGGTTCAGAATGAATTCCAGTTGAATTCACTGCATTCACTTATGCACAAATACCCTTGGGAAAAGTATGAATCCATCTCTCTTTCCTCCAGCAATGAGTTGAATAGCAGGACGGATTGGGTTCTATAGTTTTAGTTGGTAACCAGTCTTCTGCAGAAAGAAATTGCAATAGATAATTTTCTATTTACAAGTTTATAAAAATATTCAAATCAACTCTAATGCAGTATTTATAATTTACAATATTATTTCTAAAATGAGAGATTTTTTATTTATTACTCTGTCAAATTTTATCATTTAAGCATTATCTTTGGTGGATACCCATATTTGTTTAGAAACTGTTCATTTATTGAATTATGTGTGGGCTCGGGAGTCAAAATAAGAGCAAAATATTTATATTGATACGCCATCTGAAATGATGGTAACATATAGATTGATGTACCTACTACTGAATATCTAACATTAAGGCATAAGAAAAAAATATAATCCAAACACTTGATTGTGAAAGGAGAGAAATATATATATTTCTATGAGAAGATGAAATTTATTTTTATAGTGCCTGAATATTAGGGAAATCCCATTAAAAAAAATATGTGCTCTCCAACAGGCTTTGAACCTGCATCATCCCTAGCAAGAGAAACCTTTACAAGATCTGATGTGCCTTAAACCGACTTGGCCATGGAGTGTGTCATCACCGATTAAAGTTGAATAGTGTCTCATAAATGCAGATCTTTCTCAAACTTCTGACACATTCAAATCTGCTCAGTTTTGTATTGTAATCTAATCAAAGCAAATTCTAATGAAATGATGAATTTTTTGTTTATTAATCCAACAAATGTTATTACTTAAGCTTTTATTTTAATAGATGCCCATATTTGAGTAGACGTCCTGTTTATTTATTAAACAGTATATTTTTTTTTGTCTACTGGCTTAAATCGAAAATATTTTTCTTTAATTAGATTTCATGAATAATCTGGCTGGTAGACAAAAATAAATAAATGTACCGTTTAAGAAATGAACAGAGCATTTATTAAAATATGGATATCCACTAAAAATCACATCTAAGTAATAAAATTATCATATGATAAAGAAATATTGAAAACATTTGCATTTATAAAAGTTCTCTAAACAAAAGAACAAAATAGTTAAAATTTGCACTCGCCATATAAATTCACTAAAATGGGTTGAGAGCCAAGAAAAAATAATTTAAAAATCAAGTTTTGTATTTTTTGTCTGAATTATTGGGATGAGGAGTTATCATTATTTACACTATTTATATGCAATGTGTGTTGTTTGTGCAATGGATATGGACTCGGAATGAGAAATCAGAGAGCAGAGTTCAAATTCCTGTTTAATTTGTTGCATTCACTTATGTGCAAAAATGCTTTCAGAAAGGTATTAATCCATCTCTTCTCCCTCCAGCTATGGGTTGAATAGCAGGACAGATTCGGTTGGCAACCAGTCTACCGCAGAAAGGAACGACAACCTATGGCATGAAAATCTTCTGCCTCGTCAGTCAAATAAAAATAATAAACACTACTTATTTATTAAATTATTTATCCATTATTATCATTTATTTCTATTCTAGAATGGACTAGACGGGGTTTTCTTGATGGCTTTGTAATTGGACTATCATTAAACATTGGAGTGAATTTTACAGCTATATTCCCTTACTCACACCAACCAGTTCAGGAGACTAAAACTTCAGTGTTTTTATCAAGACACCATTTCTATGAAGATTACTTACCAAGGTTAGAGAGTTCAGCTTACCCTATTCTACAGATTAAATGCAGAAGGTTTTATATCAGAGATTTCCTTCTCTTAGACAAGCTGCTATCCGAAGCTAAAGACTCCTACACAACCTAACTTTTCTTTTTTCTCTTAAATGACTCCAGTTTTCAGGTTAACTATTTGACTATAGCTAGGACCCTAACAGGTTCTACCACCCTGGGTCAGGATAGACCTTGGAACAATTGTAACTGAAAGGTGGTTCCACACTCATCTAAACCTCCTGATCAGAGACCTTGCTGCCAGATGTAGTTTATCATCATACTCAGGAATCTTCACATTATTTATTTATTGTTTAGCGAAACATCAGCTAATTGCTTATTGATTTGAACTTTCTAAAATGGTAAATAAGAATTTCCTCATAGCTGGTTTATATATTTTAATAATTTAGTAAATGTTTATAAATTTATGAATAAATTTACTTTCATCATGTGTTTAGGTTTTATTTAAAATCATTGCTTTTTAAAACAATGAACATTGCCAAAGAGTGAAAGTAGTTAAAAAAAAAAAAAAAAGCGATGTCATTGGAAACACTGTCCTTCTGACACTACATCTAATTGCAGGTATGTTTATCCATGATAGTCATATATATATATATATATATATATATATATATCTCATTCAACCATAGCAGTAGTTGTATATATTAAGTTCAACATTGTGTGAATCTAGGCAGCTTTCAAGCTTCATTAATAATTCAGTTCTCATCCAAATTTCAAACAGTTTACAAAGTGAGATATGACACCTCAACTACATTTTGAAGAAAAAAATTTGAATTTTGGTTCAGTAGAAAAAAAGTTACATCAAATTATGTCAAGTCCAAAAAGTGAGACTAGCTACATAAGTACATAAATGAGTGAGTGACTAACGCTTCTAATAATAAATCTTATTCTTTATAACTTTTTTCTGTTTAATATTTTTGTATACGGTTTTCAACATTTAAATTCTGATGATATCTTTTTCGTCAATCAAATTTTGATTATCACTTATCATTTTATCAGTATCATCATAATTAATTATAAATGATCAATTTTTTATTGTTTTTTTTAATCAACTGCATATAATTTTTTTAAAAATATTTTTTAATGCAGTTTTCAGCAAAAAATTTATATTAAATTAATAACAATGCCTGGAAAAATTATGGATTACATGTAAAAATGCACATGTGAAAAGTAACATTCTTAAGATTATATTAAACCTGGAAAAGAACAGGACAAGTCATTTAAACCTGGAAAAGTAAAGGAGAAGATATTCTAGTGGAGTAAAAATAAGAAATTTCTTACTTAAAATATTGCATTCAAATTTATTTTTAGCAGCAATATTATAAGAAATTTCTTTTTCTTTTACTTCACTACATATATATATATCTCCAAGTGAATAAGGAATAAAGAAAATATTAACAACGTTCAAATTATTAATTCAAAACAGTGCTCAATATAGAAATAGAGCTATGAATATTTATTATAAATTATAGTTTAGTTTATCATTTAAGAAACAAAAATATAACACCTGAAGTTAAATGGAAAATCCTGAAAACAGGTTAGAACATCTAAATCAGTAAAGGAACCATGTTGCCTTTTTCTTCAAGAAAAAAATGAAAATCATTAAATAAATGAGGAGCAACGTATTACTAAACCAGAGGCATGAAACCACAGTAAACTGCAAACACATTAAAGAACTAACCTTACAATCATGCTAAAATCACAAAGCTAAAGTTAGGATCTCTAGAAATGATAAACCTTTATAGTATTAATATTAATACCACGATATACACATTTAACTGTATATCTCTCCCCCTTATATATATATATATATATATATACTCTTACCTCTAATATTACCTTTATTTCATACTACAAATTGTGATCTCATTTAAGTTTTATATAAAAAAAAAGATTTCCTAAATTTAAGTTTAAATATAAAAATATATTAAATATAAAAACTAAGTTTGAATACAAAAATATTTGTAGCTGTGTACTTCACTAATACAAATATGTTTATCCACTACCAATTCCTATCTCTTCTTAACCCATCCTCTCCTACTCCCTCCCACCCCATATACATTTCCTTCTCTTTGTTAAACACAAATGACAGGCCATAAAAGGCTGTAAAGGACCATACCTTATCTTCTACTGTTAAATCTGTCTCTAAAATTTTCAACATGTCAATCACATCTCTCCTCTTCTTGTTTAAATTCTAACTTCCAGCTTCCAACTGTTTTCCTATTTTCCACCCCACTTACCGCTCACACATAATTCGCCAATATAAGGGAAAGAATTTTCCATCTTCTTTTCACACTAACTGATGAGACATTTTTCTTTCAATGTCGAAACAAAATGTACACTTTGTAGTAGATGATAATTTGTATATGTTCTAAACTATAATTTATTATATATATATATATATATATATATATATATATATAGTGGTTAATTTGGATAATGTTTAGCACCAAAGTTGTTGATTTTTCAGTGGTTTTACATTATGTTGGCATGCAGGTTTTTTATCGTAACGTGCTCAATATTGGGATTGAGACGGAAGATTGATAAACACAGAGTTTGTTACTTTAACTGAGCAGGTCCATGCCAACTTCTAAATTTTCACGAGGACACAGTAATAATGTTCTCACTCATCAACCATGACGAGAAAAAACATAACAGTGACCTCAAAAAACTAAAGTTGGCATGAACCTGCTGACAAATTTTTTGTGCTTATATGTATGTATGTACAGTCTCCTTCAAAAGTATTGGAATGACAAGGCCAATTCCTTTTTTTTGTCATTCAGTGAAGACATTTGGATTTAAGATCAAAAGAAAAATGTAAGACTAGAGTTCAAAATTTGAGCTTTTATTTTCTGGTAATTACATTAAGCTTAGGACATACGACCCTTTGCATCAGATCACCCTATTTTTAGGTGATCAAAAGTAAAGAAACAGTTTTAAAGCAAATAACATTTAATATTCCATTGCATAACTCTTGCTAGCAAGAACTGCACGAAGCCTGCAACTCATTGTCATCACCAAATTTGCATCCTTCATTTGTGATGCTTTACCAGACTTGACAGTCTCTTTTCATTTTCGTTTGTTTCAGGAGAGGGGGGGGGGTCCTCTTTCAGTCTCCTCTTCAAGTGATGAAATGCCTTCTTTATTAGGTTATGGTCTGGTGATTGGCCAGT
This sequence comes from Ascarosepion bandense, assembly GCA_037127315.1. Lineage (NCBI taxonomy): Eukaryota > Metazoa > Mollusca > Cephalopoda > Sepiida > Sepiidae > Ascarosepion > Ascarosepion bandense. The sequence continues at coordinate 4,281,331 of JBBBDQ010001586.1, read as the reverse complement.
CTAAAACTGTCTACTCCCCCCGACACTGATGAAATCCTTTGTTGAGTTCGCAATATGTTTTAGGTCACTGTTCTGCTACATGGTAAACTTCCTCCTGATTCTGTAGACTTCTGAATTCGTTCTGCTGCAACCATCATGAGTTACATCATCAATACATGAGCTTGTTCCAGGAGCAGCCATGCAAACTCAATCCAAGACACTACCTCCACTATGCTTCACAAATGAGCTTGTAGACTTTGGATCATAAGCAGATCTTTCCTTTCCCCAAATTTTGGCCTTTCCATCACTTTGGTAGCAATTAATCTTAGTTTCATCAGTTCATAAAACTTTCTTCCAGAACTTTTGTTGCTAATCTCTGTACATCTTTACAAATTCCAACCTACCCTTCCTAGTCTCAATGCCGATGAGTGGCATGAATCTTGTAATATGCTTTCTATATTTCTGTTTTCTTTGAATGACGGATTGTGAAGACTTTACTCCTGCACCCTGGAGGTTGTTGATGATGTCATCAACTTACTTTCAGACTTCTCCTCACAGCTCTCACTATGTTTCTGCCATCAACTACAGTTGTTTTCTTTGGCTGACCTGTTCTGTATCTGTTGTTCAGTACACCGATAAGTTCTTTCTTTTTCAGGATATTACAAATTGTTGTTGACTCTGCCCAATGTTTGTCAAACAGCTTTGATTAATTCTCCTCCTTTTCTCAGCTTCAAAATGACTCGCTTTTCTCTAATAGACAGCTTTCTCGTTTTCATGGTTTATTCTTTTTAACAAGAAACAGTCTTTACAGTGAAACCCAAGAACAGTCATTCAGATCTATTTAATATTTAAACACTCAATCTAAGAGGCAACACCTGGGGAACAAGCAATATGTGTCAGGCACATGCTCCAGTAGTTTTGCTCACTTGAAAATGGGTAGGTTCAAACAAAAAGTGTTAATTCCTAAGCTAACAAATCCAAATCTAAATACCAGGAAATAAAAGCTGAAATTTTGAACTCTTGTCTCATATTCATCTTTTGATCTTAAACCCAAATGTCTTCAGTTTATAACAAAAACAAAGGAATTGACCTTGCCGTTCCAATACTTTTAGAGGAATAGTATATAGTAATCCAATATTTACTACAAGTCATGGAGTTAATTTTCATAAGCTAATCAGGCACACAAGGCCAAATTACTGAGCTTTCAAGCCTTACATTGTAAACAACTACATATAATTTTCATAAATTGTCAACTTTCATTACCAAATGTTTTTTTTTTATATATCATGCATTCAGGGTCTGTAAAACAAGTTAGCAAACCATCGTTCCATAACACAATTCTAATCAATGTCTGTATGATGTGTTTTTCTATGCCTTTTCAAATGATGATGTAAAGTGAAGGCTTTGTTACACACTTCACACTTATAAGGAGTCTCTCCTGTATGCGATCTTAGATGCCTCTTTAATTCAGCATTATAAAAGAATGGTTTCTGACACCATTCACATCGAAAGGGAGCCTCACCAGTATGTGTTGGAATATGGGCTTTCAAGTTGTCTTTGCGAGAGAAAGCTATTCCACAGACATTGCAGGAAAAGAAAGTCTCTCCAGTGTGCGTTTGCATGTGCCTCTTTAAGTGAGCATCTTGTGAGAAGGCTTTGTCACACATTTCACATTGAAAAGGAGTTTCTCCAGTATGGGTTCTCATATGCCTTTTTAAATTAGCATTAACAGTGAATGATTTATTACAAATTTTACACTGGAAGGGAGCTTCACCACTATGCGTTCTCATATGTGTATTTAAGTTGCTTTTGTGAGAGAAAGATTTATCACACACTTCACACTTAAAGGCTGTCTTTCTGGTATGACTTCTCACATGATTATTTAAAGTAGCCTCACAGGAGAAAGCTTTGTCACACATATCACACTGAAAAGCCATGTCACAAGCAGGTGTTCTCATGTATTATGCTCCCAAATTGATATTTTAAAACCAATTGAATCTGGTAATCTGTAAAAATAAAATAAAATAAATAAATAAATAAATTAAAAAGTTATAAATGATCACAAATGAAAGTGTTGTGTATAATGTTGATGAAAAAATTCCCTAGCTTCATACTTCAGTGTTAGTGTCTGAAGTTAACTTGGTTCTTTATTGAGTTTTGAGTGAGTTTTGTTTAACGGCATATCAACATCAATAGGTTATTTCATGCCAAAAACATGGAGTTTTAAAGTATCTTTTTTTAATGTTCAGTTATAGTGAGGAGGTTGATTTAGTCAGATTTTAATGAAATTTTTTTTCTTTATTTTAGAAAACTAAAATGTCTTCTAGTTTTGTATTCAAAAATGTTTTGCTGAAAATATTTTTTTTCCTTAAAAAATGTGTTATGGTAATAATTTTTCTTTCAAAAATGTATTATTTCAATAATGTATTATGGTAATAGTTTTCCTTCAAAACTGAATATTTTTCTATTTTATACTTTCATAGTGTTTTAACCCTAGTTTGGGGGTTAACTATTTGCCCATAGATGGGACCCTAACAGGTGCTACTACTCTGGGTCAGGGTGGACCTGAAAACAACAGTAATTAAGAGGTGGTTCCATGCTCCTCACAACCTCCCAATCGGAGGCCTTGCTGCCAGATGCAGTTTACCATCATGCCCAAGACCTGGTCCTTTATTGCTTTTGCACTCAGTCAACTTGATTGTTTTTTACGACAAGTAAATTATTTATTAGATTTGGAAATAGATAAATACTAGTTTATATATGGATATGGAAGCATTTATTTGGCAGATGGCCCCCCTTAGCTGGGGGTAGAAGAGATAGATTCATACTATTCCCAAGGGCATTTGCACAATGGTGAATAAAATAAACCCTACTAGAATTGAAACTCAGCTCCCTGATTAACAACTTTGTGCCATTATTATTACACCACCTGCACATCCAAGCTTACAGCATTTGGTATTCCCAAGTGATCACCCATCTAGGTATTGACCAGGTTCTACATTGTTTAAATTTGGCAATCATATTGGAACCGGTGTTTCAACATGATATGGCCATAAGCCAAAAGGTGGAGTCAAAACAATGTGAAAGGAAAAATAATGCTAAATTTTGCACCAAAATGTGGGAGACATAATTGCATATTTGAAGCAATTTCAACAACTGTTCTGGCTGCATTTGCATTACTAAAAACAACTAGAAAATGGTGATATTTCACTCACTGTAATAGCAAAATAAGAGAGACAGACCAGATTGTTATTTTCATTTCCTTGATTTTTTATGATTTATGGGTTATTTAAAGCTGAAACATTTCAGATGGTAAGCAAGTAAACACTGCATTAACAATTTTTGAAAGATAACAATGAATTTTCTAGATACAAGTTTTATTATTTAACCCATAGCTAAAGGAAAGAGTTGGTTTCATACCTTTTCCAAAGTTATTTGTGCGGTCTTTAAATGCCTCTCTCTTGTGTGCATTTGGTGTGTTCAGTCTGTCTCATCTACTTCATGAATGAGGAATAGTTGAAGATCTATGGAGAGGAGACTATCGTCAGATGACGTCCAAGCTCCTCATCAATGCAGATCCCACACCAGATAATATCTGCATCATTTGATCTTTCTTAACATTTTTTTCTACTGTTTAAATTTCATTGTTGTGCTAAATATTTTGCAGCAACTGACTGGCTTAATTTTCTCGTCAACTAACATAACATTTGGTTTTGTTTATTTCTAGGCCAATAGATCTTGGTAACTGTTTGTAGATTGTCAACGTGATGAGAATGTTTTGTTCATCTGTTAAAATCAGCACTCCTAATATTTATTCATTAATTTTCATTCTACTGAGGCTCTACAATCACCATTTTGTTTTTATTCAGATTCCTGCAATGTTTTCTTCACATAGTAGACAACCTAGTAGAAGTATCTCTTTTTCATTTGAAAACTTATTTTATTGCTATTTAAGTTGTTACAAAAGAAAATAACATATCTTCTTTGAATTTTGTATCATACAGATGTGAAAGTTGGGAGCCTCAGTGATAAATTAGTTCTATACATCTCAGATGATTCAAGGGAGATTACTTAAATGGTTAAAGGAAAGTTTGCCTCAACTGATTTGTTTTTTTTTTTATATAACAAACCTTAGTCAACCCATTCAATTTATTAAATCCATAAATACATTTTTGGTGCTTTAAGGAGCTCTTCAGTGATGTCCTACCTTCATTTCCAATTTTGGGTTTTTAAAAATCATATAGGATCTGGCAGTAACCCCGACTTTCGGTCCAGAAGTACCAAGCCGGCCCCTTACTTTTGTGCTACTTGTCTAGATTTAAATTTTTTTTTCTTTATTGTCACCTCTAGCCAATGGGAAGAGGAGTTCATTTTTTAGTGTTTGTTACCTCTAGCCAATGGGAAGAGGAGTTCATTTTTTAGTGTTTGTTACCTCTAGCCAATGGGAAGAGGAGTTCATTTTTTAGTGTTTGTTACCTCTAGCCAATGGGAAGAGGAGTTCATTTTTTAGTGTTTGTTACCTCTAGCCAATGGGAAGAGGAGTTCATTTTTTAGTGTTTGTTACCTCTAGCCAATGGGAAGAGGAGTTCATTTTTTAGTGTTTGTTACCTCTAGCCAATGGGAAGAGGAGTTCATTTTTTAGTGTTTGTTACCTCTAGCCAATGGGAAGAGGAGTTCATTTTTTAGTGTTTGTTACCTCTAGCCAATGGGAAGAGGAGTTCATTTTTTAGTGTTTGTTACCTCTAGCCAATGGGAAGAGGAGTTCATTTTTTAGTGTTTGTTACCTCTAGCCAATGGGAAGAGGAGTTCATTTTTTAGTGTTTGTTACCTCTAGCCAATGGGAAGAGGAGTTCATTTTTTAGTGTTTGTTACCTCTAGCCAATGGGAAGAGGAGTTCATTTTTTAGTGTTTGTTACCTCTAGCCAATGGGAAGAGGAGTTCATTTTTTAGTGTTTGTTACCTCTAGCCAATGGGAAGAGGAGTTCATTTTTTAGTGTTTGTTACCTCTAGCCAATGGGAAGAGGAGTTCATTTTTTAGTGTTTGTTACCTCTAGCCAATGGGAAGAGGAGTTCATTTTTTATTGTTACCTCTAGCCAATGGGAAGAGTTCATTTTCCCGCCCTCGCCTACTGACTAACAAAATCCGACCTGCACCCGTTTCTTGTATTTTTTTATTCGCAACTCATCTTTCTGGTATTTTCGTCCATTTTTTCTTTCTTCACTAAATTTACTCCTATACTTTGAATTGTTAATACTAATTATACTTTCTTACCTCTATTTATTAACATAACTTTTTAAACAAAAATTTACTATTCGACTGATGTATAATTAGCAACACCCTTCCCAAAAATTTATCGAAACTACCTATATTTGTCAATAATTAGCTAATTCCATTTCTGAAAATTAAAACTAAACTATTTATACCAGTCACCTTTTGCTATTCTTTAAGACCCTCTGACTATAGATTTCTGCTTAAATAACTATTTTTCCCAGGGGAGGAGAGGGAGAAATAAATGTTACGACTCTTGCTAATTTTCCTTCCTGCTCTTAATGTTTTTACTTGTAATTAACCATTTCCAGCCTCCATTTAAAATTCCTTACGACCTGAATACCTTCTGCACAAATTCATACTCTTACTATCACTCCTTCACACAGGCTCTCACACATACCCATTCACGCCTACATTCTGGTTTTTAAACAAAAATACGACTGACTACTGATCGGACGAATCTAACTAAATGCTTATGAAACAATTTTGTTAACGAATGATAAATTGATACCTCCTATCTAGACCTACTTACTGCTAGTCTTCGAAATAAAATTAAGAAATTCTTCTGTATCCTACTTGGGTTATGAGAAGAAACCTATAAACGTGTCTTCTCCATTTTGATTAAAATATCGAATGATGTCCCTCTCCCCCACTTGATTGTTATCTCCAAATTCTATTAAGGACTAGTCATTTTTCCTAGTTGCATTGTTGCTATCTGTGAACAACCCCCCCTTTTTCTGGGTTGGGATTATATCATTTATGCTTGACCGCTAGTAAAAATACTCTATAGTAATTCTATGGATCGGTTTATTTCATAGGTTTCCTTCTCTTCCATGTCTCAGATCTTTTAAACCAGATCCACTTAAAAGCAGCTAGAACTTTGTTGGTAAATGTTTCTAATTACTTTCACTTTCACTTCTCCCACTATTCCTATCTTCAAAAAGGATTTCGCTAATGATTGTCCAGCAAAGCCTCTGCATCCCACATCTTTTGGGTCATAATTAATTTTCCATGATCCCCTTCGACATTGTTTGACCAGCTCATGGTATTTTCATCTTTTGCTCTCGTTTGCCAAGGCCAGATACTCCTCCCATGGCTCCCAAATAATACAAATCTTCGTACTGTCGGAATATAGCACCAGGTCTGGTCTAAGTGTTGCTTCTGCTATGTGTCTGGGGAACTTTAACTGAGTTCTTAGGTCCACTATCAACTGCCAATCTGCCACAGCCGATAGTAGGCTGAAACCTGGATTTCTGTTTTTATTCCTTTTCGTTCCGTCTTTAACAAAAGAGATCAGCGTTTGTCTCCCTCTTGGTTGGTATTTACTCTTCCTTAACGTTTCTCTGACATCAATTTCTATTACCTTTTTTAATATCATAAGAAAAACAAAGTAAATTTTATTCTGTTGTGATATTTCTAAAAAAAAAAAAAATACTTTTTTTAATTGAACTGTGATTAAGTATAAAAATAATGTTGGTTTTAAATTCATAATAATGTTCGTTTTGAATTCATAATTCTCAAAAAATATGATTATTTAATTAAACTGTAATTAAATGTAAATACTGTTTTTGTTTTGAATTTATTAATTTAATTTTTCAAAAAAGATTATTTTGCTAATTTAAGTAATTCAGCATGTTAAAGTTTTTCTGGACAACAGCAAAAAAAAAAAAAAAAAAAATTTAATTTATATCCCTACAGTTTAACAACAATTTATAAGTAAACATTAGTCAAGACTATTTACATTGTTATCTTCATCTTTATTGCCATATTCACAAAGAAGGTCAGAGGATACAATGGCTGAAACATTGTAAATATGGCAATAAAGACGAGTCCAACAGTCTGAACTTTGTTTAAATATTGTAAATATGTACATCATCTCAGAAATATAGACATGTTTTAGTTCTGACCCATTGAATTTTCCAGGGACATAACCAAATCACCTGTGAGTCCCAGAGCTCATTACATTAAAAACCTATCAGCATCATAGCTCTAAAATATTTTAGCACAGGTATAAAAAAAATGGATACACATTGTGGTGTAATGGATATTGGTTCAGAATGAATTCCAGTTGAATTCACTGCATTCACTTATGCACAAATACCCTTGGGAAAAGTATGAATCCATCTCTCTTTCCTCCAGCAATGAGTTGAATAGCAGGACGGATTGGGTTCTATAGTTTTAGTTGGCAACCAGTCTAATGCAGAAAGAAATTGCAATCTACTACAGAAAAATCTTCTGCCTAGTCAGTTATGGAGTGAAATAGACATCATCGCTTGAGTGTGTATAACACTTGGACTGTTAAAAGAAAAAAAAAAAACAAAAAAAACAATACTAAATTTCCAGATCAGGTGATGGTATAAGATTTCTTCAAAAGTACTAGTGTACTCAGGATGTCTCAGATTTAGGTATTGCCCTCCCTACAACCTTTGAATCTGTTGCTAAAGTGTACTAAATTATGTAAATTCTAGTCATTTGCATATTTTTAATTATTACTACTTGCATAAAATTTAAAATTGTCTGATCCCAAAAATAGAAAACCAATGGTTTACATAAGTGAAAATTTTCAAACTTTTTTTTTTGTTTTACATAGAATTGATTTTTCGTATTTTAGCTACAACACCAAAGAATTTTTTGATGTTAGTCATCAAAATGTTCTTTGGCATTTTTTGAATCTTTTGGGAACCGTCAATATTTTTTACTTTGTGTCAGCAGTTGATTAAAAATTAGCATAGGAAATTCTAGTATCTTTTTGTGGTGAAAACCACATTAATTTGGAAATTCTTGCAAAAACCCGATAATTGCTGTATTTTAATCAAACTTTTAGGACTTCAAAACAAACAAAATTATTTTTGAAAAAACTTTCAAGAAAATCTTCATAAAAATATTTTTTTTCCATCTGTTTACTCTCCCCACAGTTTTATGAAATTTCAGGAAATTCATTTTTGTAGGGCATAATATTTATATTAGTTATAAAACACATATCCTTCAAGAAATTAAGTCAATTTCTTTTTTGTAAAACAGGGGCCCGCAATCTGCTCTGAATCATGAAATAAAAATGCAGCAAAACTAAGATATTATTTAATTAGAAAAGCTTTTAATTGCTTTTATTATGCATATTATTGTTTAAAGAAAAAAATTCAATGAATTTTTATGAGAATTGTTTTAATTTTAATTAAAATAATTTGTAGTTTTAAATCTTGTAAAATTCTATATTAATTTATCCCAGTTGGGTGATATTGAGTAAAAATTATAATTATAATCAGACAGGAAAGTGTTGGGCTTTGTCAGGATATCTTGCCCAAGACACACCACTTCTACTGTAGCCACAGTACTGTGGTGCCCCTATAACACTGGCGAGTCACGGGCTTGTGATCATGTTCATATTTACTAATCATAAAAGGAAAAGCTAACTACATTTCAACAACTCCCAGTATTTTAAAACAAATTGTGAATTTTTTTATGTGTATAAACATGCCAATTTTTGTAAATACAGGCATCCATACATGACAAAAGAAAATCAGCATGGTAACTATAGTAAATGTAAAGATAAAGTTCCTAAAATTAAAAAAAAAAACATCAGCTTGCTTAAAATATTTTCATAAATTTTTAAGAGTACTGGGTAGTTAAAAAATTATATAAAAAAGTTGGTTATGTTATATTCAAGTAATTTTTTGAAAGAAAAAAAAATTTCTAAACATGTCTATTGAGATAGTTTTCAACGTCTCATAAAAACACCCATCTCAGTTTTTTTTGTGGTGTTTTAAACTAAAAATTACATTTGTTTTAAATCAGGTTAAATTTTCAATCAGCTAATATTCCTCAAATAGTTTCAAGAAAGTATATTTTAAGAGACTTGTAAATATGGCTAATATCAGCCATTTAAGAAAAAAAAAAAACTCATTCCAATCAATTTAAATTTGTTTTGAAATACAGCAAAGTATTTTTCTTGTTGTAAATATCAAATGTCACCTATTAACTTAAATTAAAACTAAAATAAAAGCTTCAAGGAATATTTTTCATTTTTAAAAATTATTTTTCAACTTAAGCTTTGGGTATTGCTTTTCTAAGGAAGTTCCAACATAAGCATAACCAGTTTCTATAACTTTGGTAGTTCCGATACTCTACACCTAATATTTAATTCAATTTGAGTCAGGTTTTTGCAAAGAAGGTGTTGGGAAAGTACACTGCTACAGTTTTACCTATGAACCTGAATAGATGGAATATACTTTAATATGCATTTTATATTTGAAGCAGGAAGTAGTACTGTTTTTCCAAAATTATAATTAATCCTTAATTTACCAATTTTCTTCAAAACAAATATCTAGGACAGATATTTGATTTTAAAGAGATTTTTAAAATCTCTTAAATTTTCTATCATTTTGCAATTAAAATGGAGGATCGGTGATAGATTGAACTGTAACAATACTTTAAAAAATACTTTAAAAATGTCTTAAAACCTTAAATAATTTATTTTTATAGATTTACCATTAGCTTTAAAATGAAATGTTACTCAAAAAGATACACTTAAATTATTTATATGTTTTACATGTTCACAAATTTGCCGAAAAATGGTATATTATGATGAAAAAATGCCTCAAACTTCACAAAAACTAAGTTTTATTGTCAAAATATTTACATTATTATTAAGAGAAAAGACCAAAGTGTTTTTTGATTATTTTAACTTTTTCGTCTTTTATAGAACATATGAAATTGATTAAAAAATCTTGTTCTTGTGTCTGTGGTTAAGCTATAAAATAACTTCCAATTTTAGCATCTTTCTTACAGTGAAAAATACACTGATTTTGAAATTCTTGCAAAAATCAAATAATTGTCATATTTTCATGAAACTTCCAGAATTTATTCATAACTCAATAAAATTATTTTAAAAATGTTTTTTTATTTTTAGATCGGTTACCTTCCCCATTCATTTTACTTAATTTTAAGAAAACTCGAAAAATTTAAAGTTATTACAATAGTTAAAAGCAGAAGTCTTTGAAGAATTTAAATCAATTCTTTTTCGTAAAATCAAATGACAAATTACCAAAAATGAGCTCTGAATTGTAAAATACAAAACCCCAATAAAACCAAGATATTATTTAAATAGAAAGTTTTTCATTGTCTTTATGAATTGTATATGTTAAGGACAATATTGTCTAAAACAAAAAAAAAATTTTTGAGGAGAGATGAATTTTTATAGCAATAGTTTTTTTTTTTTTGCAGTTTATAAAGTTGTGAAGTCTTCAAATTCAGTTTCAATTCTGTCACTTTTAGGAAACACTTATGAAGTAAAACTAGTTTTACTTATAAATCTAAAAGGTTATTACAATCTGCAATCTAGCAATATTTAAAAAAAGAATTTTAAATTGTTACTGTATGTGTATAAACATGCCTTTATATATATATATATATATATATATATTTTTAATTCAGATACTTCAATCCAAGGGAAAAAAGCAGGAAGGTAAATTCCAAAAAACCCGATGCTAATATTAAAAATTTATTTTAATATTAAAAAATGATACAGGAAGAGAGCTCCATGTAATAAAATATTACAGAGCAAATATATATATTAAAAAAGGATTAATTCAAAGATGTTGAATAGCCATTTCGATATGAAGATCCCCACGGGGGACGACACATCACCTCAGCAACAGAAAAAACCTTTCAGAAACTGGAGAAAAATTAGTCTACTTTTCCTTTTTAAATAGATTGCAAAGAAATTAAAAAATAAATAATAAAATAAAATAAAATAAAATAAAAATAAAAATAAAGGGAAAGAAAAAGAAAAAGAAAACGAAAAAGAAAAAGAAAAAGGTAGAATAAAATCAAATAAATAAGAAAAGAAAAAAATGACATCGTCTGGGTTCGTTGTCCAGCGTCTGTAATATTTAAAAAAATTTTTTTCTTTAGTTTCTTTCTTTTACCCTCCCTTCCTTCTTTTATCTCTCTTACCACCTTTTTTCCGTGTTGCCTAAACGGACGTCGATTTAACGTCCGTTAATTTTTAGTTACATTCTCCCTTTTTTTTGCGAACCCAGACGATGTCATTTTTTTCTTTTCTTATTTATTTGATTTTATTCTACCTTTTTCTTTTTCTTTTTCGTTTTCTTTTTCTTTCCCTTTATTTTTATTTTTATTTTATTTTATTATTTATTTTTTAATTTCTTTGCAATCTATTTAAAAAGGAAAAGTAGACTAATTTTTCTCCAGTTTCTGAAAGGTTTTTTCTGTTGCTGAGGTGATGTGTCGTCCCCCGTGGGGATCTTCATATCGAAATGGCTATTCAACATCTTTGAATTAATCCTTTTTTAATATATATATATATATATATATATATACACACAGAGGTTCACACATGACATTCTTACAAAAAAGTCACATGCTTTAAAAGTTGCTTAAAACTATTTTATAACGGAGATAATATAAAAATTAATAAAGAAAATAGCATAAAAGATGTACCGGTGCGATGGATAAATTGTCGCCGTTTTCTAATTTCACACACATTTGCTTTTGGTTTTGTTGACTGTACAGGACAGTAGGGTCAGTTGGGCACTGTGAGAAAAAGAACACCATGACGCAATTCAGAAGCATGGAAATAGATGATGTACTGCTTGGCACTCGTGCCCAAAACTCCAATACAAACATTTCAGTGTCAATATGAGGACAGTACAGAGGATTTGGAAAGAATTGGATGAATCTAACGGTGATTACATAGGTGCTTGGAGTGATCACTAGTGATGGCTATCTTCTTTTCTTCGTCTTATGCCACCTGATTCCTTGGGGAACATAGGGCCCCCATATAGGGTTCTGATGTTCCAGGTCCCTATCACAGTCTTGGTCATCAGGAGTGTTGTCGGCGCACTGGCTTTTACCAGCCCGCATCATGAGCTCCACTAGAGAGGACACTTCCTGGACCAATAAATCTTCAGATAGCGTTGTTACAGTTTCTGTAACAGGCTTTGTTTTATAGAATTGGATTGTTAGTCCTATTTGAACCCCCAACCTAGAGGACCAGTGAATGCTTTCGACCAGTCTGGCTTGGGTGACCCTACCAGGAGACGAATCTCCCGTCAGCATAGCCCTCTGGAACATAGTGACACGCAAACCCCCATAACCACGGCAAGGTGGCACTCGCTAAGGAGAGTGATGGCTATGTTATGTCGCTATTCATCTTCCCACAGAGCCACAGAGGCCTACATCAGGTGCCTTTAAGAGGTAGTGCTGCCCGAGGTCAAGAGGGTGCCTGTTGGAAGATCCTATGTATAGCAACAAGCGGGAGAACCCTATCATGGCTGTCACACAATTTCTGCAACCACATACCTACTTACACCTGGCCATCTGACTCCCTAGACTGCAATCTTCTTGATTATTATGTATGGGGCACAGTTGAGCAACAAAACTCCTTGTAACACCAAAGATGAACTGAAAGCAGGAATTATGGCAGCATTCACTAACTTAAACATGGAGACCGTCCAGAAAAGTTGCAAGAGATTCCAAAGTTGGTTGGAGGCCATGGTTGAATGCCAATGGCAATTTTATTGAATTAGTATTTCAAGATATTGTGTAATTTTGGTAAATATAGCTCTGTAAATGAGATATCACTTATTTTCATTTTTGTGTAATTTAGATGACAATTTAACCATCATCGTAGCCTTTATGTAAAAATTATAGACATACTTCTCTTATTCATAAAATTTTATTTTTATGTTACCTTAATGAAATTTTAAATTTATTTTATTGTTATTGTATTTTACCTTATATTATTTTAGGTACCTCCACTAAATCGCTGAAAAAACAGCAAAGTATGAATAAAAAAGGCCCTAAACTTAAACAAACTTTTACCATCAAAATGTTTCTATTAAAAGGAAAGATCAAAGTATTTTTTAATTATTTTAAAAAAATGTTTAATCCCTTCTAACATGTTCGAAAGTTTGGTAAAAAAGAATTTGTTTTTATTTTGGCAAATGGGTAACCAAATCGTTACAAGAGTTACAATGAAATCGTTACAATGAAAAAAATCGTTACAATGAAAAATGTAATATTACATAACTTATTTTTTCCAGTGACAAACACATTAATTTGGAAATTGTTGCAAAAATCAAATAATTGTCAGATTTTAATGAAACTTTCAGAACATATTCACAAATCAATGAAATTATTTTAATTATTTTTAAAAAATCGTGGTAAAAATATTTTTTTACATTTATTACTTCACGTCTCCATGTAAATTCATGAAATTTTAAGAAATTAAATTTGGTTGAAAAAATTGGTTTTATTAGTTAAATGCAGGACTCATTGAGGAATGTAAATCATCTTATTTTTTTTTAAAGATTTTGCCTTTATTTCCGAAAATCTGTTCCCAATAATAATAATAATAATAGAAATACAATAAAACTATGACATTATTTAATTTGATAAACTTTTAATTGCTTGAATAAATAATATAAATTAAGGACATTACAGTCTGAAGATTGAAGAAAAACATTTCTTTCAATTAATAATGAAATTTTAAAAGAATGGGTTTCATTTTTTTTTTTTTTTAATTATAATAATTTATAAAGTGTAAAGAATCTTTCTAAAAATACTTCAAAGATTTGTTTGAGTTAGTTTAAAAGCTTATTAAGCAAAGATTATATTTACTAATCAAAAATTAAAAAGTTTAATACAAATCGTTGTGCCTTTCTAATTTTAAAATAATTAAAAAAATTTTTTGCATATTTGAAGTTTTTTGTATGGTAATTTCTATGTATAAATTAAAAGATCATGTGTTTTAGGGTTTCTTCCCCTTACAAGAAAAAAAATTTGTACTATTATGTCGCTTGTGATCGCCATACACTTATCTCGCATCTGTCAACACATATATGGTGAAAAAGTCAGAAAGTTGAACTGTGTTTAAGAAATAGTTTTATTCTAAATTTCATGCTTTAAATCTATCTAAACTTATTTATAAATGGAACTTTGTCTCTGTGTGTGTGTATCCATTACCTATAAACTCCAGAACGGCTGAACCGATTTTCTTAAAAATTTACACAGTTGTACTATAAGCGTCTGCGAGTGTTCTTAGCTAGGTTTTGTGTCAAGGTACCCCTGATAAATATTGAAAATCGATAATTGAAAAAAATCGGGTTATAGAAAAAGTGGTTCGATTTTAATCAAATTTGATACACTCATAGACAAAGACATAAGAAACGATATTCAGAAGTTTCAAGGTTGCAGTTCTTACATTAGTGCAGAAAATCGATAATATATATATATATATATATAAAAAAGCTGTCATTACACCCGAGCAATGCCAGGTCATACTGCTAGTAAGTAAGACTTGTGTAAATCAGATTAATTTAACATTAGATTTGCTAATTTTCCAAAAACAATGTGTCACAAATGCATATTTTATTTTTGCAAGATTTTTCAAACTAAGAATTAAATTTTGTTTACAAATGTGTTGATCACAGAAAAATGGCCGAAAAATTGAAAGATTAAAAAAAAAAATTAAAAAAAAATTGAAACATTTTAGATTCTAACCAATATAATTTCTGTTTGAAATATTGCTTACTGGAAATAGTCAATTAGATACCACCAATGATTTTTTTTCTTTTCAAACTATGATATCCTTAATTTAAAAATTTATATTATAAAAGCAATTAAAAGTTTATCTAAATAAAAAATGGCATAATTTTTTTTTTGTTTTTTTTTAATCATATCACCCCGAGCAAGGCGGTAACACCACTGATGTACAGGGGGCTACATAGGAGTGAAAAGTTTGGAAAAGAGAAAACCGGAAACTGCATCCTAAACAGGAAACAAGGGATGAGTCTCTTCACCTGTTCAATAGACGTGGGTGGAGTGTGAACCGGGCGATAGTTTAGTCTATCTACTCCATTGAATTTTTGTTTTTGCAATTCGGAGCAGATTTTCTAAAAATGGGCTAACTTTGAAGAAAAAAAAGACAGTTGATTAGCATTCCTCAATGACTCCTGAATTTATTATTAGATTTATGAGAAAATGATAGCGAATTTTTTAGACATTTCCAGAATTTAATTGGGTGGGGTGGGGGGGGGGGGACATATGTAAAAACTTTTTTAACAATGTTTTCTAAAAATAATTAACAATGATTTCAGTCAATTATGAATAAATCCTAAAATTTACATCCAAATTCGACCATTGATTTCTGCAAGAATTTCCAAATTAATGTTTTTCACCGGCAAAAAAAGTGTTTTGTCTACTCTTACGTTTGTCGTTAAACCCTTGTAAAAATTTACGTCACTCACGGACGAAAGAAAAACACGACTTCTTACCATAATTTTGAACGTGTTAGAAAGAATTAAGAAATTAAAAAAAAAATACTTTGATCTATCCTTTCTTAGTAATATCAAACATTTTGCCGATAAAACCTTGTTTTTAACTTATTAGCTTTTTTCTTTCATAATATTGTTTTTTTTCAGCGATTTATTGGAATTGGAGGTACCTCCACTGTCCACTCATTTTCGATATTGAAATTTTAAATTGAATTTTTAAAAATGAAAAGTTTTCTTGAAACTTTTTTTAGGTACCTCCAATAAATCGCTAAAAAAAACAGTATTAATGAAAAAAGCCCCAAACTAAATAAAAACAAAGTTTTATCGGCAAAATGTTTGTTAAGAGGATATTTTTATTTTAGTTTTAATTGAAAGAGCATTTTCAGACATACTAAAAAAGTAACGAAAAAACAATAAAATATTTAAATTGCTTAAACTTTGAAATAGTTGTTAATTTGTAAAAAACAAAAAAAAAATGATTAGTTGTTAAAAGTTCACTTACAATTCGTAAAACTTCTTGTCTCTTCTGTTCTGATGACTTCTCCTGACCTCAGCTGACAATACTGCCAACACCTGACAAACAAATCACCGCAGTTTAGAAATGCTTTTTTCTACTAAGTTTTTTTTTTCTGATAAAAAAAAGTGTTAAAGGAAGAGAAAGAGAGCATTCATTTTTTAAAAAATACATTATAAAAAATAAAAAAAAACCTTAAGTATCGCGAATTTGTGAACATAGCTAAAACATTTTTTTTTAGCCAAAATTTCGACAATTGTTTTTTAAGTCGTATCGATACATTTTTATCCGGTTACACAATTTACGATTTTCTAATGAACATGACCGGGAAAGCAATTAAGGTCGATTTGTCATAATTAACAACCAAAAGCAAACCTAAGTTCGTCTAAGGTGACTGCCTCAACACCACAAAAATATTGAATAAGATTTTACCCAAAATATTACTGCCTCCGATCTTATTTCAGAAACCACTCCGCAATGTAAAATCAGGAAGTATGCGGTGTTACCCCAAAACAAGTCCATATAGATTAAAATACAGGATAATTTTTTTTTTTAATTCGACATGAACTTTTTTTTTCTGAAAAGAAGAAAGACAGAAAGAAAAGAAAAGGGAAAGAAGAAAAAGAGAATGAAAAGAAAAGTAAGACAAGCAAAAGAAGAAAACAAAAGAAAATGAGGAGAAAATTAAGAAAAAAATTAAAATAAAAGAGGAAGAAAGAGAAAAGAAGGAGAAATAACAAAAATAGAATTGAAAAGAGGAAGAAGAAAAAGGAAAATAAAAAATACTAAGTAAAAACAAATGTAGATAAAAACAAAATTATTAAATTGATATATTTTCATAAACCTTATTTGGATATCACCATGAACAATGAATAATGTGGCGCAGTGGATATTTTTTTTTTTTTTTTTAATCATATCACCCCAAGCAAGGCGGTAACGCCACTGATGCGCAGGGGGCTACTTAAGAGTAAAAAGATTGGAAAAGGGAAAGCCAGAAACTACATCCTAAACAGGTAACAAGGGATGAGCTTCTTCACCCGTTCAATAGACATGGGTGGAGTGTGAACCGGGTGATAGTTTAGTCTATCTACTCCAATTGAGAAAAAAAAAAAAGAAAAGTGAAAAGATTGGAAGAAAGAAAGAAAGAAAGAAAGCTGGAAACCACATCCAAAACAGGAAGCAAGGGATGAGCCTCTTCACCTGTTCAAGATGTGGGTGGAGTGTGAACCGGGCGATAGTTTAGTCTATCTACTCCAATTGAGAAGACAAAAAAAAAAGAAAAGAGGATTGGAAAAAATTCAGGTCTATGGGATACTGTGTTAATCAAATGTTTTTATGGCCTATTATATCTGCCGAATATATTTATTAAAGGTTTGCAGCACATTTGTTTGTTTCAGAACACCAGACACACCTTCATTATCAATAGCTTTATTCAGGATATATAAGCTGAAACTTGTAGTGTATATAAGTAAATCTGGAAAATAATATCAACTTTGTTTTGAGCATTAACTAAAAGCTTTCATGATAAACATGAGGAGAGAGAGAGAGAGAAAAAAAAAACATATCTCACAAATCCTGACATTTCTGAAAGCATCATAAACTGTCACTAGTTAAAAAAATTATTTTTAAACATACACACCAGATGATAAAAAAAGGTTTTAAATGAAATGGAAAAAAAAGTTATTTCCCCTACCTCAGCATCTTGAGATTTGGCTATATCCACTAACATTTTGGCAGCTGGGTGAACAACATCCAGTAATTTCACAATGGTGGCACCGTAATTGACATGAGAAATCAGGAGCCAAGTTTGAATTTCAGTTGAATTCTTTGCATTCACTTACACGCAAATACCCTTGGATAAGGTATTAATCCATTTCTTCCCTCTAGTTATGTGTCAAATAACAGCGCAAATTGGGTTCTATAGCCTTGGCTGGCAACCAGTCTACCACAGAAAGTAATGGCAACCTACTGCAGGATAATCTTCTGCCCAGTCAATCCTCTCTCTTTGGAGACATGATTGCCAAGTGTGTATCACATACAGCACTTAACTGACTGATTAACAATTTTATTATTGAATTACCTCCCTTGTATCTCACTTCAATTTGGAACCTCAAGAACACTGAAAAACTTCACTTGTACATATAAAAATAAAATATCTCTTTCTCTGGATTTTGATACTTACAAGCCGAAGTTACCATATCAACAAAATAAAAGTGATGTTTAAATTTGCTCCTGTAATGAAACAAGTGATATTTTTATAAACTAAATATGGTTGATAATTTGTAGTAATTTTTAAAGTAATACTTCCAGTGCTATCGATGAAAAAAAGATAAAGAAACATTTGTTAAAATTATTACATAAACAAAAATATTACTTAAACTTGACCCCCTTTCACCCTACACACA
The DNA here is from genome assembly GCA_037127315.1 of Ascarosepion bandense. Classification (NCBI taxonomy): domain Eukaryota; kingdom Metazoa; phylum Mollusca; class Cephalopoda; order Sepiida; family Sepiidae; genus Ascarosepion; species Ascarosepion bandense. The sequence continues at coordinate 4,262,869 of JBBBDQ010001586.1, read as the reverse complement.
CACACACACACACACTCATAAGCCACACTTAAGACTTATCCTAACAAAGTGTAACTTATGATGTTTCATCTGCAACATTTTACCAGAACTGGAGAACTACAAATTTAAGCATTAAATGCATGCTCAGTATATAAATATATCAATAATTTAAGTATGAATCCAGGTGAAAAAGTCACATGAAAAAAATTACAACAAAGTTAGCACTGTTCCTTTTACATTCTTTAATAGAAAAGTTAAGTATCCAATTCTTACTTTGTCTAATCTGGTAAAATGTTTGAAACAGGTTTTTTTCTGTGATGACCTGTCATCTCAACATGATCATACAGAAGGCATCAACCACGAGCAAAAACATGATACAGAATGAAAACATTTTTCACCAAGCATAATGAAACTTTATAAAACATGCAAAAACCCACACAAATTGGTAATTGTAGATCTGACAGTATTTGATTGCTGGTAATTAATAATAATTTTAATTTGAATATAATATAAAGAAAAATATACTGATAAACTTCTCATGAAAAGGTTTAAAGATATACAGATTGACATAATTCATTCCCAGAGATTGAAGATTATAAAAACAAACCAGGTGTCTGCCAGGGGACAATGTCTAATTTGTACAATAGACGAGGTGTTGACAGTTGGTTGGTCAAACTGTAAAAACCTTAAGTGTCAGTTAAGAGGTGAAAAGTTACTTAATGAAAAATCAGATGTTCAATATCAGAAACCATACAAAGATAAAAATATTCAGCTGATAAATTTGTTTTAGTGAAAACATGATACAGAAACTCAGAGGGGAGACCAGGGTAAATAATGCTAATTAGTAAGCTTACATGTAAGTACACACAACCTTGTCCTTCTCTAAGTCAGTACCCCTAACCCTAAAGACAGTAAGAACAGTGAAAATTACAAATAGCCATTATACGTTCTGCCATAGACATTATTGACAGTAACAAGTGTGTTTCAAAAACCTGCTACAATGGTGTTGTGTTCATATGCAAATCCCTACCTTATAGATAGCAGTTGATACAGCCGAAGGCCAAACAAATCTTTTTGTCGTGGATTTGTATTCTGTCTCCTGAGGCAGTACCTCTCCTTCAAGAGGAGGGGGCTGAGTTTATTACCTAATGCCTGAAGCATCCTTAAAAGAGGAAATGCTGAGGGGGCTTGGGAATTTTTTCATTAAACTTCAACCTTGTATCACATCCAGTTGTGATATGGTGGCCCTGGTAAATACCACATATCTTAACCTTGAAGACAAAACTATCAGAGAAATAGTAGCAAATATCTTTTAACTAATTAGAGTTCACGAGATTCTATTCACTACTATTTCTCTAAAAGTTTTGTCTTCGAGATTATCATTTGTTTAGCATCCAAATGCTATTTACGAGGTCGAGATTTGCTTATGAATATAGAAAATGGGTTCATGTAAATCAAACATATCACTTGCAAACCAAAGTTGTGTCTTTTTTCCAATCCAAAACTGTGACTTTTCCTGTGACGATATTATCGGCCAGGTAAAGCACTGCTGTCTGGATGAAAGTGTATATGTGTGACATTGTGGAAACAGACAAACAGTTTTGTAATCTAGCAATCAGCCAAAATGTTGTCTCCCTTTTTAATATTCTTGATTAACTCTTTGTATTTCACTAGCAAATGTTTAATACATTATCTATTTTGGTCTTTGTAACTTCACAGCTTGTTTCTTTAATAAAGTCTAAAAAATCATCTACTTTCTGTTGTTAATTGGAGCAAGGAAAGTGGCTCTCTTTTAATCATCTGAGAGAAGCCATTTTGCTTTCCATTGATATGGCTGATGCTAGCCTCCAGGAGGGTGATTCATTACATCTGCTCGGACTAACATTTTTCATTAAGTGGAAAGATTATATTTAATCAACTGCTTGGTCTGTTGTTAGGAAAATTCATTTCTCATGTTGTGATAAGCAATTTTTCTGGCCAGAACATATTTTACATATTTATAAGAGTACCATTCACTGATACTTTGAATATAACTGCCACGTCTTGTCTAGTACTCTGGTTATATATTTAGAAATTCTTTATAAAATCCAAACAAGAATCTGCAATGTTATTGGTTCTGACCTAGCATCTCCTTCTCAGTCACTTTTCCACTACTGAGCTGCCAGGTTGAGATCGATTACCTTGCAGATTCTCCTCTAGATTCTGTTGAGAACCCTGAGATGAATAGCAGGGGCACCCAACTAGATATGACAACAGTATTCAAAATGTCTGTATTGTCACAAATTATATTCAGTACTGGTACTATACAACACTGTATAAAATATTGAATAGTTGGGTCTAAGCGACTAAAGTAGTTCCCCACCAGGATTTTCTGATGAGAGAGTGGCTAGACATTCAGCAGGATTTGAATCAAGACCTGCCAAAGGGCACATAAAACTTCTTGTGTGTGTGTGTGTGGGTGGGGGTGGGGGTGGGGGGGGGGTAATGGTTATTTAGCACAGGGGGTTAGACTGGACTCTATAGCTATGGATGAAACCATGGAGGTGATATGTCATAGGTAAGTGAAGGGCTTCCTTGATGAAATCAACAGCTATATATTTGTAACCAAGGTGAGCATTTAAGTTGGAGATCATTAGCTCTTAAAGAGGGATGGACTGCACCAGGTTTACTTGCCCAAGACATGCTATGCATGAATGAATGATGAATACCTCTTTAGCAGTTAAACCAGATATGTGGAGGAAACTGTTCAAGTGCTCAACTGTACAGTGACCCTGTGGCCACATGTGGTTAATAGAGATTGCTTTGCAAGAAAGGAATATTCCTTTAAAATTTTCACTCATTATTGGCATTATTATATCCATGATATAGTAACTCCTTAATTCACAGCTGGAATAGAATAACTGAAAGAAAAGTAATGGCAAGCATCTATTGTTCTCAAAGAGATTTTTATACTGTTAAGTTATACACAAAATGATATACAAATATTTACACAGAGAAACTATAACACATGTATACAACAACAAACAGTGTGAAAGTTAAAAACAGGATACAATTTGGCATTATCACTAAAAGTACAGAGCAACCTTGGTTCTTGAACATCTCTCATATCAAATAAAAGTTTGGTTTTCAAACAGAAAATTCATGATAAAAATGCCTCGGTTATTGAACAAAATTTTTGTTTTCAAACAACATTGCCAGACTGAGCTAACCCGAACAAAACCATTTCTGAATCAACTGTTGTGTTTATACATTCATTTGTTGTGCTGTGCTTTTCTTTTCCAATTTTATTGTACTGTGCTGTTTTTTCTTTTCATTAGCCCTTAATCAAATAAAACCAACAATGATGTTGTATAGTGAGTGGGTTTAGTGCTAATACTGGGGGAAATATTGCTCAAGTCTTCTTGGTACTTCTCTTTTGAGGAAGTTTGAGTTTAATATTATATTAAAACTTTCCTGGCAAAATTTTGAATAAGTAATCATTTGGTTTGGGAGTCCAGGAACAGATTAATCTATTTGATATTGATTCCTACGGAGAAAATAGTTTCAGTTGATGAACATTTCGGATCTCAAACTGCTTTCTTTTTGAAGCTCATATTTTCTCAAAATTAAATACATTCCCTAACAAATAATACATGTTATGGTTTATAAAATGGCGAGTGTTCTAAAACTAGAAAAAGATAGACACACTGACGCCAAGAATTCAAAATTGGGTGGCAAAATAAGGAACTGTTTCTGTTGGTAGGAGTAAGAGGAGGAGTAAGAAGTAGGAGTTAAGGACAGTAGTTTTGTGTAGGAGATTTGAAAAGCGGAGGACGCTAGTTAGTTGACCACTAGAGTCCAGAAGGGATAGGTTCGTTTACTACTAGCATCCCACAGTGAAGGGAATTTATCTAGTCTGCTCCTGTATCCACACAAAATTTAAAGGTTGTAACTTGATTTAAAAACCTAAAGTTTTATACCAAAAATAAACATCATTAATTCAAGTTTGTGTTATCTTCTAATTATACCAAAACGAAGCAACACAACATACATTTTCCTCAAGAGCAGTGAAATAGACCATCACTTTGAGTTTGGTTTCTAATAGATTTATTGTTGAGAGAGGGAAATTTGCCCCATTGAAGCCATATTCAAATTCCCTCTGTTGGTATTTATGCGAGCCTCCCCACAAAGGTGGGATTTGGCACAAGACCGATTTTACTTTGAGGCAATCTGAGCAGCTTTGACAAAAATGTCTTGTGAACACCTCATACGCAGGGTCGGGCTCTTGTCTATTTAACCCAGACGACACTCTGCCCTTTAAAAAAGATTTTGTCTGGGTTCCTCAGTCAGTCAGTTAAGTGCCATACGTGATACACGCTTGGGTGATCATGTCTCAAAAGAGACATGACTGACTGGGCAGAAGATTATCCGGCATTAGGTTGCCATTGCTTTCTGTGGTAGACTGGTTGCTGACCAAGGCTATAGAACCCAATCTGTCCTGCTATTTAACCCATAACTGGAAGGAATAGACGGATTAATACCTTTCCCAAGGGTATTTGCGCATAAGTGAATACAATGGATTCAACTGGAATTCGAACTCGGCTCCCCAGTTTCTCATTCCGAGCCGATATCCACTGTACCACAACAAATGAAAAAAAAAAATGCAAAAGGGAGATAATTGGTATTTACTCCCAGATAACAAAATAATACAATGTAATATGGCTTTTTAGACCTATGTATTAAGCAGAACAAATTATTTTGGGGAGATTATTTTCGTAGATATAAAATAATTTGATCTTAAATGTATCTCAACCTTATATTGCATTACAGAAGCAGTTATTCATTAAAATAAAAATAAAAGGGAGGTAATTCTGCCTTTGTTAAGCTAAGCAGACATCATTTGGAAAGGTGATTTTCTAAGTGGAGCTTATGTTGCACAAGGCCGAGAGTTGGGCCACCCAAACTCACGACTCAATGGTAATGAAATCATTTGGAAAGGTGGACATAACAGTTATAATATCAAACAAAAAATTTAATAAACACTTCTTGTCTCAGCCGTTTTGTTACAGGCTTTAATTTTTTTTAAATTTTCATGTAACATGTCAAATGTCATCATCAGTACAGTATGCAAACGTGGTGGGATGGGAAAAAAGATAAATAACGATTTTTTAAAAATCTAAGATTTATTTTATTTACGCAAAAAAAAAAAAAAAAAAAAACGGACTTGAAAATTTAACAAAAGGTTAAAAAAAAAGGAGAATGAAAGTGCAATAAACAAATAAATAAATAAATTAAATAATCAAAAAAATGATTTTTTAAAGTTTTAAGTTCAGTTTTAAAAGTAAGAAAATACAGATTGGGGGAAAATTAGTTTTTTAAGTGTATTTTTTAATCTATATAAAAAAGTTTTAAAAGTATTCAATTCAAACATGTAATGAATATAATAATAATATATATTATATATAATTCTATATTAATAATCTATAATAATAATATATATTATATATTTATTTATTTAACGGTTACTTTCGAGATTATGACGAAATGTTTCTTACCTTTTATGCTAAAAAAGTTTTATTCACACGAGTTGCCAAAGTTGATTGGCATGAATGTTTTTTTTTTATGGCGATAAAAGAGGTGAAAATAAACGTTTCCCCGTTTGCATGTACGGTCGATCGAAAAATATACTTCTTAGATTGTGACTCAGTGTGAGTTGGTGCTCCCATAATTTCATGAGCCTAGTGGCATCAGTCGCGAAAGAGACATGACTGACTGGGCAGGAGATTATCCCGCAGTAGGTTGCCATTGCTTTCTGCGGTAGACTGGTTGCCGACCAAGGCTATAGAACCCAATCTGTCCTGTTATTTAACCCATAACTGGAAGGAAGAGATGGATTAATACCTTTCCCAAGGGTATTTACGCGTAAGTGAATGCAATGAATTCAACTGGAATTCGAACTCGGCTCCCCAATTTCTCATTCCGAGCCGATATCCACTGGACCACAATGCACATCCCTAGTGGCATCATATAGTCATAATCCTGCCCTATTTGAACAACTGCAAAAAAAAAACAAAAAAACTTCACTACTTTTGACTGAAAAAAAAAAAACTTTTTAAATTTTATTTCTGTTTATTTTGGTATAGTTTCTTTTCTTTTCTTTTTTTTTTTTTTTTTGTAGTGTGGCGTAAAAAAAAAATCTCGACTCAGGTAGATTTTCCGGCTACCTGTGGTAAGATTTTTAAAATTTAAAAATAATAAAAAATTCCTTTTCTCGCATTAATCATTTTCTTTAAAACACACAAACTTGTTAATTATCTGTTATTGATAGTTCGTAAAATTGTCACTGCTAGATAATTAAATTCCAATAAAGACAAAAAGCAAATATATAACAATAACATTTGCCTATTTTTTATCGTTTTTGGTCGACCATACATGAAATTTTAAGTGAATTTAAGCGTGCTACTAGATTGGCATTTAGGTCCCACATTTTACCATTGAAATATTTAAATGTAACTTTATCTTCTACTCTGACAGTTTCTATTCTCACACTTCTCATCTGTGGAACTCTCTTCCATTTACTTGCTTCCCTGATAGCTAAAATCTTCAAAAATTTAAATGCAATGTCAATTGCCATCTTCTGTCTTCTTGAATTCCATTCATCTTTTATCCTTTCTGCAATTCTCCCTGTATTAAGTTTTTCTTTCGCTGTGACCCTCTGCACACGAGTGGTGATCCTGCATTGCTTGTGGGGGTGAAATGATTAAAAAAAATAGAAGTGTTTATAAATCTAACATGTTTCGTCTTTATTAAAGCTTTATCAGAAAATGAGGAATAGAGAAAAAAATGAAAAAGAAAAATTCTGGTAATTGTAATTTTGCATTTGTTTGCATTGCTTAAAAAGACTTGATGTGCATTTTGTCTTGTAAAACAGTGCTTGTGTGAAAATATGTATGATTCGAGTTTGTCTTTGCAGGATTTGGATGATAATGTTTATTCATGTGCATGTGTATATATCAAGTATACATTTTTATTTAGGTAAGGGAGTTGCTTATGTTGTTTTTATTATGTAACTAGCAGTATAGCCCGGCGTTGCTCAGGTGTAATGAAAGCTTTAAAACTAATCCATGGTCCTGGAGCTCAGACTCTTTGGATGTTGGCACAAAAGACTAAAAAGCAATAGTTGTTTCCAGTTAAAGTGAAACCATAGACTGAAAGAAAAATGAATGGATGTAAATCAAATTTTGATTTCCTGGTATCGATATCAAATAAGTGTTTTTCATCGTAAACTGAATTTTGAAGGCTAAATAAGTCATCTGAGTAAATGGTATCATGGCTGAGAGTAAGAACTACAATTTTACCTACTTAGAGCCAAACCCGAAGCAAAAACTAAAATAAAAGGGCTGAAAAAATACAGACATACAGGCAGATAAACACACACGCACAAACATCTTGCCTTATATATATATATATATATATATTATCGATTTCTGCACTATTGTAAGAACTGCAACCTTGAAACTTCTGAATATCATTTCTTATGTCTTTGTCTATGAGTGTATCAAATTTGATTAAAATTGGACCACTCCTTCTATAACCCGATTTTTTCGATTAGCAATATTTATCTGGGGTACCTTGACGCAAAACCTAGCTAAGAAGACTCGCAGACACTTATAGTACAACTGTGTAAATTTTCAAGAAAATCGGTTCAGCCGTTTTGGAGTCTATAGTTAATGGACACACACACACACACACACACACACACACACACACACATGCACAGACAAAGTTCTATTTATAAATAAGTTTAGATTGGATACCATTTAGGGTAGTGATAGCGGTAGTTTCTTTAAACATGAATTGTAAAAGTTGGTGATGTAATATAGTGTATTTGACGTGTTTTGTTGATAGATATTTATCAAAATCCCCTCAAAGTTTCCTATGTAAAGAATTATACAGTATAACCCGGATATAAGAGAGATTTTCTCTGCTCCCAAATTAGAGCCTGTGGTAATGTATATAAAATAGACAAATCCGGATATAAGAGACACCCGGATATAAGATAATTTTTATCCGGTCCTGACAACTCTTTTATATCAGGGTTACACTGTATTAAATCAAAGTTATGGTCAGTCTTATTCCTGTGTATTATGAGTTTAAAGAATTGTCCCAATGAAAGTCTCTCTTAGACTCAAAGATATCAGTCAGTCAGTTAAGTGCCACACGTGATACATAGTTGGGCGATCATGTCCCAAAAGAGCCATGACTGGCTGAGCAGAAGATTATCCCGCAGTAGGTTGTCATTACTTTCTGCGGTAGATTAGTTGCTACCCAAGGCTACAGAACCTAATCTGTCCTGTTATTTCTCTCATAACTTGAGGGAAGAAACAGATAATTACCTTTCCCAAGGTTATTTGCGCGAAAGTGAATACGAATTCAACTGGAATTCGAACATGGCTCCCCAATTTCTCGTTCTGAGTCATTATCTACTACACCACAACATACGTATAGGCTTTTAAATTCCTTGATATCTCAGAAATGTGACTATTTCTACATTACAGGCACTTTATTTCATAAAACCCAGCATTTGAATTGACGATGAATCTATTTTTCTTCCTAACGATATTTCCAACTGTCTAAGAGGTGGTAGTAAAAACTCTAGTGTTGGAATAACTCGTTTATTTTTTAAATTTTGTAGACAGTGTCAGAGGGTAAAATTATGAATTTTGCGCTTTTGATAGAAGTACTGTAAGCAGTACTTTTACTGTGCGATGTGGTGCAGTGAATATCAGCTCAGAATGAGGAATCGGGGAACCGAGTTCAAATTCCAGTGGAATTCCTTGCGTTCACTTAAGCACAAATACCCTTGGGAAAGGTATTAATCTCACTTCCCTCCAGTTATGGGTTAAATAACAGGACAGATTGGGTTCTATAGCCTTGGATGGCAACCTACTGCGGGATAATCTTCTGCCCAGTTAGTCATGTCTCTTTCGAGACATGACCACTCAAGCGAGTATCACGTATGGCACTTGACTGACTGTAAGCAGTAATGACTTTTACTTTTGTTTGTAAATATTTGTTGCAAAATAAAATCCTTATCCTTACATTTGCCATTATAAAATCCATCAGAGGACAAAACGTGTGGGCTTAGATAACTTTTCCTTTTGGCTTTATTCATTAGTTTTTGCTTGTAATTAAATTAAACCAGCACTCATTTTTATTAAAAAGTGTTCAATATATTTACATCGTACAGGGTGTTGCAGCAAAATCCGACATTTGACTAAAAGAAAACGAAATAGGCAATAAAAACAAAAGTTGTATATGCAGAGACCCGACAGTTTGTTTCGCAACAGTTAGAGTTACGTACTGCATTATTTTTCAATGTAATTGCCGGCATCGGTGGCGATGATGCCGACCATCTCAAGACGGGTGTGAAATAAATCACACACTTTGGCGACCATGTCCTTGTCCTTAGTGACGAACACCTCCATGATGGCAGCTTTCAGAGTTGACCATGTTGTGTGTGCGCTTGTTGATCTTGGCCTTGATCAAGCCCCAGAAGAAAATAGTCAAGGGGGTTGCAGTCGGGTGAGGAGCGCAGCCACAAGTTTTTTTTTTTTTTTTTTTTTAATCATCTCACCCCAAGCAAGGCATTCCACTGCCACTATTGCGCATGGGGCTACATAGGGGAAGGTAAAGAGAAGGAGTGGATAGACATAGGGAATGTCAGGAGAAAGGTGACAGATGAGTAAGGATAGCGAGGATGAGGGTCGGGCAGATGGGAAGAGTGCTTGATAGAATGGGAGCAGGTTAGTGTGTTAGGAGGTGTTTATTGACCTTACATTTAAACTCCTGGAGATTGTAGCCGTCGGGGAAGCAATCGTTTGGAAGAGAATTCCACAGTCGGGAAGTGCGAGGAAAGAAACTGTTGGAGTAGAAGTTACGGCTGCATTTTATCGGTTTCACTGTAAAAGGGTGGGATCTAATTGCTAATCTAGTATCTCGTGCAAATTCGTATTTAGGGGGTACCAGTGATCTAAGTTCATCGGAGCAGAAGCCGTGAAAGTTCGGCAACCAATGTTGAAGAAGATTGTTGAGCAATCACGCCTGGGTCATCTTGGCCTTGTGTGCAGGAGTGAAGTCTTGCTGGAAGACGTAGGGGCGTCCAGCAGCGATCTCGTCCATCCAGGGCTTCATCAAACTCCTGAGCACCTCCTGGTAGATCTCAGCGGTGACTCTCAGGCATTTTTGAAAGAAGAACGAAGGCATGGCATCCACCTCACTGGAGATGACACCAAGGACCATGACGGAGGAGGGAAACTTTGTATGCTTCACGACGGGAATCTCCTCAATGTCTTTGCAGATCCATCTGTTGTTCTGCCTGTTGCTTGTCTGGTCCTGGATGAAATTCTTTTCACCAGAGAAGAACCTCAGCATTTTTTCAAAAGGGCCTGAGAGTCACTGCTGAGATATACCAGGAGGTGCTCAGGAGCATGATGAAGCCCTGGATGGATGAGATTGCTGCTGGATGCCCCTACGTCTTCCAGCAGGACTCCGTTCCTGCACACAAAGCCAAGACGGCCAATAACTTATAAATTGCCTGAAGATACCGAAAGGTTGAAACCTAGGTTGCGGAAATAACTCATTTCCAAATGAAATCTATGTATATAAAATTTTACAAAATTCATTATGAAATGGATTAACACATCTTTAATTTATTTGTTTGAACATTAGCCAGACCTGAAGGAGACTACCACCACCTTTAAATTTGTTGTTTTTAATTTTTTTTTTTTTACTTTTTTCAGCACAGTCTTAACAATTATTACATAAAGCTTCCGATTATCAAAAAAATTTGAAAAAATTTCAATATTTAAACAATTTTAATGGGGGCTCACTTCCTCATACATTATAGTAAATCGATCCTCCATTTTGGAACCACTCGTGTTGGGGTTCGCTTTGTTTTGGTTTTTTGGGACGAGTTGTTGCTCTTGTTCTTGTCTTTTTCAAGTTTTCTTCAGTTCTTACAATGGCATCTTCCGTGGAAGCTCCAAGAATGGCTTTATTCAAAAATTTCACAAAGGATTCAGTTGTTGAATATGCACAAGCAAAAAAGTTAATTGCACAGGATCGATTTACTAAAAGATTGTATGAAAAACTGAGCCCTCCACTAAAATTGTTTAAATGTTGAAATTTTTACAAACTTTTTTGTCAATCGGAAAGTTTAGGGTTTAATCAATAAGACTGCACTGAAAAAAGTCAAAAAAACATTGATAATCAACAAATTTACAGGTGGTGGTAATGTTGTACCAGTGAGTGGTTCCAAAATGGAGGATTGATTTACTATAACTTTATATGAAAATCTGAGCCCCCCACTAAAACTGTTTAAATATTGAAATTTTTCAAAATTTTTTTTTTGTCAGTCGGAAAGTTTAGGGTGTAATCGATAAGACTGCACTGAAAAAAGTAAAAAAATAAGTAAAAAAACAACAAATTTAAAGGTGGTGGTAGTCTCCTTCAGGTCCGCTGAACATTATTTTTAATAGAAACCCAGTTTTTCAGTTGATACTGTTTTTTTTTTATAATTAAACAGCATAGGCTTTGTCTACTTCTTTGTGGTCGAGCAGTCTAAGACATGTCAGAGCAATTGACATTTTTCCCTAGAGGATACAGGTTCAAATCCTGCAGGAGGTTGCATATTTTCCTAACAAAATTTCTTGATTATTCAGGCTGGTTTATATTTTGCAGCTGTTTTGAAATCATGTATATAAATATTATTCTAATAAAATACATGAAAAATTTAAGAATATGTTTTAATACAAATGTTATTTTTTTAACATAAAATTTAGTAGGGTAAATATCGTGTGTAGATGATTCACAGAAAGACAATTTGCTGATGGAAAATTCATAGACAGGACAATTGGTTTGATTCTTTAATTCATTATACCACTAAGATGTTGTTTTTCTTGTCATCAGCATCAAATGGTAGGATCATTTTTTAACAGACACTGCATGCACTGATACCTTGCACGAGGTGAACTAATTAAAAAAGCCAAATTAATCTAAATCAAGATTTACTATGCCTCTTTTTCAGGAATTTTTTTTTCAATACCACATTCCTTCAGGATGTTTTCCAGATTCTGTTTCTGTAAACTGACATGATGAGTTTGTTTGTTTGGAGGTTTGATGACCTATCAATCCTTATGGGAACATTTAAGGTCATAACCAATGATTTTTGGGTAAGGTTATTTTATTTTTACAACATTTTTCTTTTTCGAGTATCAAGATTCATTGGGATTTGTTTTTAAGAGCAGAGTCCCCAAGTCCTACTCTTTTTATTTAACCCATAACTGGAGGGAAGGAACGGATTAATACCTTTCCCAAGGGTACCAGTGCTTAAGTGAATGCAGGGTATTCAATTGGAATTCAAACTCGGCTCACCGATTTCTCTTTCCGAGCCGATATCCATTACACCACAACACACATCCGTGACTATATGCTTACAGCACCTGGTATTCCCAAGTAGTCACCCATCTAAGTACTGACCAGGCTCAACGTTGCTTAACTTTGGTGATCGAGCGAGAACCGGTGTATTCAACGTGATATGACTGTAAGCTCTGACATGACAAATTGGGAAAGATAGAGGAGTAGTTTCTCATTATTGCGTTTTTGTTTCTTCTTAATGGCATGATAGGGTTATTTAATAAAAAAAAAAAAAAAAAAAAAGAAAGAAAAAGCAAAGCAGTCATTTTCATAACCTGACTGCCACACAAGAAAAGAGAACTCAGCTTGTACTACTGTTTAGCCCATAAGTGGAGGAGGGGAGGAAAGACACAGATTATTGCCTTTCTCAAGAGCACTAGTGTGCAAGTGATAACAACAGACTAGGCTAGAATTTGAACTCTGCTCGTGAATTTCACTTTACATGCTAATAATGGCTATGCCAGCCAAACATCCACTTGGGAAAACATTACAATTTGTTAGAAAATTAATTTAAAAAAATTAAAGAAACCTCAACAATTTATTCTAACAATGAAACGCGCATTTATGGAGAACCATTGAGAATAGAAAGTTTAATATTATAAATTTTCAACTGCTGAGAAAAACAAAACAAAACAGAAAACAAAGTAAAAATACTTTATTTATTTTTAGATCGTGCTTAAAAATGTAAGACACCCTATTTTTTCTTAGAGTGATAAAATTTTAAGATGCATTATTTAATTGTAGTATTTTAAAATGAGACACGCTGAAACACTGGTTTTCAAATGATCACCAAAGTTAAGCTGGGTCAGTACCTAGATGGGTGACCACATGGAAATACCAGGTGCTGTAAGCTTGAATGTGCAGGTGGTATAACAGATAATGGAATGGAATGAGAAGTTGGGGACCTGAGTCTGAATTTCTATTGGGTTCATTACACGCACTCCCCTCACTTGCAAATAATATTGGGAAAGGTATGAATCTCCTATCTATGGGTTAAATAGTGAGAATTGCCTGAAAATTATTTTCATCTTCAAAAGAAACAGTTAATATTCACTGGAAAAAAAACTTATAATCCAAAAATGTTTCAATTTTAAATAACCTGTAAAATATTGATAAGCCATAAAAAATGAATCAACTAAATTAAATTCAAATGAAAGACATACTATTTAATCACAGAGAGCATTTTAAAATGAAAGACACACTATTTAATTGTAGACAGCACCTTAAAATAAAAGATGCACTAACTGTAGAGGGCATTTTAAAATGAAAGATGCACTATTTAATTGTAGACAGCACCTTAAAATAAAAGACGCACTAACTGTAGAGGGCATTTTAAAATGAAAGATGCACTATTTGATTGTAGACAGCACCTTAAAATAAAGAACGCACTAACTGTGGGAGCATTTTAAAATGAAAGATGCACTATTTAATTGTAGACAACACCTTAAAATAAAAGACGCACTAACTGTAGAGGCATTTTAAAATGAAAGATGCACTATTTAATTGTAGACAGCACCTTAAAATAAAAGGCAGCACTAACTGTAGAGGGCATTTTAAAATGAAAGATGCACTATTTAATTGTGAACAGCACCTTAAAATAAAAGACGCACTAACTGTGAAGACATTTTAAAATGAAAGATGCTATTTAATTGTAGACAGCACCTTAAAATAAAGAACGCACTAACTGTAGAGGGCATTTTAAAATGAAAGATGCACTATTTAATTGTAGACAGCACCTTAAAATAAAGAACGCACTAACTGTGAGGCATTTTAAATGGAAAGATGCACTATTTGATATGAACAGCACCTTAAATAAAAAGGCAACACTAACTGTAGAGAACATTTTAAAATGAAAGACACACTATTTAATTGTAGACAGCACCTTAAAATAAAAGACGCACTAACTGTAGAAGGGCATTTTAAAATGAAAGACACACTATTTAATTGTAGACAGCACCTTAAAATAAAAGACGCACTAACTGTGAAGGCATTTTAAAATGAAAGACGCACTATTTGATTATAGACAACATAAAATAACGGCAACATAACTGTAGAGGGCATTTTAAAATGAAAGACGCACTATTTAATTGTAGAGAGTGTTTTAAAATTTAAGAATCTGTTCTTGGGAAAGGTATTAATCAGTCTATTCCTTCCAGTTATGGATTAAATAACAGGACAGATTCGGTTCTATAACCTTGGCTGGCAACCAGCCTACTGCAGAAACTAATGGCAACCTACTGCAGGATAATCTTCTGCCCAGTCAGTCATGTCTTTTTTGAGACATGATCACTCAAGTGTGTATCACGTATGGCACTTAACTGACTGACTGATTTTAAAATGTAACATAAAAGTCAGTCAGTCAGTTAAGTGTCATATGTGATACACACTTGGGTGATCATGTCTCGAAAGAGACATGACTGACTGGGCAGAAGATTATCCCGCAGTAGGCTGCCATTGCTTTCTGCGGTAGACTGGTTGCCGACCAAAGCTATAGAACACAATCTGTCAAGCTATTTAACCCATAACTGGAAGGAATATGCGGATTAATACCTTTCCCAAGGGTATTTGTGCATAAGTGAAAGCAATGAATTCAGCTGGAATTCGAACTCAGTTCCCCGATTTCTCGTTCAGAGTCGATATCCAATGTACCACAACGCACATCGTAAAGACATCCTAAAACATTAAAGACATGCTATTTATTTTTAGAGCATGCATAAAAATCTAAGAGTGATTATTTGTAGTGCATAAGTTGTAGGGGTGGCAGCTCCAAGTTTGTTTTTTTTTTTGTTTTTTAAATCGTATCACCCCGAGCAAGGCAGTAATGCCACTGATGTGCAGGGGGCTACGTAATAGTGAGAAGATTGGAAAAGAGAAAGCCGGAAACCACATCCTAAACAGAGAACAAGGGATGAGCCTCTTAACCTGTTCAATAGACATGGGTGGAGTGTGAACCGGGCGATAGATAGATCTATTTACTCCAATTGAAAAAAAAAAAACAAAGTGAGAAGATTGGAAAAGAGAAAGCCGGAAACCACATCCTAAACAGGGAACAAGGGATGAGCCTCTTAACCTGTTCAATAGACGTGGGTGGAGGAGGGGTGGCAGCTCCAAGCCATAAAAACTACTTGCTACAGAAGCAGCAACATCTAGTGTGACAAGTTTGTGACTCTTTCCATGACAGGGGGGTATTGCACTAAGGAGGAAGAAAAATATTTTCTTTTCTTATAATTGTTTCACCATAGGCAAAACATTACTGCTACTGGTGTGCTGGGGGTTATGTAAGAGGAGAGTAAAGAGGAACAGATCACAGGAATTGTTGGAGAATGGGAAAGAGAAAGATGGCGTGAAGAGAGCTGCTTGAGATTAGAGTGGAAAGGGAGAAAAACAAGATACAAGGGGTGATGGGGGAAAGAATGGGAGTCAGGAAAAAAAGAGATGGCAAATATATGCACAAATTACAATTTGTAAAATCTATTACAAATCCGATGATAAGAGCAGTCGGACTTTGGATCATCAGTTTTTGTTTTTTATGATTTCATCCCTAGCAAGGGAATAAAGCCACTACAATGCAAGGGAGTGAGGGTTACTCAGTGAAAGAATATAAGAACAGGAAAAATATTAAGGAGCTAGAACAATAAAAGAATTAAGAAGACAGAAAATGAAGACTGACATTGCATTTAATTTTTTAAGCTCAAAGTTATTGTGATAGGGAAGGGACTGAAGCCAAAATGTCAGGTTAGGACCAATGATATTGCAGATTCTTTATTTATTTATTTTTTTTAATCGTATCACCCCGAGCAAGGCGGTAACGCCACTGATGTGCAGGGGGCTACGTAAGAGTGAAAAGATTGGAAAAGAGAAAGCCGGAAACCACATCCTAAACAGGGAACAAGGGATGAGCCTCTTAGCCTGTTCAATAGATGTGGGTGGAGTGTGAACCGGGCAATAGTTTAGTCTATCTATTAATTATCTTTCGATATATAGCAGGATCACTAGATCATATGTAGCAGAAATATTCAATGCATGAATAAATGGTAAATTTAGAAATATACAAGATAGATTCTGGCAAGAAAAAAAATTGTCTAGCACGAGAGAGAACCAACTTGCCTAGCAGCAGACCTAGCAACTAATTAAATATAATCATTCCATTTCAGTTAGTTAATTAAGTGCCATAAATAACACATGCTTAGGTGATCATGTCTCAAAAGAGACATGATTGACTGAGCAGAAGATTTCCCTGCAGTACATTGTCATTATTTTCCATGCTAAAATAGTTGCCAACTAAGGTTATAGAACACAATCTCTCTTGTTATTTAACCCATAGTTGGAGGGAAAAGCCATGGATTAATACCTTTCCCATGGGTATTTGTGCATAAGTGAATGCATACGTGATATGCATTGTGGTGCAGTGGATACTGGCTCCAAACGAGAAATAGGATAACTGACTTTTAATTCCAGTTGAATTTGTTGCATTCACTTATGCACAAATACCCTTGGGAAAGGTATCTATCTGTTGCTTCTCTCTCCAACCATGGGTTGAATAGCAGGACAGACTGGGTTCTATAGCCTTGGTTGGCAATCAGTCTCTTGCAGAAAGTAATGGCAACCTGCTGAGAAAAAATCTTCTGCTCGATTAGTCATGTCTCTTTTGAGACATGATCACCCAAGCGTGTATCACATATAGCCCTTAACTAACTGACTGGCTTTCTACTTCATGTCAGTGGAAAATGTTAGCCCAAGAAGGTGCAATGAGTCACTCTCCGAAGATAGGCTTCAGAAGGGATGCAGTGTTAAAAAAAGAATTCTCGGGAAAAAGGCATAGTAAGTACTTGATTTAAAAATCTAAGAGTGATTATTTTTTCAGTGTTTGAAAGATGTAAAAAAGTTGTAGGGGTGGTAACTCTAACCCATAAAAGCCAGAAGCAACAGCGGTAACGCCTAGTGTGGCAAGGCTTCAACTTATATATATATATATATATATATATATATATATATAGAGAGAGAGAGAGAGAGAGAGAGAGAGAGAGAGAGAAAAAAAAAATTTGTTGTAATAAACAAAATATTAAGTCATCTGCTGAAATTTTAAAATTTTTTTTGTTTTTTTTATGTCAAAGCATACCTGGTACATAATTTTTTATGTCAAAGCATACCTGGTACATAATTTTGATAATTTTACAAAGTGAAATGAGTACAAGCCAAGCACAAAACTCTTATGTGCTTTTTGAGGCATAAGCCAATATTTACCGGACAAAGTGAAACCCATCTTTGTTCTTTTTTTAAATTGAGGGTCAATCGAACCCATTCCTTTGCCCTTTTAGATTTAAAGAGTTATCTTCATGGCAGGCAGAGATGTTGATTTCTAGATATCTGTTTGTCTGATGATTGTAAGTTAAAAGGTTTTAAATATTTCTGAAATTGCATAATAACGTCATACACTTCCCTTTTGTTGACGCTTGTTGTATTTGATGGCATGTAACTCTGGCAACATTCAACTCGTGACTGGCGAGAAAAGAAGAAAATAAGCTGCTATAATTGTAAACTCCTTTGGTAATATTTATCTTAAAAAGCTATTTTAAGAATTTTAATAAAACTAACATTTGAAGCAGAATTTATGCAATTTTCTTGAGAACTGACAACAAATATGTTAGACACGAGTTATTCAACTGTTTATTTATAATATCCTCTTCATTATAATAAAGAATATTTTATGTATATAATCCAAACAATCCACACTTAATAAAATCATGTTTAAATCTGATCATAACACATTATATTACATTTAAATATATGGTTCTGTTAACGTTTCAAGCTTTCATGCAGTGTGACGTCATAGAACTGCATTACAAATTTCCAAACTGCGTCTGCCATTTGGTAATTGTTATTGTTACTTAGCAAAGTTTTATGTCAACACAACATAAAATCGTCTTTGATGGTAGATGTTTTTATGTTGATGTCCTTGTAACCTCTCTGAAGATGGCTCATGTGAGCCGAAAGCTTAAAACCAACTTAAAAAAATTATCCCAATGTTGGAGAATTTTTGTCTTTATTTTCACCTGAAATTAAAACCAAAATACGATGTTTAGAACTGCTCATGATTAAACATAATAGACATTCATTGTCTCTTATCTTAGTATATGTTTAGAATATATATAATTAAATTTAAAATTAATACAGTTTACATTGTGACACAGAAATTTCTGTTTTGAGATTTTTACTTTGTCATCAGGCAATGTTAGATCATTGTTGTGAAAATGATTATATATATATATATATATATATATATGTTTTCTTTCTGTCATGCTCATGGAGAGACAATAGTGAGGCAGTGTCAGCTCAGTTAATTCTCTTTACTACCATTTATTAAACTTTACTACCAGTTATACAAGCTCTTGCCGCACGTTTGTTCTTTAACAGTGCCTTATTATTTTTTTTTGTAATAATTATGTTATTGAGTAATGAAGAATATACATATATCCTCTCTGTTATAATAAAGGAGTGTGTGTGTGTATATATATATATATATCCTTCCTGTCATACTCAGGTGTGTGTGTGTGTGGGGGGGGGGGTGGATTGTTTTGTGCTTTTTTTTTCATGACAATGTAAAATACTCAGTAGTGGGTACATCAATATAAATGTTGCTGTCATTTTAGACAGCATATTGATACAGTATAAACCGGATATAAGAGATATTTTCTCTGGTCCAAAATTAGAGTCTGTGGTAATGTTATTAAAACAGACCAAACCCGAATATAAGAGAACTTCTATCCGGTCCCGACAACTCTCTTATATCCGGGTTATACTGCATAAATATTTTGCCATCATTTTTTACCAAACAGGCCCACTTATTAATTCATAATCTTTAATTCACCATAACTATACAAAAAATTAAATTTTTAATTAATTCCCATTTGTATGGCTAAATATTCGTTGTAAAACAGGCATCATGACCAGAAATAATCACTTTTTCATGTCCCTCTTGATCAATAACAAATATTGAAAAAAAAATACAAAAAAGTTTTATGACTCAGTTTTATAAAACTTAACTGAGGCTCAGTTTGTCATGCAAATTCATTGGCACCAAGATGCAACCTGAAACAAATTTGCTTGTTTGCTGCGATTTCTTACAATATAATTTTTTAAAATTCAAAATCTAGAGTTTTTTTCATACACCACTATAAATTAAGCACTTCAGAGATAACAAATTTAAAATCTTACAGCCATATCACACTGAAACACTGGTTTTTGTATAATCACCAAAGTTACACAACGTCAAACCTGGTTAGTACCAGATGGGTGACTGCTTGGGATTACCAAGAGCTGTAAGGTTGAATGTGCTGGTGGGTAGTGGATAATGGTTCAGAATTAACTGGCAAGTTGAATTCCAACTTCTGTTGGGTCTGTTATATTCCAGATCGAGATACCCTGCGATTCATGTGAGTCATAGGGTTACCCCAACTACCGCAACTGCAGTAGAAATTGGTGTTTCTTTGGGTATGACAGCCTAACGGAACCCAATCCTCTACAAAATCTTCCTTCTTCTAGACTGGTTTCTATCCAAGGCAATAGAAGTTAAGCAACGTCAAACCCAATCAGTACCAAGATAGGTGACCACTTGAGAATACCAGGAGCTGTGCTGGTGGAGTAATGGATAATGGCTCGGAATTGTTAATCAAAGAGCCAAATTCAAATTCCGGTTGAGTTTTCTATATTCCTTGTTGTCAAATATCGAGATCAAAGAATATGCATAAATTCACTTTCATATGTTTAGGTTTTATCAAAATTCAAATAACCGTTTTTTTTTTAAATGATAAACATTGCCGTGGAGTGAAGGTAGTTATAATAATAGTGGTGTCAAGAGAAAAATCCATCCTTTTGACAAGACTGTTTTCTTTCTTTTTTTTGCAGACACAAAAATTAAAGATTGCCTCAAGATTTTGTTGTCAGTTTTATTAAAATTCTAAAAATAGTTTTTCAAAACAAAACCAGGGGAGTATACAGCAATAGAAGTGCTAAAAAAATAATGTCCTTTTGCCACGCACTGTTTCTTTTTTTGTTTGGTCCTAAATTTAAACTTTGCCATAATTCATAAATCTCAAACAGGTAGACATTGTGGCAAGTTTTAACATAAAAAATACATCCTGGGTCTGGTATGTAGACATGAAGTATCTGATAGATAAATGTTTGCCCAGGTAGACTGCCATGACTTTTGCCTAGTCTTATTCCATTCTACCTGCCTGGTATTTATAACCCCCATTGGCTGGGTAGGAGTCTACAAGAGAGGGCTAAATTTAATCCCTAAGAACCAAGATGTTCCTAAAGGTGAGGTGCCAAGGGAAGCTGGAGTCATTTCCCCAACCTTAGTTGATCTGTAAATGTGACTTACACTTTAAAATTGGTCTTGTGTCATATTTGATTCAAGTGGGTGTATGGTTAAATATTTCTTTCATAATATTGTAAATATTAAATGTATATAGGGAGTGGGTGGATCTTATATATGCCATCAGACATGGTATATATTATTTTAAAACGAGGCATTCATATTCTGAGAGTTGTTTGAATGTTTGAAATCAACTCTATTTTTTTTTTACCACATTATTTCAGCCAAACCCTTCAAGGCCCTTCTTTAAGTGTATGATTAATAAGAAAAAAATGTGAACTTTTTCTTTTCTCAGAAAAGAAATACTAACAGCTTAACAGAGTCAGCAGGGGTGCACATCACAGGAATGACATATAAGAGAAGATTAATTACAAGCAGATAATCCCAAGAAACTGACAATAAACATAGGATCATGACCCCTTCCTATTTCTGTAATTACTGGTAGAACAAGGATAAAATACACAGAAAAAATATGTAATGACACATACATAAAATGAATGAGCAAGGCTTGAGGGAAAGTGAAATCAAGAGATTAAGAAAGAGTGGAAAAATATAAAATTAAAAGAAAGAAAGAAAAAATAAAGAAAGAGATATTGAGACAAAGAAGGGAGAGATATTAAGAAAAAAAAAGAAAGAAAGGAAGGAGGACAAGGAAGAAAGAAAAAAGAAGAGAGAGAAGAGATATTGAGAAAAAAGAGAAGAGGGAGAGATATTGAGAAAAAAGAGAGGAGGGAGAGATATTGAGAATAAAGAGAGGAGGGAGAGATATTGAGAAAAAGAGAGCAGGGAGAGATATTGAGAAAAAAGAGAGGAGGGGAGATATTGAGAAAAAAGAGAGCAGGGAGAGATATTGAGAAAAAGAGAGGAGGGAGAGATATTGAGAAAAAGAGAGGAGGGAGAGATATTAAGAAAAAAGAGAGGAGGGAGAGATATTAAGAAAAATGAGAGGAGGGAGAGATATTAAGAAAAATGAGAGGAGGGAGAGATATTAAGAAAAAAGAGAGGAAGGAGAGATATTGAGAAAAAAGAGAGGAGGGAGAGATATTGAGAAAAAAAGTGGAGGGAGTGATATTGAGAAAAAAGAGAAGAGGGAGAGATATTGAGAAAAAAGAGAGGAAGAAGTGATAATGAGAAAAATGAGAGGAGGGAGAGATATTGAGAAAAAAGCTAGGAGAAAAAAAGAGAGAAGGAGAGATATTGAGAAAAAAGAGAGGAAGGAGGAATGTTGAGAAAAAAGAGAGGGAGAGATATTGAAAAAAAGAGAGGGAGAGATATTGAGAAAAAAGGGAGGAGGAAGATATTGAGAAAAAGAGACAAGGGAGATATTGAGAAAAAGAGAGGAGGGAGGGTGTTGAGAGAGGAGGGAGAGATATTGAAAAAAAAGGGAGGAGGGAGAGAGATGTTAAGGAAAAAGAGAGAGGAGAGATATTGAGAAAAAGGGAGGAGGGAGAGATATTGAAAAAAAGAGAGGAAGGAGAGATATTGAGAAAAAGAATGGAGGGAGAGATGTTAAGAAAAAGAGAAGGAGAGATATTAAGAAAAAAGAGAGGAGGAGATGTTAAGAAAAAAAGAGGAGGGAGAGATGTTAAGAAAAAAGAGAGGAGGGAGAGATATTAAGAAAAAAAGAGAGGAGGAGAGATATTAAGAAAAAAGAGAGGAGGAGAGATGTTGAGGAAAAAAGGAGGAGGAATGTTGAGAAAAAAGAGAGGAAAAGGAAGTGATAATGAGAAAAAAAAGAGAGGGAGGGAGAGATATTAAAAAAAGAGAGGAGGGAGAAATATTGAAAAAAAAAGAGGAGGAAGATATTGAGGAAAAAAGAGGGAGGAAAGATGTTGAGAAAAAGAGAGGAAGGAGAGATATTGAGAAAAAAGAGATAGAGAGAGAGATATTGAGAAAAAGAAGAGGAGGGAGAGATATTAAGAAAAAGAGAGAGGAGGGAGAGATATTGAGGAAAAAAGAGAGGAGGGAGAGATATTGAGAAAAAGAGAGGAGGGAAGATATTGAAAAAGAGAGAGGAAGAAGTGATAATGAGAGAAAAAAGAGAGAGGGAGAAATATTGAGAAAAAGGGAGGAGGGAGAGATATTGAGGAAAAAAGAGAGGAGGAGGAGAGATGTTGAGAAAAAAAGAGAGGGAGGGAGAGATATTGAGAAAAAAACATAGGAAGGAGAGACATTGAGAAAAAAGAGATGAGGAGAGATATTGAGAAAAAGAGAGGGGAGGGAGAGATATTAAGAAAAAAGAGGGGAGGGAGAGATATTAAGAAAAAGAGAGAGGGAGAGATATTAAGATAAAAAGAGAGGAGGGAGAGATATTGAGGAAAAAGAGAGGAGGGAGAGATATTGAGAAAAAGAGAGGAAGAAGTGATAATGACAAAAGAGAGGAGGAGAAATATTGAGAAAAAAGGGAGGAGGGAGAGATATTGAGGGAAAAAGAGAGGAGGGAGAGATATTGTGAGGGGAAAAAGAGGAGGGAGAAATATTGAGAAAAAGAGAGGAGGGGGAGATATTGAGAAAAAAAGAGAGGAGGGAGAGATGAGAAAAAGAGATGAAATGTTGAGGAAAAAGAAGAAGAGAGGAGGGAGAGATGTTGAGAAAAAAGAGAGGAGGGAGAGATGTTGAGAGAAAAAAGAGAAGGAAGGAGAGATATTGAGAAAAAGAGAGGGAAGGAGAGATATTGAGAAAAAGAAAAGAGAGCAGGGAGAGATATTGAGAAAAAAGAGGGGGGAGGGAGAGATATTGAGAAAAAGGGAGGAGGGAGAGATATTAAGAAAAAAGGAGGGAGAGATGTTGGGAAAAAAGGGAGGGAAGGAGAGATATGGGAAAAAAGGAAGGAGGGAGAGATATTGAGAAAAAAGGGAGGAGGGAGACATATGGAGAAAAAAGAGAGGAGGGAGAGATATGGAGAAAAAGGGAGGAGAGAGAGATATTGAGAAAAAAGAGAGGAGGGGAGATATTGAGAAAAAAAGAGAGGAGAGAGAAATATTTAGAAAAAAGGGAGGAGGGAGAGATATGGAGAAAAAAGAGAGGAGTGACAGATATGGAGAAAAAAGAGAGGGGGGGAGAGATATGGAGAAAAAAGAGAGCAGGGAGAGATATTGAGAAAAAAGGGAGGCGAGGAGATATTGAGAAAAAAAGAGAGGAGAGAGAAATATTTAGAAAAAAAAGAGGAGGGAGGGATATTGAGAAAAAAGAGAGGAGGGAGAGATATTGCGAAAAAGAGAGGAGGGAGAGATAATGAGAAAAAAGAGAGGAGGGAGAGATAATGAGAAAAAAGAGAGGAGGGAGAGATATTAATAAAAATAGAGGAGGGAGAGATATTAATAAAAATAGAGGAGGGAGAAATAAGGGAAGAGGGAGAGATATTGAGAAAAAAGAAAAAAGAGGAGAGAGAGATATGGACAAAAAAGTGAGGAGGGAGAGATATGGAGAAAAATAGAGGAGGGAGAGATATTGAGAGAAAAAGAGACAAGGGAGAGATATTGAGAAAATAGAGAGGAGGGAGAGATAGGAAAACAGAGGGAGGGAGAGATATTAAGAAAAAAGAGAGGAGGGAGAGATGTTAAGTAAAAGAGAGAGGAGGGAGAGATATTAAGAAAAAAGAGAAGAGGGAGAGATATGGAGAAAAAAGAGAGCAAGGAGAGATATGGAGAAAAAGAGAGCAGGGAGAGATATTAAGAAAAAAGAGAGCAGGGAGAGATGTTGAGAAAAAAGAGAAGAAGAAGTGATAATGAGAAAAAAGAGAGGGAGGGAGAGATATTAAGAAAAAGAGAGGAGGAGAAATGTTGAGAAAAAAGGGAGGGAGGGAGGGTATTGAGAAAAAGAAAGAGAGGAGGGAGAGATATGGAGAAAAAGAGGAGGGAGAGATATTAAAGAGAAAAAGAGGAGGGAGAGATATTAAGAAAAAAAGAGAGGAGGGAGAGATATTAAGAAAAAAGAGAGGAAGGAGAGATATTGAGAAAAAAGAGAGAAAGAAGTGATAATGAGAAAAAGAGAGGAGGAGAGATATTAAAAGAGAGGAGGGAGAGATATTGAGAAAAAGAGAGGAAGAAGTGATAATGAAAGAGAGAGGAGGGAGAGATATTGAGAAAAAAGAGAGGAGGGAGAGATATTGAAAAAAAGAGAGGGGGAGGGAGAGATATTGAGAAAAAAGAGAGGAGGGAGAGATATTGAGAAAAAAAGAGAGGAAGGAAGTGATAAAGATAAAAAAGAGAGGAAGAATTGATAGCTGAGAAAAAAAGAGAGGAGGAGAGATATTAAAAAAAGAGAGAGGGAGAAATATTTAGAAAAAAGGGAGGAGGGAGAGATATTATGAGAAAAAGAGAGGAAGAAAGTGATAAATAGAGAGAAAAAAAGAGGGAGGGAGAGATATTGAGAAAAAAGAGAGGAGGGAGAGATATTGAGAAAAAAGAGAGGAGGGAGATATTGAGAAAAAAGAGAGGAAAGAGAAGTGATAAAGATAAAAAAGAGAGAGGAAGAATTGATAATGAGAAAAAAGAGAGGAGGGAGAGATATTAAAAAAAGAGAGGAGGGAGAAATATTTAGAAAAAGGGAGGAGGGGAGAGATATTGAGGGAAAAAGAGAGAGGAGGGAGAGATATTGAGAAAAAAGAGAGGAGGGAGAGATATTGAGAAAAAAGAGAAGGGCAAGAGATATTGAGAGAAAAAAGAGAGAGGAGGGAGATATATTGAGAAAAAAGAGAGGAGGGAGATATATTGAGAAAAAAAGAGAGGGAGGGAGAGATATTGAGAAAAAAAGAGAGGAGGGAGAGATATTGAGAAAAAAGAGAGGAGGGAGAGATATTGAGAATAAAGAGAGGAGGGAGAGATATTGAGAAAAAGAGAGGGAGGGAGAGATACTAAGACAAAGAGAGGAGGGAGAGATATTGAGGAAAAAGAGGGAGGGAGAGATATTGAGAAAAAAGAGAGGAGGGAGAGAGATATTGAGAAGAAAGAGAGCAGGGAGAGATATTGAGAAAAAAGAGAGGAGGAGATATTGAGAAAAAAGAGAGCAGGGAGAGATATTGAGAAAAAGAGAGGAGAAGGGGGAGAGATATTGAGAAAAAGAGAGGAGGGAGAGATATTAAGAAAAAGAGAGGAGGGAGAGATATTAAGAAAAAAGAGAGGGAGGGAGAGATAATTAAGAAAAAGGAAGGAAGATATTGAGAAAAAAGAGAGGAGGGAGAGATATTGAGAAAAAAAGTGGAGGAGTGATATTGAGAAAAAAAGAAGAGGGAGAGATATTGAGAAAAAAAGAGAGGAAGAAGTGATAATGAGAAAAATGAGAGGAGGGAGAGATATTGAAGAAAAAGATAGGAGGGAGAGATAATAAGAAAAAGAGAGGAGGGTGAGATATTTAGGAAAAAGAGAGGAAGAAGTGATAAAGATAAAAAAAGAGAGGAAGAATTGATAATGAGAAAAAAGAGAGGAGAAGGAGAATATTAAAAAGAGAGAGGGAGAAATATTTAGAAAAAAAGGGAGGGAGGGAGAGATATTGAGGAAAAAGAGGGGAGGGAGAGATATTGAGGAAAAAAGAGAGGAGGGAGAGATGTTGAGAAAAAAGAGAGGAGGGAGAGATATTGAGAAAAAAGAGAGGCGCAAGAGATATTGAGAAAAAAGGAAGGAGGGAGATATAGGCATTAGAAAAAAAGAGAGGAGGGAGAGATATTGAGAAAAAAGAGAGGGAGGAGGAAATGTTAAGAAAAAGAGAGGAGGGAGAGATATTGAGAAAAAAGAGGGAGGGAGAGATATTGAGAATAAAGAGAGAGAGATATTGAGAAAAAAGGCAGGGAGAGATATTGAGAAAAAAGAGAGGAGGGAGATATTGAGAAAAAAGAGAGCGAGGGAGAGATATTGAAAAAGAGAGGAAGGAGAGATATTGAGAAAAAGAGAGGAGGGAGAGATATTAAGAAAAAAGAGAGGAGGGAGAGATATTAAGAAAAATGAGGAGGGAGAGATATTAAGAAAAAAGAGAGAAAGGAGAGATATTGAGAAAAAGAGGAGGGAGAGATATTGAGAAAAAAAAGTGGAGGGAGTGATATTGAGAAAAAGAAGAAGAGGGAGAGATATTGAGAAAAAAGAGAGGAAGAAGTGATAATGAGAAAAATGAGAGGAGGAAGATATTGAGAAAAAAGCTAGGAGGGAGAGATACTAAGAGAAAAAGAGAGGAGGGTGAGATATTTAGGAAGAGAAGATAGGAGGGAGAGATATTGAGAAAAAAGAGAGCAGAGAGAGATATTGAGAAAAAAGAGAGCAGGGAGAGATATTGAGAAAAAAGAGAGGAGGGAGAGATATTGAGAAAAAGAGAGGAGGGAGAGATATTAGAGAAAAGAGAGGGAGGGAGAGATAGTGAGAAAAAGAGAGGAGGGAGGGAGAGATATTGAGAAAAAGAGAGGAGGGAGAGATATTGAGAAACAGAGAGGAGGGAGGGATATTGAGAAAAAGAGAGGAGGGAGAGATATTGAGAAAAAAGAGAAGAGGGAGAGATACTGAGAAAAAAGAGAGGAGTGGGAAATATTGAGAAGAAAGGGAGGAGGGAGAGATGTTGAGAAAAAAGAGAGGAGGGAGAGATATTGAGAAAAAAGAGAGGAGGGAGAGATACTAAGAAAAAAGAGAGGAGGGAGATATTGAGGAAAAAAGAGAGCAGAGAAAAAAGAGATATTGGAGGGAAAAAAGAGCAGGGAGAGATATTGAGAAAAAAGAGAGGAGGGGAGATATTGTGAAAAAAGAGAGCAGGGAGAGATATTGAGAAAAAGAGAGGAGGGAGAGATATTGAGAAAAAGAGAGGAGGGAGAGATATTAAGAAAAAAGAGAGGAGGGAGAGATATTAAGAAAAAAGAGAGGAGGGAGGGAGATATTAAGAAAAAAGTGAGGAAGGAGAGATATTGAGAAAAAAGAGAGGAGGGAGAGATATTGAGAAAAAAGTGGAGGGAGTGATATTGAGAAAAAAGAGAAGAGGGAGAGATATTGAGAAAAAAGAGAGGAAGAAGTGATAATGAGAAAAATGAGAGGAGGGAGAGATATTGAGAAAAAAGATAGGCGGGAGAGATACTAAGAAAAAAGAGAGGAGGGTGAGATATTTAGGAAAAAAGAGAGGAGGGAGAGATATTGAGAAAAAAGAGAGCAGAGAGAGATATTGAGAAAAAAGAGAGGAGGTAGAGATATTGAGGAAAAAAGAGAGGAGGGAGAGATATTGAGAAAAAAGAGAGGAAGAAGTGATAATGAGAAAAAAGAGAGGAAGAAGTGATAATGAGAAAAAAGAGAGGAGGGAGAGATATTGAGAAAAAAGAGAGGAAGAAGTGATAAAGATAAAAAAGAGAGGAAGAAGTGATAAAGATAAAAAAGAGAGGAAGAATTGATAATGAGAAAAAAGAGAGGAGGGAGAGATATTAAAAAAAAGAGAGGGGGGAGAAATATTTAGAAAAAAGGGAGGAGGGAGAGATATTGAGGAAAAAAGAGAGGAGGGAGAGATATTGAGGAAAAAAGAGAGGAGGGAGAGATATTGAGAAAAAAGAGAGGAGGGAGAGATATTGAGAAAAAAGAGAGGAGGGAGAGATATTGAGAAAAAAGAGAGGGGCAAGAGATATTGAGAAAAAAAGAGAGGAGGGAGATATATTGAGAAAAAAAGAGAGGAGGGAGAGATATTGAGAAAAAAGAGAGGTGGGAGAGATATTGAGAAAAAAGAGAGGAGGGAGAGATATTGAGAAAAAAGAGAGGAGGGAGAGATATTGAGAAAAAAGAGAGGAGGGAGAGATATTGAGAAAAAAGAGAGGAGGGAGAGATATTGAGAATAAAGAGAGGAGGGAGAGATACTGAGAAAAAAGAGAGGAGGGAGAGATATTGAGGAAAAAAGAGAGGAGGGAGAGATATTGAGAAAAAAGAGAGCAGGGAGAGATATTGAGAAAAAAGAGAGCAGGGAGAGATATTGAGAAAAAAGAGAGGAGGGGAGATATTGAGAAAAAAGAGAGCAGGGGAGATATTGAGAAAAAAGAGAGCAGGGAGAGATATTGAGAAAAAGAGAGGAGGGAGAGATATTGAGAAAAAGAGAGGAGGGAGAGATATTAAAAAAAAAGAGAGGCGGGAGAGATATTAAGAAAAAAGAGAGGAGGGAGAGATATTAAGAAAAAAGAGAGGAAGGAGAGATATTGAGAAAAAAGAGAGGAGGGAGAGATATTGAGAAAGAAGTGGAGGGAGTGATATTGAGAAAAAAGAGAAGAGGGAGAGATATTGAGAAAAAAGAGAGGAAGAAGTGATAATGAGAAAAATGAGAGGAGGGAGAGATATTGAGAAAAAAGATAGGAGGGAGAGATACTAAGAAAAAAGAGAGGAGGGTGAGATATTGAGGAAAAAAGATAGGAGGGAGAGATATTGAGAAAAAAGAGAGCAGAGAGAGATATTGAGAAAAAAGAGAGCAGAGAGAGATATTGAGAAAAAAGAGAGCAGGGAGAGATATTGAGAAAAAAGAGAGGAGGGAGAGATATTAAGAAAAAGAGAGGAGGGAGAGATATTAAGAAAAAGAGAGGAGGGAGAGATATTGAGAAAAAGAGAGGAGGGAGAGATATTGAGAAAAAAGAGAAGAGGGAGAGATACTGAGAAAAAAGAGAGGAGTGGGAAATATTGAGAAAAAAAGGGAGGGGGGAGAGATGTTGAGAAAAAAGAGAAAAGGGAGAAACATTAAGAAAAAAGAAAAGAAGGAGAGATATTGAGAAAGAAAGAAGTCAGGGAAAGATAGATAGTGAGAAAAAAGAAAGGAGGGAGAGATAGTGGGAGGAAATGATAAAAGAAGAAAAAAAGAAGGCATATTAAGACACAAAAATGCACTGCAACAAACACTTCTCTGGTGTCAGTTAAGCAATGAGTCCAGTCCTGTTTGGAAACAGTCACGGTATGGACAATCAAGTACAATGATAGTATAATTAGGTCAATACAAAAGTTTCAAGTACCATCTTTTTAACAATGTTAGGAATATCTTGGAAGTGTCATCAAATTTTACTCAGCTCACTACCGTTTGTACATTCAGTCAACCATAAGAAATTGTTTTAAAATTCTTATGTAAATTTTAAAAACATGTTCTCCATAAGCTTACCAAGAGGAACATCAGTTGATGTATAAACACTCATTTTGTCTTTTTGTTTTACACATAAAAATGTCAGTTTTGGACAAGACAGTAGTGATGAAAAAAAAATGAAATTTATCATGGCAGTCCAATACAAAGAAAATCTTACAATTTTCTTTCCTTCATTTGAGTAAAGTTGCATATTTATTATTTAGGTCTCATCCCTGAGATGTTTTCATTCCTACAGATGAGATCTGCCAAATTAGACATTTTTATTACATCTTTAAATATCATTCTACGTTCCTGAAGACTGAATTTCAGGAGTTAGAGTGTTTTTCTTTCTCATGCATAATTAAAAATTGGAGGACGTCTAGCAGAAAAACTTAGGCCTGTGTGGTTTTCTTTGTTTAGCAGATAAAAAAATAAACAGCAAATCCATGGATGAAAAAAAAATAAGCAAGTCACTTGTTACACTGGTTGTTGAGAATTAAATATTTTGTGTAGCACATATTGTTTTGAATGAGTTGGTCAACTTTGTATATTTGCCAACATATCTATTTCATTTGCTATCATGTTCTCAAGAGAAAAAAAAAATGTAATGCTTCTCATTTTTCAAGTATTTTACACCTGAAGAAGTCTATAGAATGGATTGGCTGAAGCATTGTGGTAACAAAAATAGAACAAGTTCAATGTTCCCAACAACTCTTTTAATGATAAGAGTAAATACTATTGATGTTAACGTCATAGATAAATGGTATTTTCTGTTGTGCAATGTTCATGATGGATGATGGTTACAATAAAATATTTTAGAAAAATTAAGTAGGGAACTAAATTAAAAAAATTCAGTACGATTCATTGTTCTGATAATGGAAGGAGTGTTTCACCATGGTGTCTCTGCACATGCCTTTTCAAACTAGAACTTTGTGAGAATTGCAAACCACAAATGTCACAAGGGAAGGGCTTCTCTCCTGTGTGTGTCCGCATATGTGTCCTCAGGGTAGAGCTCTGTGAAAACTTAGATCCACAAACATTACAAGGAAACGGTTTCTCACCGGTATGTATTAGCGTATGCTTCCTCAGACTTGAGTATGCAGAAAAGTTTGTACTGCAGATGTCACAGTGGTAGGGTTTCTCGCCAGTGTGCGTACGCATGTGCTCTTTCAAACTTGACTTCACAGAAAAATTTGATCCGCAAATGTCACAAAGGAAGGGCTTTTCACCTGTGTGCGTTCGCATGTGGGTTCTCAAAACGGAATTTTCTGCAAATTTTGCTCCACAAACATTACAATGGAACTGTCTTCCTTCGGTGTGCGTTTTCATGTGTTTGTTAAGAATAAAGTTTCCTGGGAATTTTAAGCCACAGATCTCACAGTGAAAGGGTCTTTCTCCACTGTGCCTTCTCGAATGGATTTTAAGAGATGTTTTTGAGGAGAAATTTGACCCACAAATGTCACAGTGGAATGGCTTCTCCCCAGTATGTGTTCGCATGTGACTTTTAAGGTTATAACTTTTGGAAAAATTTACCCCACATACCTCACATTGGAAAGGTTTTTCATCCGTGTGAGTTTGCATATGTCTTTTAAGAGCTGAACTAAATGAAAAATTTGCCCCACAAATCTCACACTGGAAGGGTCTTTCTCCAGTATGTGTTCGCACATGGCTTATAAGTTGTGAACTACTCGGGTAACGTGATTTACAAATTTCACATTTGAAAGGTTTTTCGCCAGTGTGTGTTCTCATGTGTTGCTTCAGATGCGAGTTGTAACGAAATGTCTTCATGCACACGCTACAAGTAATTATTTTACCTTTCTCAGCAGAATTAGGAGGTGCTGGTACCTTGTTTGCAGTGTCAACAGCATTAGCAGTCTCCATTTGTAGAGATTGAGTGTAAGCAATACAAAAGATGTTATTTATTTTGCCTTATAAAATTGCTGTCCTCTTTCGTTGGTAGCAAAGAAGTTTGATGATGCAAAAACAACTCTTCCAATCTTTGTTATATGTTTTCTGATACAACTTTTATCAAGTGATGATCTAATGATGTTCAGAACTTTTTGTTTGATTACAGCAACAAAGGGTATAGAATTATGGTGTTTTAATTTTTTTCTTTGCCAAAGAATGTGAACAAATCTGTAAGAAGAAAAGGAAAACAAATTTTGTTAGTATTCAATATCCATCACAAATCAGAACTAACTAAAGTTAACTAGTCCACTTGTAAGAAAAAATATAGAAAAACATTTGAGGAAATAATTTGCATATATTAGATTTGGTTTGCTTTGCTTGACAGCATATCAACCTCAGTGTGTTATTTAATGCCAACAAGATTTTTACATTAGATTTGTATGAATAGTATATTCTTTGTAAGAAATAGGTTTGTAGATCAGCATTCTTTGGCATATTTTTGTAAAATGGTTTTTGTTGAGTCAGATGTATTGTTGGTAATATTTTTTTTCCTTCAAAAATGCATTTCTAGAATTTTTACTATAAAGGTCTATTTTTATACTTTTATAGTGTTTTGGCCTCATTTTGGAGATAAACTATTTGCCTATAGCTGAAACCCTAACAGGTGTTACCACTCCAGGTCAAGGTTGACCTGGGAACAACAGCGATTAAGAGGTGGTTCCATGCTCCTCACCCACCTCCCAATCAGTGGCTTTGCTGTCGAATGCAGTTTATTGTCATACCCAGAACCTGCATATATTAGACATTCATTAGACCATAACATTTGTCAGAATCTAAAAATGTTGCTTTTTATCATCATAGAAATGGAGTCTTGTTCATATACTCAATAATTCAATAATAGTCCTGGGTATGACAATAAACTACATCCAGCAGCAAGGCCTCTGATCCTGAGATTGAATGTTTTCAGGAGTGTGGAACCACCTCATAATTGCTGTTGTTTCCAGGTCCACACTGACTCAGAGTGGTAGCACCTGTTAAGGCCCCAGCTATGGGTAAATAGTGACTCCCCACAACAAAACCAAAAACCAATGAAAGTATAAAAACACATTTTTATAATAAATTATATATAAAAAAATTACCAACAATAATTATTTATGGTAAAATTACTAACAACATATCAATCATCATGAAAAAATTCTTCCATGACATTAATCCCGGTACAGAAATCAAACTGCCTCCAAACCCCAAGAAAATATTGAATATTTGGTGCAGGGTTGGACATCACAGAGAAATTGTGGCAATATTGAGACTGTAGCTGTGAAAATGTGATGTCTTGGTAAAAAAGAAATTATCAAAGGATTAGTTCAGTGTTTGTAACTAGATAGTTAAATGGCAGGACAAGGAATGATTGATACTCCATATTTTTAAGACTTGTGCCATATTTAAGGTTCAGTCATCAATAACAGTCATACTATTTTCAGTTGTATTTGTTATTGTGTGAAAATGAGCACAAGTCTGTAGGAGTGTGCAAGTAATTTACTGTTTAAATCCCACATACTTTTTATTTTTCTACAATTATCTGTAATGTGATCAATCTCGACTTGGCAGCTCAGATGGAGCCACTTCCTCACTGGCGCAATGTGGCTTCCCTGTGTCTCTTCTACAAATATTTTCATGGCTTCTGCTCCGATGAACTTAGCTCACTGGTGACCCTATATATGAATTTACACGAGCAACAAGATTAGCAACTAGGTCCCACCCTTTTACTCTGAAACTAATAAAATGTAAACAGAAATTCTACTCCATCAGCTTCTTTTCTTGCACTTCCCGCCTGTGGAATTCCCTTCCGTTTACTTGCTTCCCGACAGCTACAATATCCAAGAATTTAAATGCAAAGTCAATAGTCATCTCCTATCTCACTAACCTGCATCCTCTCTCTCTCATGCTCCATTCTCATCCTTCTCTTACTCACTTCCTTACACCCCCTATAACCTGTCACTCTTTCTCATAACTTTCCTCCTATGTAACCCCCTGCAAAACAGTGGCAGTGGTAGGAATCTTATAGAACAACCAGCCAAACAATCAACTAGAATAGAAGTTGAGTCCAACTGACCAAAAAACCATCAGGGCAAATTGGTAGGTGGTTTAAATAACAACCTGGCAGATTCCATTCTGTTACAGGCAAGTCTATTCTGTAAGCAGTGATTGGCTGATAATTTCAGTGTGTACATTGAGCTCCATAAATATTGAGCACAATATCCACCATTTGTCTTTGGGCCACATAGGGACATGTATTCAGTTACAACCCTGTTTATTTTTGTCTGCCGACTGGACGCTAGTTAGACACATCAGGAAGGCGAGTCTCACAATCTTGAATGTTCACCTTCCTACAGGGAGACAAAAGAAAACCACCATGTTGAAAGGTAAGTTATTTGACTTCTACAGCAGTAAAATACCTTGCTTGGGGTGATATGATTATAAAAAAAATTAAGATTGTGGGTAAAGGTTTCTACAACTAAAAAAATTTTTTTTAACTTTGGTTTCTTGTAAATATCTATTACTCATTTGGTTTTTTGCTTTTTTTCAATTTTTAAAAATTGTTATTTTCATCCCTCTGCCCCAATAAAAATTTTACATGTTAGGACTTCATATGAAAAAAATACAGTATTATGACTGGAGTCGAACAAGTTTTGGAAACATTAGTTGGTTATTTTTGTTTGGTGGTATATCAACCTCTTTTATTGTTTCAGGCTTGCCTCCCAGAGAGTAAAACACTACACCTCCTTGGTTTCACTTATAGCGGACCTCAAATGGAATGACTATATCGAATACATTGCTAAATCCGCTGCTATGAAAGTCGGTTCTCTGTGCAGGGCCCGGAAGTTTTTTCCGTCTGAATCTATCTTGCACATTTATAAATCTACCATCCACCCGTGCATTGAATACTGCTGCCATATCTGGTCGGGTGCCCCTGCTATTCTCCTCGGGCTTCTCAACAAGGTACAGTGGAGGGTCTGTAATGTGATCGATACCAACTGGGCAGACCACCTGCAGTCTCTCTCTCACCAGCGCGACGTGGCTTCCCTGTGACTCTTCTATAAATACTTTCACGGCTTCTGTTCCAATGAACTTGGATCACTGCTGCCCCCTAGATACGAATTTGCATGAGAAACTAGATTAGCAACTAGATCCCACCCTTTTACAGTGAAACCGATAAAATGCAACCACAACTTCTACTCCAACAGTTTCTTTTCTCGCACTTCCCGACTGTGGAATTCACTTCCACATGATTGCTTCCCCGACAGCTACAATCTCCAGGAGTTTAAATGCAAGGTCAATAGACACCTCCTAACACACTAACTCGCTCCCATTCTTTCAAACACTCTTCCCATCTGCCCATCCCTCATCCTCGGTATCCTTACCCATCTATCACCTATCTTCTGACATTTCCTACACCTAACCACTCCTCCTCTTTACCTTCCCCAATGTAGCGCCATGCACAATAGTGACAATGGAATGCCTTGCTTTGGGGTGAAATGATTAAAAAAAAAAAAAAAAAAAATCTAAATATTTTGTACACAATTTTATTTATCTTTACAGGTAACCAATAGCTGGGGGAGAAGAGAAGGGTATTTTCACGTAAGTAAATATAATGAGCTCAATGGGAATTAGAACTCAGCTGGCTGATTAACAATTCCTAGCCTTTATCCATTACTCATCCAACTTTTCACCATCTGGTATTCTCAGGCAGTCACCCATTTATGTACTGACCAGGTTCAAATTTGCTTAACTTCAGTGATCATACAGGAACTATATATATATGATATGGGCGTAAGCCTGTGAAAAAATTATCGAATGATTGAGTCAGTGATTATGGCAATTTTCTAAGAGCAGTTTAGATGTTGCACAAGGCCAAAGATCACTCAGTGAGAACTGAACTCTTTACTCAATCATAATTGATCTAGCAAGACAAGCTTGCTAGCTATTAAATCACATTGGAATGCCCTTGATCAGTGATTATGACTAACTAGGTTAAATGATAAGACAAAGAATGACTAGCCCTCCTCATTTTTAAGCTTTGTGTTATATTTATTGATTCTATCAACAATACCTTTCTAAGTTGTATTAGTTACAGAAGCTGAATTATATTTCATGGGTACAAGTCAAGTACTGTGATCCTTGCTACATGATGTGTGACATCACAGTATCATAACATTACTGTCTGGTAAATTTGAGAGGTAGCGTTTCAAATGATTTCTAAATACCAAATTTGACAGGTAGCGTTTTAAGTGATTTCTAAATACCAAATACAGATTTATCTCCCTTACATCTTACATTAATTTCTTAAATGAGTCAGTCAGTTAAGTGCCATATGTGATACACGCTTTGGGCGATCATGTCTCCAAAGAGACATGACTGACTGGACAGATTATCCCGCAGTAGGTTGCCATTGCTTTCTGTGGTAGACTGGTTGCCAGCCAAGGATATAGAACCCAATCTGTTCTACTATTTAACCCATAACTGGAGGGAAGAGACGGATTAATACTTTTCTAAGGGTATTTGTGCGTAAGTAAATGCAAGGAATTGAACTGGAATTCGAACTCAGGGATCCGTGTTTGAATTCCAGTTCAATTCCTTGCATCTTGAATGAGACTTATATCAAAAACCCTCTTTATTTAACTATCAACCCACTATGGTAGAACGTGACACAAGGTCAGTTTTATGTGGGATGCCAGTAAATGTACATATTAACCAACGACAAAACTGGCCTGTCCTTTCCACAACTACACTCTCATTGGTGTTGGTAACCACCAGCCCTTCCTATTTAGTGTAATGTAGGAGGTACTGCTACAAAGTCGGAATCTCCAGGACCAAGCTTTGTCATAGTTTAAAAAAGAATTGTGAAGCAATATGGAAAGTCATGCATTTGAAATGAAATGCTGAAAGTAGAATTTGAAAGGAGTGCCAGTCAGTTAAGTGCCATGCGCGATACACACTTGGGCGATCATGTCTCGAACGAGACATGACTGACTGGGCAGATTATCCTGCAGTAGGTTGCCATTGCTTTCTGCAGTAGACTGGTTGCCGACCAAGGCTATAGAACCCAATCTGTCCTGTTATTTAACCCATAACTGGAAGGAAGAGACGGATTAATACCTTTCCCAAGAGTATTTGTGCATAAGTGAATGCAAGGAATTCAACTGGAATTCGAACTCGGTTCCCCGATTTCTCGTTCCAAGCCGATATCCACTGCGCCACAACACACATCAAGGAGTGTAATTAATTTATTTCAACTATTTTTTCTGTATATAAAAAACTGAAATTAAATTCAACATTCATAACTGATAAGTTTTGGAATTTGAAAAATAAAAAACAATAGAAAGATTAGACTAACCTGCATTAGGAATAAAAGAAAAAATACTATCAGAAATTAAAATTAATCTTGTGTATAATTTAAATAAAATTATATTTTCTAAGCTGTCAAATATATAAAAAAGACTAAAAATTATTAATATTATTAATAATGATAATAATAATTTATTTTTGTATTAACAGCCATGCTAATTCTGGATGTTACAAAATCAGGATAAAAAAAGAAAACCATTTTATATCCAGAGCAACCAATAAGCACTGCCTGATGACCAGTGTCTGAACTTTCCACTGTCTCTGTAAAAAATCCGCCAATGTAGAATAATGCTGATTTTAAAGGCTTGCAGTTTGCAAAAGAAGATTGTCACAACACAACCATCCTTACATTTATTTTTTACTTATTAGGGTTTATGTTAAACGATTTCTGATTTACCTCCCTTACACTTTCCTTATCCTTATTTTTTTTAACCAGCCTCATATGCCGAAGCCTTTGGAAGTAATTTAGTATTTGTTATGAAAAAAAAAAGTTTTGAATTAATAAACAACAAATAAGATGAAAAATAGTTTGAAGTTAGGAAACCAAAATGGTACCAGCCAAGAATTATTCCCATTTTATATGAAAGAATTATATGCAGAGAGGAAAAATGTCCCTTTACATGAAAAAAAAAAAAAAAAAACAAACCTTTGTATTCTGATCCATAAAATTTTTATGGATCCGAATATGATTTTTACACAGAGGGGAAAATGTTCTTAAAAACAAAAATAAAGACTTTTTTCTGCTTCTATTTGGCAAAATGAATCCTCTTGAATAAATTTTTCAAATTAAATTTTAGTTTTTACTCACAGAAAGCAAGTAGTAATTGAAATAAATTTGAGATAAATAAACATTAAAAATAATTTAAATGTCTTCTTTTTCATAAAATTTTGGTTCTGTCTGAAAGATAATAGCCAAAAGCTAATCTAGAAAAAAAGAAAAAGGAAAAAAAAAAAGAAAATAATAATTGTACACATTTTACAGTCAATTTATCATCAATTTGCCATTTTCATTGAAAAAAAAAAAAAAAAAAAAGACAGGAAAACTTAAAACTTTAAAAATCTATGAAAAATCAAATATCTGTCCTAGATATTTGTATGAAAGAAAATTTGTGAAATTAAAAATTAACAGAAGTTTGGAAAAATTACTTACTCTATACATAAACTATGGTATAAAACACCTTTGGGTGCAGTAAGATATATTTCAACTGTTAACGAGTTCATAGGTCATACTCTTACCCTGCAACAATAAATAAAAAAAATTTTTAAAAACTGCTTCAAATAATTAGTAAGATTTGTATCCCAAACCCTTATTATCTCCCTCAAAGTTCTTACAATCTAGAAATGTTTTCTGGTTTTAAATAACTTTCAAAG
Organism: Ascarosepion bandense; assembly: GCA_037127315.1. NCBI lineage: Eukaryota > Metazoa > Mollusca > Cephalopoda > Sepiida > Sepiidae > Ascarosepion > Ascarosepion bandense. Next base: position 4,224,330 of record JBBBDQ010001586.1, on the reverse strand, counting down.
GGTTTATAAGATGTAAAAAATGAGTAAATCATTCCAGGAACAAAGAAAATGTATGAATTCACTTTCCTAAGTTCAGGTTTTATCAAAATTCTGGCAAACATGGACAAATGTGCCTGCAATAAAACATAGTGTCAAAAGGACAGTTTTTCCCCCACAACATAGCTTTTTTAACCGCTTTCACTCTTTGACAATGTTTATTTGTTTAAAAAGTGATGATTAGAATTGGAATAAAGCCTAAACGTATGATAAAAGTGAATTTATACATTTTTTTTTTGTTCTTGAGAATTTATAAAAATATTAAAAACTATTTATTAGATTGTTTATTTACACTATCATTTATTGGAGTCATTGGTAAAATATCAGCTAATGGATAATTGATTCAAACTTTATAGGGAGCAAATAATGCATTTGATTTATTGTTTTGTGTTTATATAATATTTTATTTAGATTAAATTTTTTTGTGACAATTATTACTGGAGATCGAGTCATAAAATGGAATTTCAAAGAACCTAAATACAAGATTATATGAACACAAAAGGAACATTTTACAAAACAATACATCAAATTAAAATAAAAAAAATCGCAAACGTGAATAAACGTACCTGCAATAAGATGTATGTCAAAAGAACAGTTTTCCCCATGACATTGCTTTTTTTAACTACCTTCACTCTTCAGCAATGTTTATTATTTTGTTATGGTGCCCTATCAACTTTGGAATGAACTCTTCCTCTTTCATAAATACTAACCTGCGAGACTACCTAGAAAAGGCAGTCGAGATGCAGTCTATCTTGACAGTTCGGACGGACACTGCTATCTGCTGACTAATAGCTCTCTTATTTTGTATATATGTTCTGTTATTCCAATACACTGTTTCAACTTACCTTCTTCTTTTCGTGTCTTTCTTCCTGGCCTAACAGGCCACAACATATTTTACAAAGCAATGGTTAGAATTGGAACAAAAACTAGACATATGATGAAAGTGAATTTATACATTTTTTGGTTCTTGAGAATTGACAAAAATATTAAACCCTATTTAGTTATTAGATTGTTTATTTGCGAGACACATTTTATATTTTCAACATTGTAAAAATTAATAAAATACAACATTTATCATTTGCTAATTTAAAAGAAATAAATATGAAGACTTCCTTCATGATTTTAGATGTATTCTTCTTGAAAAAAAATATTTGCAATAGAGTTCTTTCAGCGTTTGCTAATGGACGTTCGACAGGTTTGATTTTAGACAGTGGAGCTACACATACCACTGCTGTGCCTGTTTATGATGGCTATGTGCTCACCTAAGGTAAGTAACAGGGAATTGGTTTTAATAGTAATTAGTACATGAAGGAAATTTAAAATAGAAAAAAAAGGGTCTATTCTCAAATATTATATAAGGAGTGTTAGTATACTTCATCATATAATTAACTATTAACTTAATAGCTATTGAACAGGTGAAGAGGCTCATCCCTTGTTTCCTGTTTAGGATGCGGTTTCCGGTTTTCTTTTTTCCAATCTTTATTTATTTATTTATTTTTTTCAATTGGAGTAGATAGACTAAACTACCGCCCGGTTCACACTCCACCCACGTCTATTGAACAGATGAAGAGGCTCATCCCTTGTTCCCTGTTTAGGATGCGGTTTCCAGTTTTCTTTTTTCTAATCTTTATTTATTTTTTTTTTTTCAATTGGAGTAGATAGACTAAACTACCGCCCGGTTCACACTCCACCCACGTCTATTGAACAGGTGAAGAGGCTCATCCCTTGTTCCCTGTTTAGGATGTGGTTTCCGGCTTTCTCTTTTCCAATCTTTTTACTCTTACGTAGCCCCCTGCGCATCAGTGGCATTATCGCCTTGCTCGGGGTGATATGATTAAAAAAAAAAAAAAAAAAAAGACAACTTTTATTAGTAAATTTATAATCATTAACTAACATATGTGAACCAACTATAAAGAAATCCTTATTATCTACTGTTTTATAAAGTTTGAATCAATTGGAAATTAGCCAATGTTTGGCCAACCATTCTAATCAATGATATAATAGTATAAATAAACAATCTAATAAATAGTTTTGAATTCTTAAGAACAAAAAAATGTATAAATTCACTTTTACATGTTTAGGCTTTATTACTATTGCAATCGTTGTTTTTTAAAACAATAAACATTGGCAAAGAAGAGGAAGATAGTTAAAAAAAACGGTAAATTTTCGTTTTAGGTCCCGAAGGCTTTTCCCCCTTCAAATTTATCCAAAATAGCATTATTTATGTGCAAATGTATATGCTGAACTCAAATCAACAATTAGTTATTGAAGAAACCTACCTTTATTGATCTGAATAACCAGAAAAAAATCGAACTACATCTCGCTCATTTTGTCTCCCGTAACTCTAATGCAGTCATGTAATTAACTGCTGAATAACTTTTGGCATAGACAACAAATTTCGACATATTTTCGGCCTATTTACTTCCTGTAATGAAAGTAATACGCAATTTTTTTTCTACGCATATTACTTTCATTACAGGAAGTAAATAGGCGGAAATTTGTTGCCTATGCCGAAAGAGTTACGGGAGACAAAAAGTGCAAAATGAAGTTCAATTTTTTTCTGGTCGTTAAGATCAATAAAGGTTTCTTCAATAACTAATTGTTGATTTGAGTTCAGCATATACATTTGCACAGAAATAATGCTATTTTGGATAAATTTGAAGAGGGGGTAAAGCCTTCGGGACCTAAAACGAAAATTTACCAAAAAACAGAGTCATGAGGGAAAAAAAAAAAAACAAAAAAACAAACAGTTCTGCTGATCTATTTCATTGTGGGCATATTTATCCAGTCAATCAGTCAGTCAAGTGCCATACGAGATATACACTTGGGCGATTGTGCCTCAAAAGAATCAGGACTGACTGGACATAAGATTTTCCCGCAGCAGGTTGCTATTACTTTCTGTGGTAGACTGGTTGCCAACCAAGCCTATAGAACTCAATCTGTCTTGCTATTTAACCCATAGCTGGAAAGAGAAGAGATGGATTAATATCTTTCCCAAGTGTATTTTTGCATAAGTGAATGCAACAAATTCAACTGGAATTTGAACTTGGCTCTCCAATTTCTCATTCCAAGACAATATCCACTGCACCACAACACATATTTATCTATGTTTACCAAAATTCTAATCATGGCTTTTTAAAACAAACATTGCTGAGAAGTGAAGGTAGTTAAATCAATAGTGGTGTCAAGAGAAAAAAAACTGTCATTTTGACATACTGGGGTTTTTTTTTGGGGGGGGGGGGGGTTGTGAGTACAAAGAGATTAATGATTGCTATATTTTTATTTCTATAAATAAAATTATGTCTTTATGAAACTCAGAATTTTTTCTTTCTTTTTTTTTTTTAGAAACTAGTTGGCCTTTTCTATTTCTTTTTTAATATTTGATTTCATCATAAATTTACGAAATTAAGTCTTTTTAATTATTTTAAGAAAAATTTACTAAACAAAATGAAAGACAAAATTTATGGAAAATTGGTTGAATTACGACTGAATAGTGAGTTCGATCCTCAGTGGGTGCTTCATACTTTTTGGCCTTGTGCCACATCAAAGTTTAGCTCGCAAGCTTGTCCCGCTAGAGATCATTTACGACTGGAGTAGTAGCGAATTTGATAGTCACCGAGTTCTTGGCCTTTTTGGGGCACTTGAACGTAGTGGTGTAATTAAAAGAAGAGTACAGATGAGGCAAGTTAAAAGAAAAAATGAAATAAAATAGAAATAAGGGAATGTAAGGGAAGTAAATCAGTGCTTGGTATGCGGAAATTGTTTGAAACGCTATATCAAACAATACTTTGTTTCGTTGTCCCCGTCTCTACTTACTGCCAAACCAAACAGAACACTATTATTTCCCTAAGGAGAGACAGGGGAAATCAACGGATAACAATATTTGAATGATCTAATCAGGTGGATGATGGAACGAGGGTTGCATGAACAGGAAAAGGTGTACTAAGAGCCACCAGGGATACTGAGACGTGGAAAGCCATGATCGCCTACGTCCTGAAGGGACAGGACACATAGAAGAAGAAGACTCTTCTTGTGTTGTAAGAAGCGAAGTTTTATTTACTTTTTTACTCAATAATTTTCATTTAAGAATGAAAATAAAATCAGTAAATAAATGCAAATTAAAAAAAATAAAGTCAAATTTCTCTCGATTTAAATGAAACAAAAAAGACAATATAAAAGAAATGTTTCAAAAAAGAAAAATTTATGTTGAAATATTAAATCGTTATTTTTGTTCGCTGATCGAAATTGGGTGGAAAATGCAAAAAGAAAAAGAATCAAAGATTATGGTTTTTTTGAAAATTGTCAATTGCATTTTTAAAATTACTTACCAAAAATCTCTTTTTAGTCTTTTTATTTTCTTGTGCAGTCTACTTTTTCATCATCAGATTATCTTTCGACAATGTACTCTTTAAAAAAAAAAGATTAGAGAAGTTATATTAAAAAGAAATCCATTATCAAATTAAATAAACAATGAAGAAACGCGATCCGTTAATGTTCGACAGAAGAATTGCCAACAATGGAGAAAAAAAAAAAAAAAAGAAAAGACTTTCGGTGAAATACAAAATAAGTTCCTTGCATAAATTAGGCCGCATGTTAAGTTACACTGTTTCCAGCACAATTTTAGAACGAGAACGATAATTGTTTATAGAGAGTATTCATTTTGTAAAATAGCCATTTACTAAGCGGAGCCTAGATGTGGCACAAGGCCGAAAGTATGGGGTACCCAGTAAGGATTAAACTCACAACTCAGTTGTAATAGGTCTAACCAGAGTAAAACATTCTCTAACCACTTACACCATGTTGAAATATCTCACCAGAAAACTTAAAATGGTGATTTTCTAAGTACAGCTTAGATATGGCACAAAGCCGAAAATATGGGAAACTTAGTTATGATCAGACTCACTACTCAATTATGATGATTCTAGTGAGACAAGCTTTCAGACCATTACACCTTGTTGAAATACCCAAAGGCCTGAAGTGGTGATTTTTTTTCTAAGTACAGCTTAGATATGGCACAAAGCTGAAAGTATGGGAAACTTAGTTATGATCAGACTCACTATTCAATTATGATGATTCTAGTGAGACAAGCTTTCAGACCATTACACCTTGTTGAAATACCCAAAGGCCTGAAGTGGTGATTTTTTTTCTAAGCACAGCTTAGATGTGGTCCAAGACCAAAAATATGAGGCACCTAGTGAAAATTGAGCTCACTACTCACTTATAATGATTCTAATGAGACAAGCGTTCTAAACATTACACTACATCAAAATAATTCAGTCAGTCAGTTAAATGCCATACGTGATACACACTTTGGGCGATCATGTCTCGAACGAGACATGACTGACTGGGCAGGATTATCCCGCAGTAGGTTGCCATTACTTTCTGCGGTAGACTGGTTGCCAACCAAGGCTATAGAACTCAATCTGTCCTGTTATTTAACCCATAACTGGAGGGAAGTGACAGATTAATACCTTTCCCAAGGGTATTTGTGTGCAAGTGAATGCAACAAAATAGTTCACAAGACCTAAAGTGAATTCCTAAGCATAGTTTAAATGTGGTGAAATAAAAGTATGGATCACATTCACTACTCAATCGTATTTGCTAGCTAGACAAGTGTTTCAACAATAACATGATATTGAAATAAGGTATAATTAGTGATTTATTAAGTGTAGCTTAAGTTAAAATAAAAATATTGATTTGATGTGGCTCAAGGCTGAAAGTATGAAACCCCAATAAAAATATTGATTTGATGTGGCTCAAGGCTGAAAGTATGAAACCCCAATAAAAATATTGATTTGATGTGGCTCAAGGCTGAAAGTATGAAACCCCCAATAAAAATCAAACTCACTACTCAGTCATACTAGTTGTAAGAGAAGCTTGTTAACCCAATACACTATGTGGAAGAGCCCAACATGTTCTAAATAGCAACTCACTAACTATAGCTTAGGTGTGGCACAAGGCTAAAAGTATGGAGCAACCAAAGAGGATCAAACACTCTACTCAGTAATTGATGTAGTGTGACAAGCTTCTTAACCGTTACACCATGTTGAAATGCCTCAGTCAGTTACGTGCCATACGTGACACATGTTTGGGTGATCATGTCTCGAAAGAGACATGACTGACAAGTTATTCTTGCAGTAGATTGCCATTACATTCTGCAGTAGACAGGTTGCCAACCAAGGCTATAGAACCCAATCTGTCCTGCTATTTGATCCATAGCTAGAGGTAAGAGACAGATTAATGCCTTCCCAAGGATATTTGCATGTAAGTAAATGCAATGAATTCAACTGGAATTCGAACACAGCTCTCTGATTTTTCATTCCAAGCCAATATCTACTGCACCACGGCTCACAAGGACTAAATATGTGGAAGGCAGGTAATCACTCTCCTAGTATTAATCTAGTTAGAGTGTTAAAGGTTACTGACCCATTTGATAATTTATTTCCATTAAAACTTAATTCATACATAATATCACGGTTCTCTAAGACGTATTACCTCATCCCATATGTACAATTTTGTAGCAAGTGGGGGGAAGTAAAAGTCATAAACAATCAGATAGAATTAAAATTCTAAAAAATTCAAATGACACATTTAAATAATTTAAATGAAGTGAAATGAAAAGTTAATTTCTGTATGTAAATAAAGTTTTTAAGCATTTTTAAAACATTGATGTGTTCATTTGTAATATCTGGTCAACACTCGAGCATTTTAAAAAAAAAATTATTCATTTAAAAAATAAAATAAATTGCCAAGTTTTTCATTAAAGAAAATACATCAAGAAAATTAAGGTTGCTGTGTACGAGGCCAAAAATATCTCAACACAGTCATGTAGCGGGTGAGAAGAGTGTTGTCCTGAGAAGGACAGTTAAATGCATGTAGTTGCTGCTGGCTAGGATAACTGGCCTGGCAATCATGTGACTGGGTCTATGACGGGGAGGGGGGGCTACATGTAGAAAACTGTAGAAATAACAATTAAGAAAATTTTAGCAAGAAACTTGTAAGTAATGTCCAGTAATTAGTTAATTAACAGCTGTATATAATATTGGATGTGTGTTATGGTGCATTGGATATCAGCTTGGAACAAGAAATTTTAGAACCGAGTTCAGATTCTAGTTGAATTCGTTGCATTCACTTATGCACAAATACCCTTGGATAAGGTATTAATCCATCTCTTCCCACCCCCCAGCTATGAGTTAAATAACAGGATAGATTGAGTTCTGTAGTTGATCTATACAGATAATCTTATTTTACTTATCTTGTCTTATTTATTTACAATATTTATATTGAGACTGTTGTCTTCATCTTTGTTTTTATCACAAACGTTCTGGCCGATGTGTCATTGCGTCTTTTCTCAGATATATATCACACTGTGAATTCTGAACTAAAATCTTTATTTAAACTACAGGGGGCGGGAGTAGCATGTTTTTATTCCACTGTCTATATCTAGCGATATTGGCTAGTTTTATAAAATATAAAAATAAAATATATAAACAAAATGAAAAAGAGTCACATTAAATTAAGACAATTGTGTTTTCCTTTTAAACCCATCTTTCTTTCTTTCTTTCTTTCTTTCTTTCTTTCTTTCTTTCTTTCTATACTTCTCTCTCACCTAACGAAAAGTTAGTTCTCAAAAAAAAAGAGGAAGGAGAAAAAAAACTAAATCTGACCGAAAAACACTGGAAGTTTGCAGGAGTAGAGCCTATTTATTTGTGGCTGGAAAATACTATTTTTTTTTTTTAATCATATCATCCCGAGCAAGGTGGTAACACCACTGATGCACAGGGGGCTACGTAAGAATGAAAAAATTGGAAAAGAGAAAGTCTGGAACCACGTTCTAAACAGGGAACAAGGGATGAGCCTCTTCACCTGTTCAATAGACGTGGGTGGAGTGTGAACCGGGCGATAGTTTAGTCTATCTACTCCAATTGAAAAAAAAATAAAGAAAAGAGTGAAAAGATTGGAAAAGAGAAAGCCGGAAACCATGTCCTAAACAGGGAACAAGGAATGAGCCTCTTCACCTGTTCAATAGACATGGGTGGAGTGTGAACCATGTAATAGTTTAGTCTATCTACTCCAATTGAAAAAAAAAAAAAGAAAAGAGTGAAAAGATTGGAAAAGAGAAATCCGGAAACCACGTCCTAAACAGGGAACAAGGGATGAGCCTGTTCACCTGTTCAATAGACGTGGGTGGAGTGTGAATCGGGCAATAGTTTAGTCTATCTACTCCAACTGAAAAAAAAATAAAGAAAAGAGTGAAAAGATTGGAAAAGAGAAAGCCAAAAACCACGTCCTAAACAGGGAACAAGGGATGAGCCTGTTCACCTGTTCAATAGATGTGGGTGGAGTGTGAGCCGGGCGATAAATCAGGAAGGCTCCACACATAACTTCTGTTATAAAAAACAAAAAAAATGTAAAGGAAAGGAACACCAGAAAATAAAATAATTTTGGTCAACCAAAAAATTGACACAAAGAGACTTTCGATTTTAGCCAAAATCAATATTTCACGCCAGTTTCGGAGCCTGGTCAGAATGGATATAACCTGAAACATCTGGGCTAGAAGAAAAAGAATAGACGATGAGAGTGATGAATGAAAATGCTACCGTAAAGAAGCCAGCCATGCATGACACATAATGAGGTAGTTAAAAGGTCATCTGCTAATGATATTTCTGCCCTGCTTAGGGTTGAGGAAAACACAGCAGATTAAAACTAACCTATTTCTAATATTACTACTATCCCTATCATAGTCGAACTTCAAGAACTATATTACTAGACCTTCTCCAGACAGCTGTTAATATCTTCTTTATAAACAAACATTTTCTACACAGATTACCTAAGGATTCACTCATCACTCTAAAGAAAATAAATTAAAATATATTATTTATTTTATACTCTTGAGTTCATTTTATCTTGAAGTTTCCAGTAAATAAAAGAATCTCTTACCATCTATTGATACGAAAATACAGTTGTAAAACAGTAAGTGTTTCAGTGATCCTGCGGTATGACGATAAACTGCATCCAGCAGCAATGCCTCTGATTAGGAGGTTGTGAGGAGCATGGAACCACCTCTTAAATGCTGTTGTTCCCAGGTCCACCCTGACCCGGGATAGTAACATCTGTTAGGGTCTCAGCTATGGGCAAATAGTTAACCCCCAAACTGGGGTCAAAACACTATGAAAGTATAAAAATACACTTTTATAGAAATATTTACATAAAATATGTTTATAGAAAAATACACATTTTTGAAGGAAAAATATTAGCAACAATATATTTTTGAAGGAAAAAAATTACCATAACACCTTTTTGAAGGAAAAGAAATATTGCCATAATACATTTTTGAAGGAAAAAAAATTATTACCAGCAATACTTTTTTGAATACAAAACAAGAAGACATCTTCAGTTTTCTAAAATAAAATAAAATAATTTTCATCAAAATCTGACTAAATTAACCTTCTCAGTATAACTGAATATTTTTAAAAAATACCTTAAAACCCTACCTTTTTGGCATTAAATAATCCACAGAAGTCGATATGCTGTTAAACAAAACTCAAACAAAAAAACAAATATTATAGTAAATTGCAGTTTCTTTTTCAGTTGAATGTGTTTTATGGTGTAATGGATATTGGCTTGGAATGAGAAATCAGAGAGCCAAGTTCAAATCCCAGTTGAATTTGTTGCATTCACTTATGTACAAATAACCTTAGGCGATTCTTTTATTTACTTAATTTACAATATTTGGCCTTCTGGTTTAGTCAGTTTAAGGAAAATGATCAGTGCTTGGGTGAATGAATAAAAAAGCACGGAAACTAAATGCAAAGGTTAGTCACTTAAGTGCCGTATTTGAGACACGATTTGGCGATCATGCCTCTTTCAATCCGTGAATGACTATGCAGATTTTCCTGCAGTAGGTTGCCATTTCTTTCTGCGGTAGACTGGTTGTCAACCAAAGCTATAGAACCCAGTTTGTCCTCTTCTTCAACCCATAGCTAGTGGGAGATTAATTTATTTTATTGTAACACAAGCAGTATAGCCTGGCATTGCTCGGATGTAATGAAAGCTTTAAAACTAATCCATGGTCCTGGAGCTCAGACTCTTTGGACATTAGCACGAAAGCCTAAAAAGTAATAGTTGTTTCCAGTTAAAGTGAAACTGTAGACTAAAAGAAAAATGAATGGATGTAAGTCAAATTTTGATTTCCTGGTATCGATATCAAATAAGTTTTTTTGGCCGTAAACTGAATTTTGAAGGCTAAATAAGTCCTCTGAGTAAATGGTATCATGGCTGAGACTAAGAACTACAATTATACCTACTTAGAGCCAAACCCAAAGCAAAATCTAAAATAAAAGAGCTGAAAAAAATACAGACATACAGGCAGATAAACAGACACACACACAAACATCTTGCCTTTTATATGTATATTATCAATTTTCTGCACTATTGTAAGAACTGCAACCTTGAAACTTCTGAATATCGTTTCTTATGTCTTTGTCTATGAGTGTATCAAATTTGATTAAAATCGGACCACTCCTTCTAACCCGATTTTTTCGATTATCAATATTTATCGGGGGTACCTCGACACAAAACTTAACTAAGAACACTCACAGACGCTTATAGTACAACTGTGTAAATTTTCAAGAAAATCGGTTCAGCCGTTTCGGAGTCTATAAGTAATGGACACACACACACATACACACAGACAAAGTTCCATTTATAAATAAGTTTAGATAGATTAGATTGCCCACAGTACTGATAATTTTACTAAATGCATAGAATTATGTTCTTAATTTTAAACATAAATACCAATTTATTGATTATTGCACAATTAGTGTTCTATATTTCTTTAATTTTTGATTTTTAATTTTTTGTGCATTTTTAAGTCAAGGGTGAAATTATACAATGTTTGTTTTTGACCTATGACATTGCAGGCTACTGGGAGTAAATAAAAGTTTTTTCATTATGTTTTAAATATAAAGTAGACGTCACTTTTACAAAATCCAGTTAATTAATCCTTAAATTTGCCATTTGACTTTGAAAGCCATCTCTTGGACAAATATTTGATTTTTAATAATTTTTTTGAATTAGATATTTACATTTTTCGTCTGTAATGGCAATCTGATGAGAATAGAGAGGCAACGTGGGATTTCATTGTCTGGCCAGTGAATAGCTGAGAATTAACCTCGCTACTTGTTTCCATAAACTTGTATCGGATATTCTGAGATTGTTACGATGAAAAAAAGAAAAAAGAAAAAAAATACTCTGATTTTCAAAACCTCTGCTGCCTTGTGTTATGAAGACTGGACCAGCCCCCAATTATGTTACGAATCCTGGATGAGCCCCCAATTTTATTACGAACACTGGATCAGCCCCCAATTGTGTTATGAATCCTGGACGAGCTCCCAATTTTATTACAAATACTGAACCAGCCCCCAATATCTTATAAATCCCAAATGAGCCTCCAATTATGTTCCGAATCTCAGATGAACCCCTAATTTTGTTACAAACACTGGACCAGCCCCCATTTGTCTTACAAATCTCAGACAAGCCTCCAAATTTGTTGCAAAAATTGGACCAACCCCCAATTATGTTATGAATCCCAGATGAGCTCAGAATTTTGTCATGTATATGCAAAGGGGATGTGCATTGTGGTGCAATGGATATTGGCTCAGAATTAGAAATTGGGGAGCCGAGTTCAAATACCAGTCAAATTCCTTGCATTCACTTATGCGCAAATAACCTTGGGAAAGGTATTCATCCATTTCTTTTCTCCAGTTATGGATTAAATAACAGGACAGATTGGGTTCTATAGCCTTGGCTGGCAACCAGTCTATTGCAGAAAGTAATGGCAACCTACTGTGGGATAATCATCTGCCCAGTCACATCTCTTTCGAGACATGATCACCCAAAGCATGTATCCCATATGACACTTAACTGACTGATATGCAAAGGAGCAAATCCCTATTTTATTAGGATCCGAGACAAAGTTCTGGCTTGTAACATTTAAAATAAAATTTGTAATGTTGTCCAGATTGGCATGAGTTTTTTTTAATTGTATTTTGATGTCAACAACTAGTGGAGGAGGAGAAAAATAATGAATCAACCACAACAGAATGAAATCAACCTTCTTCTTCACTTTTACAAAAATTCACAATGACGTGTGAAATCCTGGGTTTTCACAAATAGAAAAAGGATTGACCATGTGCTTAAAGAAAAAGTCGAATCCAGATTTCACAAGTAGGTATTAAAATGATTTTTGACCAATGTGAGCAACTTATAAGACTTGGAAGGACTTGGCGATCCAGTGCGAAATTCAAAAGGACTTATAAATGTCTTCAGAGCGTCAGAGATGGGAGCAGCAAAAGTGAGACACACGTCTAAATTGTAACTTCAAACTTTAATCGACCGGGACATTGTCCTCTTTCTCTTTCTCCTTATCTAGTTCAACAATTACTACTAAAATATTTTGTATGAACTCTACCCTTAACTTCTTAATAATGTTTCTAATTGAACATTAACTTCTACAACTTATGTTATTCCTCCTTTTAATAAATTTCTATTTTAACATTTAAAATGTATATTTTATTATTCCACTCTTCTACACTAATCCACAGATTCCAACTGACTACCAACCTTCTGATGATGAAAAACTTCTGATGATAATTCTGCATAAAACTTGTAAGCTGTAGGGAGTTTGGTTAAGTAGGACACAAGGCCGAATTAAAGGAACATTAACCAGCTCCCTATGCTTCAGAACAGCTAATAATTTAATCAACAGAAATGAATTTTAATATATTCAAAAGTCCAATCAGTAATATTCGATAGCAGGGAGGGAAAATATTGTGTGTGTATGTGATGTGTGCACTGCATTTAAAATGTTCATACATGTGTTTGGGAAGGAGGTATAAACTGTCTAAAAATACTAAAAATGTTTGCCTTAGTTGATGGAAGAATATTCATACATATATATTTCGCAAAGAAAACAATATTCTTAGTAATGTTGAATTGTTGCAGAGCTTTAGGTGAGAAAAATTGATATTTTTCAGGAGAAACGATTACCCTAAGCAGAAGGAAATATTTTTGCTTAAAGTCAGAGAAGGTGAGAATTCAAAATCTTATCTTTTTAGCAAGCCTGAAAGTGAACATTCATTTCATATGACTCCATTTTCATCTCTGGCTTTTTGCTTCTTTTTTTCTCATCACGTGGGTTGTATTCCAAGAAAAAAGGGTTTTTGTTTTTTAACCCAGGATGAATGTGTGTTTCACTTCCCCTTGCCTACTGATGGTCAGTTAACAATTACTGCTATTATTACTTAGTTTAGGGGTAGAAAGGGGTATTGTCTTTCTCTATCTATACATGCTTCCTCCTATCTACGGATGTACATGTAACACTTGCAACAAAAAAGAGAAAAAGGAGTAGATGTGGAGTGTTTTAACCATAGTAAAGGTGCAGGAAACATACTTTTATGGGGAAACACACCTATTCCTCAGAGAATGAACTCTCCCTCCTATATTAATAAGCATTAACAGGAAGTTCATAGGAGGTTTTTAGACTTCTATTGGAGTTCAGTAGAACTACTAGGCAGTTGATATTATTTGGCAGTTAGCTGAATACTAAGGAGTCAGCTTTCAGTGGGAGATTACCAAGTTCCTAACATTTTGGGTACGTTAAGTCGATTAGCAACCGACATAGCTTGATTATAACCTTCAATGCAAAAATGCGTTTGCATTGCTTACTTTTCTCAAGTGAATTTCTGTGCTCCAAATGAGTCATACACTGGTTCATTTGCGTTACTGGGGGTGTATCATTTCAACACCCTCCGCCACTTTTGAAATTGCTTATTTTCTTAAATATTTTTTTATTTCTTTCTGGAGAGTTCACCATGTACTGAACTTCATATTTCTTTTGCTTTGGGTCAAACACTGGTTTTTCAGTACGTTTCCTTTTTCTGGCACTCATACTTGTATGTTTAACAAAATCTTGGGGTGTTGGTATGTTAAAAATATCATACAGAACTTGCATAGGTTCTTCTTTTTTGTTACTTTTCTTCAGTAAACCTTTTCTTTAACTGATTCCAAGGCCTTTATATTCTCATTTTTTTCCTTTCATCATATAAATCATTTTTTCTAATTCATGACATTATGCTGTCTTCTCAGCATATCTTGTCCATTTTTTATGTAATGTGAAAAACAGTTTTTGAAATATTTTGTGTCATTTTTGCTATCTGTTCTTATTCTTTTTTAACCTGGTAACAACTTGTTGAATACCGATTTAATTTTTCTTGCAAACATAAATTCTTCTGGTGACATGTCTGTTGGTGTATTGGAATTTGACGTGATTTGGCATACCCTCAGGAATTTTTATATTGCTTCTTCATTCACTTTTTCGTTACGTGCTTTTTCAAAGCACTCTTAAAAGTTCCCACAAATCATTCAGTTTGTTCATCTGACATTGACAGGTTAGTAATATGTTCAATCAAGAACATCTTACAAAATTCTTTAAATTCGTAAGCTGTGAATTGTGTACTGTTATCCGAGACTATAACATCAGAAATGCTATATCATACAAACAGTTCATGTAAAAATTTCACCATAACCATGGAAGTTGTTTTTTTTTCATTTACTGGAGCTGCAAAATCTATGTGCAGTCTTAACCACCGAGTAACTGTCTTTGGTGAAGGTTGTAATTTCATGGGAGGTGATTTTGCTGCCAGAGAACAACCTCTGCAGGCTTTTCTTAATTTTTCAATGTTTTGATCCATTTTGGACCAATATACATAATTTCTCATAAGAGATTTCATCCTTGAAATTTCCTGATGTCCACTATGAAATTCATTTAATTTTTGCTTTTGTAATATGATAGGTATCACTGCACTCTGTGCAAGAATTAGTACTCTGTCATATAGTAAGTAAATGTTCAAGACTGGATTTCATTCTAAAAATTGTCTGTCTTTCTTATTTTCTTTTAGTCATTTTTTTTAAATAAACATGTCTTGTTCTGATTTTACTTTTATTTCTTCCAGAGTAACTCATAGATTGCATACTACATTGCATAATATTTTTAATTTCTACTTTATATTTTAATGCTGCAATCACAGTATCTTTGAACGGTTCAATATTTTTTGGTAGCAATCTTGATTACCCAACCACATGTTCTAATTATTTAATAATAACTTGAAAAATTCCATCCAGTCAGTACCGAATGCGTTTGTAGTATTTTTAACACATAAGTCGAGGCTTTTACACACTTGTTATGAAATAAAACACTGCAAGTCATTTTAGCAATAAAAAATAATTTCTCACTCGACATGCCACATGTGATTTTTGAAGTTCATTTTAATATAGGTTTTTTGTTTGTTTTTCATGTGGTTTTGTTGATTATTTTGATACACTGCCAGTGTCTAGTCATCCACATTATTAATACATGCACAAATTTTCGGTAAGTTTTCGTTTTAATTCCCTTTGCTTTTCCCCTTCAAATTTATCCCAAATAGCATTACCTCTGTGCAAATGTATATGCTGAACTCAAATCAACTGTTAGTTATTGAAGAAACTTACCTTTTTTTATCTAAATGTCCATTAAAAAAATGAACTATATCTCGCACTTTTTCTCTCCTGTAACTCTCACAAAGTCATTTTTGTGCCAGAACATTTAACCAGTTGTATGAACATTTCCACTTCATGAAAATTCGTTAAAACTATGAATTTTAAGAATTTCTGATTTATTTTCCTGAAACGACCCACTAACACAACTTCAATTAAATTCCTTCCTTTCCCTACAGTGCATTTCCTCATAATTATCATCCTTCATTAAAATTCTTAGTGTGGGTAAATCAACTGTTCACTTGAGCTCATAAACCCAACGCCACTACAGGAACACTAGAGAGTCAGATATCTGGAAGAATCATGAGGACCTCATTAGTAGGCCTATCATAGAAATAAAAACTATATGGGAGCCATTAATAAAGAAAGACAATGACAGCAAGACTTCAACAGTAGCAGCAGTTGTAGAAATAGAAACTTCACTGAGTGCTCTCAAGCGGAACGACTAGCAGAAACAGCAGAACTCATCAGCAGACAGGTTATGTTTAAGGCTTTAAGTTCTCTACTGAATCTTGGTTTGTGAATTTAATCACATAGTAATTGTGATGTAGTGAAGAGTATTCATTTATTCACCTTAGTCACAAATAAAAATATAATGATATATATTGATAAAATACAATCCTAAATATACATATATTGACCAACCAGAAGACAGGAAATATATTCAAAGTTGATCCAATTCTTGATCGACAAAATGCTTAAATACGCGTGAATTTGCCTTTTATTTTCCGAGGGCCACAGCCGTCTCTCTGATGGCGTCCGGTGTCTGGTCGACCTGCACTGTCGTACCTTCTCACCTTCCCTTTTTTCCTCTTCCTCAAAACTGTCCAGCAACAACAAAAACAACTTTCACAAAGACTTAATATTTACTTCTATCCTGCACACATTTAAAAATATCAAATAGACTTTTCTTTAAAAACATTTCCTTCTTAAATTCAAGAAACTGAACTCTTAACAAATACTATTACACAACAAAACCTTCTGGTAACTGCATAACTCGATGTAATATTTTAATTAATAAATGCCTTAGTTATTATTACAAAAAGAAGAGATTTTATCCTTTTAATATTATCATTAAATATAAACTATAAATATGATTGCATCATTAAATGCCGGGAGCGTCGGTTATGCTTGTGAAGTGACTTTATACCAGACATGGCCGACCGTCCCTACAGTGAGTTCAATCCCTTGGCCAGGCACTGTGAACTTGGACACAGTGGAAATGGTGTAAGCAATAAGTACTAGATATGAACTAGATTATATATTCTTAGTTATAGTTAGGAGATTAAAAAAAAGGGTTCAGTTTGAAATTCCTCATATATTACCCGAATCGACAAGCACTTGATAAAATCCGGAAATACGATGATGGAAATGTGATAACAATAACAAAGATGAGGATAATAGTCAGTGCGTAAATAATATAAATAATAACAATGCCTTGTTATGGCTTATAAAATGGTGAGTGTTCTAAAAATAGAAAAAGATAGACACACTGACGCCAAGAATTCAAAATTGGGCGGCAAATAAGGAATCGTTTCTTTTGGTAGGAGTAGGAGTAAGAGGAGGAGTAAGAAGATAAGAGTTAAGGACAGTAGTTTTGTGTAGGAGATTTGAAAAGGGGAAGATGCTAGTCAGTTGACCACTGGAGTCCAGAAGGGATAGGCTCGTTTACAACTAGCATCTCACAGTGAAGAGAATTTAGCTAGTCTGCTCCTGTATCCACACAAAATTTAAAGGTTGTAACTTGATGTAAAAACCTAAAGTTTTATACCAAAAATAAACATTATTAATTCAAGTTTGTGTTATCTTCTAATTATATCAAAACGAAGCAACACAACAACCTCATCCTCGAAATTCAGTCAGAAACTTTGGGGTTCGTTTTATTTTTATCTAATATCAATATTACGGGGATGGTTGTGGCGAAGCCACGGTAAGGATATCAACCCTGTAAACTTTTTGTTTGAGTGAAAACAGAAAAGACAGAGACGAAGATGTAAAATTTCAACGTCAATTTTTGCTGTGATAAAATCGACGAGTAAACGGTCGGAAAAGGGAAAAGATTGGAACGTTGGCAGCGATTGACAGGATCAGCTCAGGCTGGAACATTGTCATCGGTCGGTGGGAACGTCGTCAGCGTCTGGAATAAACAGTTCAGGCTGGAATGTCGTCAGTAGTCGGCAGAAAAGGCACAGGCTAGAAAGTAGTTAGCGTCTAGAAGGAGCGTCGTTTGCCCGTGGCATCAACAGCACAGGCTGGGAGGTTGTTGTCGGTCGGCAGGAATATTGTCAGCATCTGGCAAGAATGGCACAGAATGGAGAGTCATCGGCCGGCAGAAACGTTGCATGCACGGCTTAGGTTGGAAAGTCGCCATTGGTCGGCAGGAACGGCGCAAGCGGAAAAGTCGTCTGCGCCTGTCAGGAACAGTACAGGCTGGAATGTCGTCGTTGGTCAGCAGGAACGGCAAAAGGCGGGAAAGTCGTCAGCGTCTGGCAGGAAGGGCATAGGCTGAAAAGTTGAGGTCGAGTCTCGGCTGCAAGTGAACATAGTCTGAGTAGGGCGGGTTCGGCTGCTGCCTAGCACGTGTACACTCCCAGGCATATGGGCGAACTAGCACGCGTTCGCTTGGCTCGTGTTAATCGCTTTAGCTATCAACCGCGGGTAGTGGGATCACAAATGAAGCATACGCCTAGCCGGGGGTGACTGGAGAGCGGAAAGTGAGTATCTGAGAACAGATACTACAATTTGACTCTACTCTTCAGGCCAAAAAGTCATTTATTTGCAATACACCCCCACTGAAGCAAGATGTAATATAAGGTCAATTCTTAACGTGAGAACTCCAGGTGCGAATGCTCAAGCCACTGGTCAAAGATTACATAGCCCCCACCTACGCGGTAACTGGCTACTAAATTTGTCTTAGCTGGTCGGGATTTTCCCCACACTTCAGCTGGAGCGAGTTGTGACACCAGGTCGGATTTTAATGTGGGGAACCTGAGCGTGTACGCTCAGACCAATGGTCAATGACTATCCAGCTCCGCTTACGGGTAACTGGGTAGAAAGCTAGTTTTAGCTGGTCATAGCTTGTCAAAACTGGTCTAAGATGGTCGGAATTTACCGTACTCCCCTCATTAGAATGAGTTGTGACATAAGGTCAGTTTTTGATGTGGGGAACCTGAGCGTGTACACTCAGACCACTGGTCAAAGATTATACGGCCCCCGCTTATGCGGTAGCTTGTCTTAGCTGGTCTAAGCTTGTGAAAGCTGATCAGGATTTACCCTATTTCCCCACTGGAGTGAGTTGCGCCACCAGGTTAGTTTTTAATGTGGAGAACCTGACTGTGTACACCCAGGCCACTGGTCAAAGATTACCTAGCCCCCTCCTACGCAGTAACTGGGTACAAAGCTAGTCTTAGGTGGTCATTGCTTTTTATAGCTGGTCGAGATTTACCCTACTCCCCAACACTGGAGCGAGTTGTGACACAAGGTCAGAGTACGCTCAGGCCACTGGTCAAAGATTACCCAGCCCACGCCCACACGGCAACTGGGAATGAATCTATTCTTAGCTGGTCATAGCTTGTCAAAGTTGGTCATTGTCTTCCAAACCTGCCTACCAGCAACCAAGTGGCGTGTGCTGCAGGTGGCCGGAGTGTAGAAAGAGAGCATCCGATAACAGATGCTGCCCCCCCCCTTTTTTTTCTCGGCAAAAGTGATGTTGATAATGAGGCTTCAGCAGTTAACAACATCTCCTGGCTGCTGATTTTTGTTTGTTACAAATCAGGATAAATAGATGAAGTAGGCTACGACATTGCCTCTTTCTAACATCGTCTTTTTCAGTACAAAACTCGTTTCAATCTTAATCGACCCCCCACCCCACCAAAAAAAAAAAAAAACGAAAAAGAAAAAAGATGTCCTTTTTAGGACAAAACTCTTTTTCCTTTACCAATTACAAATCCTTTTTTTTTTCGGACAACACTCTTTCGCATTTCAAAACTGTCCTTTTCAGGAAACGCTCTTCAACGACTACAAAAACCATCCTTTTTTGGACAACACTTTTCATCCTAATACAAAACAGTTCTTTTCAGAACAACTCTTTTCACCAACTACAAAATCTTTCTTTTTTCGGACAACACCCTTCATACTACAAAGCCTTACTTTTCAGGATAACTCTCTTTTCGTTACCGACTATAAAAATGTTCTTTTCAAGACAACACATGCTACGAAAACTGTCCTCCTCTTAACACTCCTCTCACAGCATATATGTATGTACAGAAGTCTATTTCCTAGTGAACAGTCATCATAATTTTCTCAGTGTATTTTTTACGACAATAAACTTGCCAATATATTTTCTTAAAGTCTTCGTTTTTCTTCGCCATTCAATATCTGCTTGTGGGCCAGTATATTGTAGAAGTAGGGTGCGTGTTCTTTGGACGTCAATGTTCACCAGTGAAGCAGAAGTAAGTCACCACTGTAGCAGTAGGGAGATGATTAATGTTTATTGAATTGGCCTTGTGTCAAACATAACCGAACTCCCTACAACTTAGGATTATTCGCTATCATCAGAAGGTTGGAAATTGGAATGTGTGGGTTTGTGGACGAATAAAAGTATACCTTTTGTATATTTAAATAGAAATTTATTAATGAAAAAGACTAACATGAATTGGTAGAAGTTAATGTTCAATGAGAAACAGTATTAAGACGTTAAGGGTATCAAGCGTTCATAGTAGTCCTTGCAAGAGTGAGTTTATGTGTACGTAGGCAGGAACGTATGTATGTATGTATGAGCGTATGTATGTATGTATGAGGGTATGTATGAGCGTATGTATGTATGAGGGTATGTATAAGCGTATGTATGTATGTATGTATGTATGTATGTATGAGCGTTTATTGGGTAGAAGTGTCTTTGAAGTTATCGCTCCGGGTGAATGGTGAAAAGGAAGGAGGTGAGAGGTGAGAGAGAAAGATAGAGACAATAATAAGCTATCACTATTATTGTCTCTATCTTTCTCTCTCACCTCTCACCTCCTTCCTTTTCACCATTCACCCTGAGCGATAACTTCAAAGACACTTTCTGCCATTCGAGCTGCAACCCAACTCCAACTCAAAACTTTGCCTGCAAATTCTCTTCTTGTCTGTCTTTAACTCTGGTTGGCCGGCATCAGGTCTCTCTACGGTTGGCGCCCACCAACATGGCGCCTGTCTTCGTCGTTACATCTCTGGGCCGGTAACTGCGAACTGGAACTGAACTACGAACTGCCTCGAACCGTTGCTGGAACTCCTACTGATTTTGGTCCCCCGGGACCCTGTATTTATGCCCATGTCATGGTGTGGGGCCGACGGTCGCTGGGTGTCTAACCCCTCATCTCGGTAACCAATAGAATGCCGGGGTTAGCTGCTACTCGTTGTTGCCTCTGGATTACCCAATGGGGTTAGTCTCCTTTCCATGACGTCAATTGTTGGTCGTCTCCCCCTTTCGGCACTTGTTTACATGAAATTAGTTGTCCCATTCATAAAACATAGCTGGTCGCATGTTGACTAGCCTGCGGGCTTCAGTCAGTTAAGTGCCATACGTGATACACGACTGACTAGGCAGAACATTTTCCCGCAGTAGTTTGCCATTTCTTTCTGTGGTAGATTGTTTGCAAAACAAGGCTATAGAACCCAATCTGTCCTGCTATTCATTTTTTTTTTTTCATCCAGATCACTTATTTAAATGATATACGTGATACACGCTTGGGGGACCATGTCTCTTTCAAAACATGACTGACTAGGCAGAACATTTTCCCGCAGTAGGTTGCCATTTCTTTCTGCGGTAGATTGTTTGCAAAACAAGGCTATAGAACCCAATCTGTCCTGCTATTCATTTTTTTTTTCATCCAGATCACTTAGTTAAATGATATACGTGATACACGCTTGGGGGACCATGTCTCTTTCAAAACATGACTGACTAGGCAGAACATTTTCCCGCAGTAGGTTGCCATTTCTTTCTGCGGTAGATTGTTTGCAAAACAAGGCTATAGAACCCAATCTGTCCTGCTATTCATTTTTTTTTTCATCCAGATCACTTAGTTAAATGATATACGTGATACACGCTTGGGGGACCATGTCTCTTTCAAAACATGACTGACTAGGCAGAACATTTTCCCGCAGTAGTTTGCTATTTCTTTCTGTGGTAGATTGTTTGCAAAACAAGGCTATAGAACCCAATCTGTCCTGCTATTCATTTTTTTTTTCATCCAGATCACTTAGTTAAATGATATACGTGATACACGCTTGGGGGACCATGTCTCTTTCAAAACATGACTGACTAGGCAGAAGATTTTCCCGCAGTAGGTTGCCATTTCTTTCTGCGGTAGACTGGTTGCCAATCAAAGCTACAGAACCAAATCTGTCCTGCTATTTAACCCATAGCTGAAAGAAGAAAAGATGTTCCCAAGGTTATTTGCGCGTAAGTGAATGCAACGAATTCAACTAAAATTGGAACTCGGCTCTCTGATTTCTGGTTCTCAGCCGATTTTACCGAATTGAACTGAACATCAATTGTGTGTAGTTTTTATTCACTTGATTTCTTATTGGGCGGACCTGAAGCAGACTACCACCACTTTTAATTTCGTTATTTTTCATTTTTTTTATTTTTTTATTTACTTTCTTCAGCGCAGTCCTATTGATTGTTACTGAAACTTTCCGATTATGAAAAACAATTTTGAAAAATTACAATTTTTAAACAAATTTGGTGGGAGGGGGTCAGTTTCTCATACAACGTTTAAGTAAATCGATCCTCCCTTTTCAATCCACTATAAGGTTGTATGAGAAACTGCCCCCCCCACTTAAAATTGTTTAAATATGGAAATTTTTGCATTTTTTTTTTCATTCGGAAAGTTTAAGGTGTAAAAGATAATATTGCACTGAAAAAAGTCCAAATAATTTTATAATGAACACATTTACAGGTGGCAGTAATGTCGTACCGGCGACTGGTTTCAAAATGGAGGCTCGATTTACTATGACGTTGTATGAGAAACTGATCCCTCCCCCAAAAAAGATGAAAAACAACGAAATTAAACATGGTGGTAGTTTGCCTCTTATTGTTTTAAAATATGTATTTATAAGACTTAATTATTATTTTTTTAAATAAACAGTAATCGCAGAATAAAATTATATCCCGTTCAGCACACAACGGAAACAATTAAATTAGACTGAACCACTAAAAAATAACTTTTTGAAAACAATTTTTGTAGATGAGTGTTCTTTTTAGACCAGCCTTAAGTCGACGCACCTGTTAGAAACGAAAGATATTGCATTTTTACTTTTATGATATTGTTGCTGGTTGTAGTGAACAAAACAAGTTCCAGATTTATAATCTCAAATGCTCATTGATTTTGTTAGAAATAAACGAATTTACTCGAATTTACAAAATCTTCGCATAGCACACACAAAATTCGCAAAATTTCACACTCCGTTGCGAAATGTTTTTCGGCTAATAGAAAACTAAGAAACTTCTAAAAACAAAATAGGAAGGCCAGAATCACATGCCACTAGCCGGCCGGTCGCTGTTGGTTTCGATCCAGATAGCTGGTTGTAGATTGACTCTGTCACGGTGATCTCCCTTGTCCCACCTTGTGTTGATTAATCACAAGGTAGTCACGTGAGTTCTCCACTAGCTGTCTTTCTGCCGAACTAAACCAAACTGGGAAGCGTGCACACAATTGAGTAATAAAAGAAAGAAAAATATAGCACCAAGAAAAATAAGTGGACCGACGTCCGAAGTGTTGTAAAATAACGTCTTTATATACAGAATATACACAATACTAGTCTCTTGGATAATTCCCAATCCCTGCTTCTATCAAACTGGTAGCGGAACGGAAGTCTCTTAAGTAAACCGAATTATTCTCCTAAGCAATAACGAGAAATCTGGCTGGCCGCAGCTCGCTGCTCCGAACAGATTTCTAAGTTCGTTAAAAGTCTAATCAACTTGATTCTTGTTTTCGGGAATGTCGCTGAAATTGCCGAAGTGTTGGGTAATGAGTAGGTTGGCGCGGTTCGTCTTTGGATCACTCTCACCAAAAACTCTGAAAATTCATTTGGCAATTTCAAACTTTGTCTGCAAAGTCTCTTTGTATCTGTCTCTTAACTCTGGTTGGTTGATTGATTTTGCAAACAATCTACCACAGAAAGAAATGGCAACCTACTGCAGGAAAATGTTCTGCCTAGTCAGTCGTGTATCACGTATGGCACTTAACTGACTGAAGCCCGCAGGCCAGACAACATGCGACCAGCTATGTTTTATGAATGGGACAACTAATTTCATGTGGAAAATATCGTTTCTTTTTTATTATATATATATATATATATATATATATATATATATATTCAGAACAATATATATATATATATATATATATATATATATATATATATATATACGCTCTCACACCCTAATTGAGCATTCTGGAAGAATGATAAACTTTGAAAATACAGTAGCTACTCTAGCATCTACGCATCGTTCATTCAGTAATAAATTAAAACACTCTCACTAATGGCGTATGAATACATGAATATCACACGCTAAAGGTCTGCCCCCTTCTACCGAGCGCCCATAGCTCAGAGGTAGAATTGCCGACGGACGCTAATTCGGTCGGGTTTCAATCCTTGATAAAAAGCAATCGGATGTCTAATCGTACTGATGAGCTGTGATACAGCGAAACAGATGTGTCTGCGGATGACTATATGTATGAGACTATAATTATACTCGTGTCGAGAAACCTTCCACGAATCTACGAAGAAGGGAAAAAATGGTTTTAAAAAAAGAAAGAGTTTAGTGCATGAACATCAGCCAAAAGGGTTCGAACCGAGTCAAGCACGTAGCCCAAAGAAAAAAAAACCCAATACGAGTAATCAACTAACAAAAAGCGCTCAATACTTAGGTAGAGTGAAATAATTAAAAAATACCTAATGAGCCAGGCAGACCTACCTAGGTTTCACCTAAACGGATCGTCAGGGAAAGCTGGCTCTTCCCTGATGATCCGTTTAGGTGAAACCTAGGTAGGTCTGTCTGGCTCATTAGGTATTTTTTACTAATATATATATATACGCTCTTACACCCTGGTTGAGCACTCTGGAAGAGTGGTAGACTTTGTAAACAGTAGCTACTCCGGCATTTACGCACCGCTCATTCGATAATGAATTGGAGCACGCTAGCTATTGGGCGTGTTTATACGCGCTAAAAAGCTTGCCTTCTCCTACTGGACGCTCGTGGCCTAGGGGTAGAATCGCCGACTGACGCCAAATCGGTCGGGTTTCAATCCTGGGTTAGGAAGCGACCGGAGTCTAAGCTGTACTAATGAGCTGTAATACAGCGAAACAGATCTGTCTGCGGATGACTATATATATATATATATATATATATATATATATATATATATATATATATATATTTTAATCATATCACCCCGAGCAAGGCGGTAACGCCACTGAAGCACAGGGGGCTACATAGGAGTGTAAAGATTGGAAAAGAGAAAGCCGGAGACCACATCCTAAACAAGGAACAAGGGATGAGCCACTTCACCTGTTCAATAGACGTGGGTGGAGTGTGAACCGGGCGATAGTGTACTCTATCTTGAAACTCCAATTGAAAAGAAAAGAAAAGAGTGAAAAGATTGGAAAAGAGAAAGCCGGAAACCACATCCTAAACAAAGAACAAGGGATGAGCCTCTTCACCTGTTCAATAGACGTGGGTGGAGTGTACAGCTCTGTTCATACATTGAGCACAGTTTTATTAACACCTGAATAATAATACTATACATATGACCACCCTTATATGCATATTTATTAATTCAGGTAACTCCGTTTCTTTTTTAATATATATTTATTCATTATTTTTTTATTTCGTTCATTCTAACCTGTTCAATCGCACTCTCTCAAATGCATAAGCATATGCATGAACAATGATTAAAATGAAAAATACAATGTTTCTTGAATTCTTTAAACTTCCTGTATTTAAGAACACTAGAGAATCCTCAGACCCCTTTAATCATCGCCCTATCAGCCTTCTACCGATTTTTGGCAAATATTCGAGACTATTATCAATGCTGAATTGGTTCAACATCTATCAGCCCACAGCCTCTTTTCCGATAAACAGTATGGCTTTCGCTAGGTCTACTGCTGATATGCTAACGACCATCACAGAGTATATATACCAAGCTCTCGATAAGAACAGCAAAGCTCGAGCTGAGACCCCGGATATCTCCATTTGACAGAGTTTGGCACGCTGGCCTTTTGTGCAAGCTACGTGGCTATGGTATAATTGGACGCTTGTTTGATCTATCCAATCCTTCCTATCAAATCGCGTCATGAAGGTAGTTTTGAATGGGCATATTTTCTTATCTTATACGAATGCAGGTGTCCTTTAAGGCACTATTCTAGGTCTTATGCTTTTTCTGATCTTCATCAACGATCTCCCTAATGTAATCATATCCTGCCTCGATAAGAAATCTGACAAAGCAAACCTCGCTGCAGATCTTGAAAAGGACCTCCAGTCTGTTGTGGACAAGAGTAAGAAATGGCTCGTAAATTGTAATGCTTCCAAAACGAAGCTTCTATTCTTTAACCACCATAGCTAAATCTACTGCTCAGAAGGCCGGGTCACTGTATCAGTCCAGGAAGTTTTTCTCGTCTGAATATGCAAATCTACCATCCACCCGTGCATTGAATACTGCTATTACATCTATTCAGGCGCTCCTGCTATTCATCTCTGGATTCTTGACAAAATCCAACAAAGAATCTGCAATGTAATCGATCCTGACTTGGTAGCTCGACTCCAGTCATCTTCTCACCAACGTAATGTGGCTACCCTATGTCTCTTCTACAAATACTTTCACTGCTTCTGCTTTGACAAGCTTGGCTCCCTGGTGCCCCCTCTGCATGAATTTACTTGAGCTACTAGACTTGCAACTAGTGAAACCAGTGAAACCAATCAAATGTAGCCGCAACTTCTACTCTACCAGCTTCTTTTCTCACACTTCCCGCCTGTGAAACTCCTTCCTATATTTGCTTCCCTGATAGCTACAATCTACAAGAGTTTAAATGCAATGTCAATTACCATCTCTCATCGCCTTGACTTCCATCCTTTCTCCGACACCCATTGTATCTTGTTTTTCTCCCTTTCCACTCTACTCTCACGCAGCTCTCTTCACACCAGTGTTCTCATCCTCCTCTTACCGATTCTCAGACTGTTCCTCTTTCTCTTTACACTTTGACTTCTCTTATGTAATCTCCTGTGCACCAGTGGCAGTACTGCCTTGCTTTGAAAGCGAAATGATTACAAAAAAAAATTCCCTTTGAAAGATAACGTTTTCATCGTTCTTAAACAAATGTCGATTTTCATACGCGTCCGTAAACAGTAAACACCTTTTGCTTTAGAAACAGAAAGCATTTATACTTTATACATATTTTTTTCTGAAGAAGTATATTTTTCTTTTGAAATTATTTTAGGATCTTCACCCGAATCAAAGGATAATTCGTCACCACCGGGAAGTCATCTCCCCTTTCTGCTCATGTATTTTTTTTTTTATCCTTCTCTTCGTCGAGGAAATTAAGCAAAAATTAATTTAATCTCGAGAATTTATTCGACAAAAAGGAAACTAGACATGAGAAAAAACAATATAAATTAATTATTTTGGGGGTTTTTTCCAACATTTTTTTCCAAAATATCAGGACAGACGTTTTTTTTTTATTAAAAAAAAAAAGAGCAAAAAAGTAAAAAAAAAAAAGGTACGTACAATCGGTAATTTATTTTTTTAAGTCGATTTTTTAAATTTATTTGGTTAATTTTCATGTAAAAAAGTTACTTGTTGTATTATTGATTAGATAGATACTGATTTTAATTTTTAATTTTAACCTTTTTAATGACTCCTGTTCTGTTGGCTAAAATCTTCTATATTGGAAGTTAAGTAATTAATAGATCAAAAGAAAACTACTTGGCGTAAAAAAAAAGATATTCACCATTTTAAAAGGATTTAAGACGATCTTTTTTAATTTTTAAAAATGTCATCTGGCTCATTTTGTTTTGCTTTAAACCATCATGAATCGAAATTTTAATATTTAAAGAGAAAGGGATCTTACGTTTTTGGGGTAAACTTTTTAGTTTTTACCGTAAAAAAGAAAAAAGAAAAAGAAATAAAGCTCGTTTGGATGAAAAAAAAAAAGACCGTAAGTGCGAGTTTTCAATCTTTTCATCATTTTTTTTTATAGGATGCGCACTATACACAACACACGTAATTTTTTAAATCTATTTTTTTCTTTTTTAGTGACCGATTATTACCGATTATTACACTTTCAAGAGGAGTTAAAAAATTAATTCAAAACAAAACAAAAAAGAGGGGTCGCACAGTAGGCGTATTACACGATATGAGTAAAATTATACATTAAAAATGAAAAAACATTCTTGAAGCTTTTAAAAGTTTTAATTGCAATTTAGGTACTTCCGCCAATTCGCTGAAAAAACACTGAGACTAAAAAGAGTTAAAAAGAGTATGAAGAAAAAAGGCCCCAAACTTAAAAATAAAAACAAAGTTTTTCTGTTTTTTTTTTTTTCATTATTTTTTAATTTTCTCTCCAACTTTAAAATTTTGATAATAAATCTTTTTTTTTTTTTTTTTTTGTCAGCCAATTGACCAAATTTTTACTTTACTTACTTGGGTTACTCAGGTTTTTTTTCCGGTGAAAAACACATTATTAATTTGGAAATTCTTGCAAAAATCAAATAATTGTCGGATTTTAAGGAAATTTTCAGGATTTATTCACAAATGAAGGAAGATTATTTCTTAAATTATTATTTCTAGAAATACTTGGTAAAAATATTTTTTTACATTTATTACCCCACCTCACACACCATTTACGTAATTTCATGAAATTTCAAGAAATTAAATTCCGTTTCGAAAACTTGTTTTATTAGGTAAATGCGGGACTCTTAGGGAATGCAAACCATCTTTTTTTTCAAACAGCATTTTTTTCTGAAATTCTGCGCCAAACAGTAAAATAAAAAATGCAATAAAAAACTATGACATTATTTTAATTAGATAAACTTTTTAAGGACATCTGAAAAAAAGTTTTTTGATGAATAATTAATATTGAATTTTTACCAGAATTATTTTCAGTTTCCTTTTTTAAAAAAAACAAAGACATAAGAAACAATATTCAGAAGTTTCAAGGTTTGCAGTTCTTACAATAGTGCAGAAAATCGATAATATATATATATATATAAGGCAAGATGTTTGTGTGTGTCTGTTTATCTGCCTGTATGTCTGTATTTTTTTCAGCCCTTTTATTTTAGTTTTTGCTTTGGGTTTGGCTCTAAGTAGGTATAATTGTAGTTCTTAGTCTCAGCCATGATACCATTTACTCAGAGGACTTATTTAGCCTTCAAAATTCAGTTTACAATGAAAAAACTTATTTGATATCAATACCAGGAAATCAAAATTTGACTTACATCCATTCATTTTTCTTTCAGTCTACAGTTTCGCTTTAACTGTAAACAACTATTGCTTTTTAGGCTTTCGTGCTAATGTCCAAAAAGCCTGAGCTCCAGGACTATGGATTAGTTTTAAAGCTTTCATTACACCCGAGCAATGTCGAGCTATACTGCTAGTAAGGTATAAATCTAATGCTAATATATATTTGTTAATTTTTTTTGCTGTTCCCTAAGAGATATTTTTTATGTTCCATAAAACATCAGGACCATATTCAGAAGCAGCTCCACTCTACAAAGTAATCTCTGCTGAGTAAAGACCTGCGTGTACTGCATTCCTGTGTGGCAAAAAATATAAAGGTGAAACAAGTTGCACTCTGAAAGGCTGCAGGAACATCAAAAAGCCATAGTGAGGGGTGAGACAATGAAATTGGGCATGGCTGATCATGTATAGAGGGAAAAGTGTAGTCATCAACCCCTGTGGAATGAAGTGAAAATACTGGATAAGGAAAAACACTGGAAAGTTAAATGCTTAAAATAATCTGCTAGGTTATGAAGGCTTCTTTCATAAGCTTAGTATAGAAATAAATACAATAAAAGATCTACTAATTGCAGTTGCAACTATAATCCTCAGGCAGATTTTTTTTTTTTTTTTTAATCATCTCACCCCAAGCAAGGCATTCCACTGCCACTATTGCGCATGGGGCTACATAGGGGAAGGTAAAGAGAAGGAGTGGATAGACATAGGGAATGTCAGGAGAAAGGTGATAGATGAGTAAGGATAGCGAGGATGAGTGTCGGGCAGATGGGAAGAGTGTTTGATAGAATGGGAGCAGGTTAGTGTGTTAGGAGGTGTCTATTGACCTTACATTTAAACTCCTGGAGATTGTAGCCGTCGGGGAAGCAATCGTTTGGAAGAGAATTCCACAGTCGGGAAGTGCGAGGAAAGAAACTGTTGGAGTAGATTAGGTTTAAAATTCACTTTAGCAAATTGTCCTAATGTTAAGCCTTGGGTTAAAGTGATTGTTAGTTCAATCTCTGGGTGAGGCATTATGTACTTGCACTCAGTGGGAATGCATGAGCAATAACTGAGCTGTACTAAAAAAATAAGGATTACCTACCATGGATTAAATAAATAATTCAGTTCAAAATTCCTCGTTGTTTATCAAGATTGATGTGGAAGATTAGAGCGCACAATGTCTGAAACTTTATCATTATTATTTTTTTTTTTAATCATTCCACCCCGAGGAAGGCGGTAAATCCACTGATGTGCAGGGGGCTACGTAAGAGTGAAAAGATTGGAAAAGAGAAAGCTGGAAACCACATCCTAAACAGGAACAAGGGATGAGCCTCTTCACCTGTTCAATAGATGTGGGTGGAGTGTGAACCGGCGATAGTTCAGTCTATCTACTCCAATTGAAAAAAAGAAAAAAAGAAAAGAGTGAAAAGATTGGAAAAGAGAAAGCCGGAAGCCACATCCTAAACAGGGAACAAGGGATGAGCCTCTTCACCTGTTCAATAGATGTGGGTGGAGTGTGAACCGGGCGATAGTTCAGTCTATCTACTCCAATTGAAAAAAAAGAAAAAAAGAAAAGAGTGAAAAGATTGGAAAAGAGAAAGCGGAAGCCACATCCTAAACAGGGAACAAGGGATGAGCCTCTTCACCTGTTCAATAGATGTGGGAGGAGTGTGAACTGGGCGATAGTTTAGTCTATCTACTCCAATTGAAAAAAAAGAAAAAAAGAAAAGAGTGAAAAGATTGGAAAAGAGAAAGCCGGAAGCCACATCCTAAACAGGGAACAAGGGATGAGCCTCTTCACCTGTTCAATAGATGTGGGTGGAGTGTGAACCGGGCGATAGTTCAGTCTATCTACTCCAATTGAAAAAAAAGAAAAAAAGAAAAGAGTGAAAAGATTGGAAAAGAGAAAGCCGGAAGCCACATCCTAAACAGGGAACAAGGGATGAGCCTCTTCACCTGTTCAATAGATGTGGGTGGAGTGTGAACCGGGCGATAGTTCAGTCTATCTACTCCAATTGAAAAAAAAGAAAAAAAGAAAAGAGTGAAAAGATTGGAAAAGAGAAAGCCGGAAGCCACATCCTAAACAGGGAACAAGGGATGAGCCTCTTCACCTGTTCAATAGATGTGGGAGGAGTGTGAACCGGGCGATAGTTTAGTCTATCTACTCCAATTGAAAAAAAAAGAAAAAAAAGAAAAGAGTGAAAAGATTGGAAAAGAGAAAGCCGGAAGCCACATCCTAAACAGGGAACAAGGGATGAGCCTCTTCACCTGTTCAATAGATGTGGGTGGAGTGTGAACCGGGCGATAGTTATAACAGAATCAAAGATGCTGACAATAGCCTGAATATAAATCGTGTAAATAAAACTTTGTTCTTATAAAATTTTGGGGATATTTTCATCATTTTTGCAAATAAATTGCTGTGTGATTTTTTTTTTCTGTTTTTTTAGGAATTTTTTAAAAAGTGCATCTTATATATACCATCAAATATGATAATCGATAATCGTATACAATTTAACTTTAGATATTCTTTTAGTGTTGTGTGATTGGCACAGTGACCAAATATAAACATTTTTTCATATTACTATAAATTAAGGACACTAGTTCATGAGTATATAACAAAAATATGTTTTATGGGTTACGTCTTGAAGGCTGTCACAATGCGTTGAGTAAAATAAAGGAAGGTAAAGAAGTGTTTGGGTATTACCTATTTATTAAACATTAATATTTCAAGATCAAAATCTCATCTTCAGAATGGCAGAGAAGCTTTTGTCTGTCCTGGTTTCTTCACAGCCTCTCTAAGAATGGCTGTTCCGGGTTGTCCACTGCTGCTATCCACTGCTGCTGTACGTGTGTGTGTGTGTGTGCATGTGTATGTGTGTGTCTTCTAGCTGCTGTGTGTGTGTGTGTGTGTGTGTGTGTGTGTGTGTGTACGTGTCTGTATTCTAGTTGGGGCCTTTATGGTCTGATGATATCAGTTTCATTACTGTTGTTTTATCTATCTGATTAATCTGGTGGCGTGTGAGTGTCTGTGACCGTGTCATGTGTGCGTGTCTATGTGCACGTGGTTATTGTAATTTATTCGATTGAATTTTATGAAAATTAATAAGGTATTCAGTTTGCTATATAAATTCATTTTAAATTGATCCCCCACCCATGGAACCCCCAAAATATGCTCCTGCCACATTATTTGTTTTTTCATATATTACTATCGATTAAGTACTTCAGATAAGGAATTTAAAAAAAAGTTATTCTTTTAAAATTTAAGAAATCACATGGTATGAGCATATTTTGTTTTGGTTTCTATAAGGGTATGGTCAATTTACAATAAATTTATATAGTAAACATGACCTGTTATTAAATTTTCAAAATTTACAGATTTTTTTAATTTTTTTATTTTGCTATTTGTAATTTGGAATGTTTAATCTATAATAATATGAAAAAGTAATGAATTTCGTTATTTGTAAATTGGAATGCTTAATCAATAATAATATGAAAAAATTGAAAAAATTATTACTGGTTGCATTATCTATTTACAACTTCATCAATATTTTGACTGAAAACAAAGTTTAAGATCTCAAATTGTTTTGTTATTTCAGGAATATTTGGCATAAAGTGCATTGGCTGTTCTGAATTATCAGTGAGAACTACGAGTAGAAAATAAACTCATCATCAGTCTCATGACTGGGTGTGGTCTTAGGGTTACCGAGCACCTGACCATCTCCCTCTATACATCTTTGTTACATGCCAACATCTCAATCTCTGTGAAGACTCTTCCAGTCTAACTCAGTGATGTTGTCAACACATTTTCCCTTTTATATGCCTCTGTTGCTTTTACCCTAAATGGAACCTTGTAGGATTGCAGCAGAAAAATTGTTGGCCCTCGTTATGTGTCCTTACCATTACAACTTTCTCCTTTTGACAGTGGGTTTGGACTCTCTCAGTGGTTTCCTTTTTATTTGATGGTATGTGATATGGTGTACATAAGAGATACTTGGGATGGGTCTGTAAGCATCTCACTTGTATTCTTTAATATTTTAACATTAATATCCTACATTTGCAGACATGCAGAAAGCTTGAGAAAGCCAAAACAAGCACCAGTCTGATCTTTGATTTTTGGCAGATGCTCTTCTTTTTCCAGACAGTGTTTAATTTTATGACAGCTGCCATTGTTTGTGCTGCTTTTGAAGTGCTATTCTTTTACTGATAATTTGAATTGTCTCACTACTAGTTCCTGAACTGACACCCATTCTCATTGTTAAGTTGAACAAATTAATAAAACACCTACCCAGTCTTCATTAAAGGTATGGAAATGAGTGATATAGCAATGGTTAGATCTGGGAGTGTTGGTGCTAAAGTTTCTAACATTTTTGAGAACAGGACTAGAACTAAGAAAAAATCCTTGCGATGTAACGTGTGTTTGAAAGAGTTTGACAGAAAATTTGATCTTGTAAGGCATATCAAAATTCACACAGGTGAAAGACCATTCCACTGTGAAATTTGTAAATCAATGTTTTCAGAAAACTCAAGTTTAAGAATACATATGTTTATTCATACTGGAGATAAACCATACAAATGTGAGATTTGTGGATCAAAATTTTCCAGAAATTCGAGTTTGCGTAAACATATCAGAACACACACTGGAGAAAAACCATACCACTGTGAAATTTGTGGATTAAAATTTTCACAAAACTCAATTTTATGCCGACACATGTTGACACACACAGGAGAAAAACCATTTAGATGTGAGGTTTGTGGTACACATTTTTCAAGAAATTCAAATTTGAAGACACATATGCGAATTCATGTGGGAGAAAAACCTTATCACTGTGACCTTTGCGGGTCCAAATTTTCACAAAATGCAAGCTTGCAAAGGCACATGCATTCACACACTGGAGAAAAACCCTTTGAATGTGATATTTGTGAATCCCGATTTTCAAGAGATTCAAGTCTGAAGACACATATGCGAACACATTCTGGAGAAAAGCCTTACCACTGTGACGTTTGTGGAGCACAATTTTCACAAAATTCAAATTTAAGAACACATATGCATACACACACAGGAGAAAAAACTTTTCAGTGTGAAGTTTGTGGGTCAAAGTTTTCAGTTTGTTCGAGCCTGAAAAGACACATGAGACGACACACTGGAGAAAAACCTTTCCGGTGTGATGTTTGTGGCTCCAATTTCTCACAGAGTTCATCTTTGAGAGTGCACAAAAAGAAACACAGTGAAGAAAACTCTCTGCATGCATGAATTTAGTGGTTCCATTTATGTTTTGGATATGCAGGTAGGGGAATGGTTAACAACTTGGAAAGAGGAATTGGTGAGCCAAGTTCAAATTTTGGTTGAGTTTGTTACATTCGCATTTGCCCAAATGGACTTGGGAAAGGTTTGAATCCATCTCTTCACTTACCACTTATGGGTTAACTAACAGACTAGACTGTCCCTCTAGCTATAGTTGGCAACCAGTATAGGAGAAGAAAATCTCTAAATTTACAACCATAATACTTAACCACCTGAAGCTGTACAAATATTTAACATGAGGTGTAAATACTATGACTGTAAAGCAAAAACTCTGGAGAGCATTTATCCATAATGCTATTGACACTAATAGACATTGGGGTTCAATGATGGTGTCATTCCTATTGTTTTTAATCAATTCACCCCAAGCAAGATGATAATGCCACTAAGATGCAAGGGACTATAAGAAATGAAGGAGAATAAAAAAAGGCTATAGAAGAAACTGGAAACCCAATCCTAAACAGGAAACGAAAGATAAACATCTACTCTTGATCTAAAGACGGTTCAAAGGTGTGTAAACAGGGCAATAGGTAAACCTATTTACTCCTATTCAGGAAAAAAATAAACAGGTAGAAACGTTAGGAGGAATCAGAATGCCAACCATAAACAGAAAACAAGGAATAAACTGCTACAGTCAGTTAAGTGCCATACTTGAAACACGCTTGGGTGATCATGTCTCGAAAGAGACATGACTGACTGGGCAGAAGATTATCCTGCAGTAGTTTGCCATTGCTTTCTGCGGTAGACTGGTTGCTAGCCAAGGCTATAGAACCCAATCTGTCCTGTTATTTAACCCATAACTGGAAGGAAGAGATGGATTAATACCTTTACACCTGTTCAAAAAACTGGAGAAGAGTGAAGCGGATGATAGGCAGGTATATCCATTCCTGTTTTGTTGCTTCATGATATAAAAATATGCAAGTTTATATGAAGTTTGAAATGTTAAGAAAATGTCAAGTTCTTATTTAAACATAGAGATTTTGATGCCTTCATGTACAATTTTTTTTACTGATATTTATAAGCTAAGAATAAAACAATGGAGTTTGTTCAAAGAGAAATAGTATCATTGAAATCCAGATATTATTTACAGTACTGTGTAAAGGACAAAATGAAGACAAGGTGCAAATTTCCAAAAGGGGATGTTAATGTTGTTTTGCACTTAATTAAGATGAAATGAAAATATGACTTTGATGAGTGGGGGGGTATTAATAGCTTAATTAGTGCCTTTCATAATGATTACACAATCCTACAAAAATTGTTGTTTGAAATGGTATATGTGATGTTTTGGTTATTGGTTTTTAAACAAGTTTGGGGTGCTGAATCCAAAGATGTGCATTGAAGTGCAGTGGATATTGGCTCAGAATAAGAAATCAGAAAGCTGAGTTTGAATTCTAGTTGAATTCATTGCATTCACTTACACACAAATACCCTTGAGAAGGGTATGAATCCGTCTCTTTTTCCTTCCAGTTATGGTTTGAATAACAAGACAGATTGGCAGCTATAGCATTAGTTGGCAATCTGTCTACCACAAAAATAAACCTTCTGCAAAAAATCTTCTGCCTCATCAGTCATGTCTCTTTCAAGATACGATCGCCCAAGCATGTATTGCATAAAGCACTTAACTGACTGACAGTTAACAAGTAAAAATGAACTTGATTTTTTCACTCAAATTTAACTAAGAAAAAGTAACAAACAGATAAACATACCTGCAATAAGACAGAGTTCAAAGGATGTTTTTTTCCCATGACTCTGCTTTATCAATTAACTTCACTCTTCAGCAATGTTTATTGTTTTAAAAAGTGATGATAAAATTGTATTAAACCTAAACATATGAAAGTGAATTTATACAATTTTTTTGAGTGTTTACAACAAAAATATTAAATAAATATGAAAACAATTTTTATTCATAAATTTATAAAACTTTTCTAAATTATTAAAATTTATGTGAACAGACCATAAGAAAATTCTTATTATTTTCTATTTTATAAAGTTTGAATCGATTGGTAATTTGACAGTTTTACAAAGCATTCAATAAATATCATAAATAGTGTAAATAATATAATAAAAGAATAAATCATCATCATCATCATCATCATTTATCCATCACACCCAGATGGTGCATAGGCAGCAATCATCATCATCATCATCATTTATCCATCACACCCAGATGGTGCATAGGGCAGCAATCATCATCATCATCATCATCATCATTTATCCATCACACCCAGATGGTGCATAGGGCAGCAATCATCATCATCATCATCATCATTTATCCATCACACCCAGATGGTGCATAGGGCAGCAATCATCATCATCATCATCATCATCATTTATCCATCACACCCAGATGGTGCATAGGGCAGCAATCATCATCATCATCATCATCATCATCTATCCATCACACCCAGATGGTGCATAGGGCAGCAATCATCATCATCATCATCATCATCATTTATCCATCACACCCAGATGGTGCATAGGGCAGCAATCATCATCATCATCATCATTTATCCATCACACCCAGATGGTGCATAGGGCAGCAATCATCATCATCATCATCATCATTTATCCATCACACCCAGATGGTGCATAGGGCAGCAATCATCATCATCATCATCATTTATCCATCACACCCAGATGGTGCATAGGGCAGCAATCATCATCATCATCATCATCATCATTTATCCATCACACCCAGATGGTGCATAGGGCAGCAATCATCATCATCATCATTTATCCATCACACCCAGATGGTGCATAGGGCAGCAATCATCATCATCATCATCATCATTTATTCATCACACCCAGATGGTGCATAGGGCAGCAATCATCATCATCATCATCATTTATTCATCACACCCAGATGGTGCATATGGCAGCAACTTTTTGTTGCTGTTTCTGTAACAAACTGTTTTTTACGGGGCAGGGTTGTTAGCCCTGCACCCAACCCCCAAACCTGGAGGATCGGTGGACCATTCTTGGTCCTTAAATTTACAGCACCTGGTATTTCCAAATGGTCACTCATTTAAATACTGACCAGGCTCGATGTTGCTTAACTTCGGTGATCAGAGAGGAACCGGTGTATTCAACACGATATAGCCGTAGACAAAAGAATAAATAGTGTTTATTGTTTTTGTTATAAATTCTCAAGAATAAAGAAAATCTATAAATTCACTTTCGTATCAATAAACATTGCCGAAGAGTGAAAGTAGTTAATAAAGCAGAACCATGGGGGAAAAAAAACCATTCTTTTGTCACCTTATTGTGGGTACATTTATCCATGTATGCCGAAAAAGTACAAGCTGGATTCCATCACAAAATGTGTAGGCCATTGTTACCAAAGGAAAATTTGTGGCATTTATTGATAGCAAAAGACTACCATTCAGAAATTGTATCTAAACTTATTTTTAAATGGAACTTTGTCTGTGTGTGTGTGTGTGTCTGTTACCTATAGATTCCGAATTGGCTGAACCGATTTTCTTGAAAATTTACACAGTTGTACTATAAGCATCTGCAAGTGTTCTTAGCTAGGTTTTGTGTCGAGATACCCCAGATAAATATCGATAATCGAAAAAAGCAGGTTATAGAAGAAGTGGTCCGAATTTAATCAATTTTGATACACTCATAGACAAAGACATAAGAAACAATATTCAGAAGTTTCAAGGTTGCAGTTCTTACAATAGTGCAGAAAATTTGATATCGATACCAGGAAATCAAAATTTGACTTACATCCATTCATTTTTCTTTCAGTCTACGATTTCGCTTTAACTGGAAACAACTATTGCTTTTTAGTCTTTCGTACCAACGTCCAAAGAGTCTGAGCTCCAGGACCATGGATTAGTTTTAAAGTTTTCATGACACCCGAGCAATGCCGGGCTATACTGCTAGTGAGAGAATAAGTTCAAGGAACTTGTTATTTGAATTCAAATTTTGTAGAATCAGATGAAAAGAAATTTCACTTGGATGAACACCAATAGAGAAAAGAGGGACAAGGAAACCATCCAGTAAAATACCCCCTGGTAGAGATAGATTCTTAAGGAATCGGGGAGAAAATCAAATTGCAGCTTTGTGTCTGATTGGTCAAACAGCATTGGCACTGAATCTGACCGATAAAAAAAAAAGTTTTTTATTAAAAATAATGAATCATAATACAAATAAAAATGAATTAATTATTTTTTTAGATATATTTTTTATTTTTAACTGTTTTTGCATAAGCCTATTGTGCTTGTCTATGCCTTCTTGGTTTGCATGACCATTGCACCCTGCCAATCCAGTATAAATAATGGACTGTTCTGTTGATTGGGTGGAAAGACAAAAGGTTTATCAGAGATTCTACATGGTTTCATTGAAAGAAAGAAAGAAGATTTTAACATCTCTTTCCGATACCACATAAATAATGGACTATTCCATTTTGATCACATGGAAAGACAAAAGGCTTAGCAGATGCTACTTGGTTTAAGTGAAAAAAAAAAATGAAGATAAAAGTGTTAACATCTCCTGCTAATACCGCACAAGTAATAAACTGTTCTGTTGTGATCACATGGAAAGACTAAAGATATCAAAGATTCTTACTGGTTTCAGTGGGAAAATGAAAAAGATATGGGAAGATAGAAATGTTTTTAACATTGTTTTCAGTGAAATAGAAAAAGTTGTCAATTTCAAATTTTTTCATTTGTACCCACTTCTTAGGATAATTCATTGTTATTGCAATGTCATCA
The DNA here is from genome assembly GCA_037127315.1 of Ascarosepion bandense. NCBI lineage: Eukaryota > Metazoa > Mollusca > Cephalopoda > Sepiida > Sepiidae > Ascarosepion > Ascarosepion bandense. The sequence goes on along the minus strand of JBBBDQ010001586.1, from coordinate 4,185,208 downwards.
TAATTGTGCTTGTCCCCATCTTCATCAGTTTGCACGGTGATTACACCTTGCCAATGCCTAAAAAATAATAGACTATTCCATTTTGATAGTATGTGAAGAGAAAAGACATCATGCTACTTGGTTTCATTGAGAAAATAAAAGAAAGACAAAAAGATACTAGCTTTTAATGTTTGACAGTTTCCATTTCACTGAAACAATTTAAAATTTGTACCTCCCTACTTCTTAAAATAATGACCAGTATTCATATTTATGATTGTTATTGCAATATTTAGTTAAAGTTGTTGAGTTCAAATATTTAATGCTGTGATACGGAAATTTCTATGGATATTTTATTGTCATAAAACTTGCCATGAACTTATTCAATCATTAACATAAGAATGAAGATTTATCAAAAATTTGAAATAAAAAAAACCATTAAATTTTCACAGGTTAAAACTAATTTTTTATTATACTTGTAAACATGTATTAGGTTCACTTAAGAATGAAGATTCATCAGAAATTTGAAATAGGAAAACCGTTAAATTTTCACAGGTTAAAACTAATTTTTTATTATATTTATAAACATGTATTAGGTTCACTTAAGAATGAAGATTCATCAGAAATTTGAAATAGGAAAACCGTTAAATTTTCACAGGTTAAAACTAATTTTTTATTATATTTATAAACATGTATTAGGTTCACTTAAGAATAAAGATTCATCAGAAATTTGAAATAGGAAAACCGTTAAATTTTCACAGGTTAAAACTAATTTTTTATTATATTTATAAACATGTATTAGGTTCACTTAAGAATAAAGATTCATCAGAAATTTGAAATAGGAAAACCGTTAAATTTTCACAGGTTAAAACTAATTTTTTATTATATTTATAAACATGTATTAGGTTCACTTAAGAATGAAGATTCATCAGAAATTTGAAATAAAAAAACCATTAAATTTTCACAGGTTAAAACTAATTTTTTATTATATTTGTAAACATGCATTAGATTCACTTCACTCGGCTTTTGACTGACAAGTCAATGACTGCCGCATGTGTCTCCAGTCTTTTTCATGTTGACATGCACCAAAAATCAAGAAATGCCCATTGCGTGCTCACATGGAAACAAAAGAAATGAGAACCAAACCCCTGTTACTAATATATTTAAGATTTTTATTCAGGGCTTTGTTTACTTGATCTGTGTTGGTAGATGAGTAGATAGGTAGGTAGATGGATGACACTTGGAATATCTTGCTATCCAATTAACAGATCAGTTCACGCCTTTGATTCTTCCTCCTACAAACTCTCCACCCATCCCAACCTCATGATATGTGGCATGTAACATGAACAGATGGCATCAGAACTACCTGAAAGACAGTCTGTACGCCACCAAGTGTGGACCAGAACTTGCTTAAATCCCAATGGTCACTGTTAATAGGGACTAGCAATCAGAAATGATCACCGTCCAGTTTGCCGTTGCTTGACCACCGATGTTTTGATTTATTTGTTCTTTTGTTCCTTTTTAATAAAGTGGCTTGGGTGTCACTTAGAAAACCCAACTTCAAAGAGTTTATCTGCCAGTCATAAAACATGAAACATTTGAGATTGAGATAAAATCTCAAACCTTATACCTCTATTTGGGTATCTTGATAGCATTACATCTTTAGTTTTAATGTACTTTATTCCACACATTTACTTTGCAGCATTTAATACTGTTGTGAATTGGTAAATAGGATTGTACCTATTTGTATATGTTAAACAGAAGAAATATAAAGTATATAATAAACCAAAAGACAGGCAAGAAGTTGACTACTGATCATGTGTTGTAGAACAACAGAATACTACAGTATGGCATTGCCGATATGATGTTCAACTCACTTGGATGTTTAGACTTGGATCCAGTGTTTTGCATCTCAAGCTAGGGCTAAAACATTGAAAGGCAACCAAACAAGAGGGGAAAGAATGAAATAACTGACCTCTTTCTATTTTCGGCAAGTTGTGAAGCTATAATAAAAATTTCTGATATTCATACCCCAGACAATTTGACATTTGTCGAAATTTGAGAAATTATCAAATGAAATTTACTACCTTAAAAGAAACTTGTCATAGCAGAAATAACCAAATTTTTTTCATTAAACAAGAACAAGATGAATTATGCAATCGAAGATGAGCCTATAGCTGATTGCAGGAATGACTCGGACATGGAAGAAGATGAAATGAGACTAAGATATAGATTCGAAAGAAAGGGACATAAACCTCAAGAGGGTGAGGTGGAAAAAGTTTTAGAAGTTTGACAACACCCAAAAGCATGAAAATTCTCTTCAGTTCAGGGAGGTGTAGAGGATTGGTAAATAGGATTGTACCTATTTGCATGTGTTGAGCAGAACAGATATAAAGTATATAATTAACTAAGAGACAGGTAAGAGGTTGACTACTGATCATGTGTTGTAGAACAACATGAAACAGCAAACACAACAAATTAAGCACGTCCATTATTCAGTGTTACAGGGCAGAAATAGTCAAGTGCACTTCTTCCTTTTATGTGTTGTGCCTTTTCAGGACGTAGGCGATCTTGGCCCTCTACATCTTCCTATCCCGTGTAGCTCTTGTTATTTCTCCTGCTCTAACATTAATTTCCTTAAACCCATCAAGTATGTCATGGGCTGTTTTCCTCTATTTCTCTTTCCATTTATCTGTCCTATGAGTATCACATTCTCTAAGCCCTCCTTCCTCATTACATGTCCCAGAAACTTCCTGTTGTTAAGTATAAGTTTCTTTATTGTTTTTATTCTCTCCAAAACCTGGTCGTTACTTACAGATGAGGTTGTAGAAAATCAAATTTTAAAAATCCTAAAATCCAACCTTCTGTTAAAAAATATTGTCTACTTATTGAAATAATGTATACTCTTAGTATGTATCTTCCCCAGACAAAATTAAAGTGTCATGTTTTGACATTAAGCTACATTGTTCTCTTTTGCAAATCAAATTTTCAATTCTTTAGTTCAACCTAATTCTCCCTTTTGATTGAGCAATATTGACATACCTACAATCATATTGTTTAACTTCCTCCAACCATCACTCCTTAATTTTCTAAATAACCATGAATTCATTTTATATTTTCTAAATAAATCATTTTCACCATTTATATATAAATATCACCTGAAGAAGAACAGTATTATTCTGAAACATTAAAATTTATGTGTAGTGATATAATGCTTTTATAAGCCATTGTAATAACAAAATTACAATATATATATATATATATATATATATATATATATATATATATATATATATAGTTATTGCAAATCACCTGATAACACCACATGGTAGAAACCTAGGTTGTGTAATAACTCATTTACAAATGAAGAATAATCAAAAGTTCTACAATATAATTGTATTGAACACTTTTTAATACAAATGTGCACTGGTCTAATTTTATTATGACCAAAATCTAAGTAATTAAAAACAATGAATCAATATATATATATATATATATATATATATATATATATATATAACATAGTGATGATCCATGTATACTGTTTTAATAATATGTATAGGAAAAACTACTAAAAAGTTCTAAGTTTAAAAATGTATTTTTCTGACAGTATTTATTTATTTCTATTATTATATTTGATATTTCAAACCGCCTTGGCCTTTCATCAGAAACAAATGATTTTAAAATTTACGTTTAAAATTAATTACGTTTCTAATTTAAATATTAAAATCATTTGTTTCTGATGAAAGGCCAAGGACGGTCTAAAATCTCAAATATAATAATAGAAATAAATAAATACTGTCAGAAAAATACATTTTTAAACTTACAACTTTTTAGTAGTTTTCCTATATATATATATATATATATATATATATATATATATATATTAGAAGTAGTACAAACTAATTGATTGGCAGTTCATTATTTGTAGTGATTTACTTTAATAAGAGTGATCGATACTTAGTGGAGCAATATATATGGTTATATTTTTATTATAAATTTATAATAAAAACAGTTTACCGCAATACAAAAGTCGTGTTGCAGTAAACTATGTTTTATGATAAAATTATAATAAAAATATTAATATATATATATATATATATATATATATAATTTTTGGTACTGGTAGAGTATGTGACCTACTTTTTGAATGTGGCTTATGAAACTCTGTCCCAGGTATAGTATGAGGCCTACTTTTTGAATGTAGCCTATGAAACTCTGTCACAAGTATAATATATGGCCTACTTTTTAAAAGTGGCCTACAAAATTCTGTCACTGGTATAGTATGTAGTGGGACATGGTTTAATATCCCACTGATTTAAATTTTTATAGCTTAGGTAAATAACAATGAACACAGACAAATAATGAACGAGAAAAATTCTAGTAATTCATAATAAAAGAACAGACAAAATTTATATTCACAATATATACAAAATGTGAAGCTGAAATTAAAAACTTGCTTGTTAAAAAAGGTTGCTTGAAAATGAGTTCAAATGTGTGAGTAGAAAATGTTGAATGTTTGATTAAATGTTCCTTAGGGTGAATTAAAATGAGTGTGCTGCAGTTTTGCTTGTGTCATATGCCTGCTTCGACTATAACCATTAAGATGATTACACGTCGATTCAGGGATATTTGCATTTCCACATCTATGGACAGATACAAGTTATCTCTCCTAAATCATGACAAATGACAAAGATAAGAAAATGAGATCACTGTTCGATTAATATAATCGAGCTGTAATCTTCCCAGGACTGCTTCAATATCAACACATACGCTGACCAACAATTCAAGGATGAACAACAAGGTAAAATGATTTTTGATATAAGATTTTAATAAGTAACAAAATATTAAAATTAAAAAAAAGAATAAAAGTATGAATAAGAATGTCCAATGACCTGAACCGCAAAACTTATGTTAGGATACCCAACTTAGTCAAAATAACAATTTGCGACAAATATGAACAAATACAGGCAAATACGAATGCAAGAGATTAATACAAAATAAAAATGGGAGAATCATGTAATTATTATTGGCACATATGGTATGGTGTTTGTGGTAATATAATATTTGTGAAAGTGTATGCATTTTCTAACACGGACCTAAGAATATAATAACTTATCTTTATATCAGTTTCTTTTTTGTTTGACTGTCTTTTCTTTTTCTTTCTTTTTCTTTCTTTATACAACTTCAGACTCAATCACGGTCTGCTTGAAATGTATGTAGCTGCGATTTTCTTTACTTTTCTTTCAGTTGACTGTTGTATTTTCAGCATACAAGTATTTCAGCAATATCCGCAATCTTCTTTATTTCTTTCTTCAAACAAGCGTCGTATTTTCAGCACACAAATAATTCTGCAGTTTCTTCTCTTCACTATCTCTTCATCTGCAAGTTATCTTCTCTACATCGCTAGCTTTCCTTCTTGATAAACAATTCGATTTCGTCTTCTTTTTGTTTTAACAAATAAGAATTTATATGCTTGTATTTCTTATTCGGAGTTGCTTAAGATGAATTAGTCAAATTATGCCATTATCTCAAATGCATTTTCCTTTTCATTCATAAGTTAGCAATCATGACTCGTTCATTCAAAGTCTGATCTGCAACTGACTTCCAATCTCTGCTTTCCACGTGACTTGAATTTTTGGCACGGACTTTACCTCCTGCTGCTTCATGACCTCATGTCTAGTCTCTGTCTATTTCCTGTCTAGACATTTGTTACTAAGGGTATCTGGGTCAACCAACCTTGACCTGCTATCCCAAAACTGACTTTAGGCTCCCACATGACCATCTCTTTGTTACCATTCGGAGACCAATCTCAATATATGTGTGTGTGTGTGTGTGTGTGTGTGTGTGTGTGTGTGTGTGTGTGTGTGTGTGTGTGGCTATCTATATCCATAACAATTGTTTATTAAATGTTACTTAACTTGACAAAATTTAACTGTTTGTATTTGCGTGGACTTCTGTAACAGTTGGTTGATGTTCAAATTCTCACTTAATTTTGTGAGATTGAGTGAATAAGAGTTGAAGTAAATATCTGAGAAAAAGGTGAAAAATAAATTTCTGACTTGAGTATTAAGGATCGTGCCGCATGGTGAACGAAATGGGTGATTGTGCTTCTGTTTATTACATGGTGACTTGTGTAGACATCTGCTTTCTGGCCCAAAGTGAAAGTTCTCGCTAATTTTCTTCTTTTTATGCAAGTCAAGTTAATCAAAACGAAGGTTGAAATTTTCGGCACAAAATTAATCTAAACACATTCCCAAACATGTTCTCACGTGTGCTCTGTCTATTACCAATCAGCGAAGACTAATGCAAACTTTCAACTTTACGTTTTTCAATCCAGTGTGGGAGTATAGGATACAAAATCCTATATTTTACAGCAAATAGCTAAAGACTAAAAAAGTAGGACACAACCACACACAAAATCAGATCAGAACCACTAAAAACAAATTGTTGTACTAATTACTTAAAACATAGAATCCAAAATAAATTAAATGATTCTGGTAGCTGAGTGGACAAAAAAAAAAGCCATATGAACTTTCAGTGACCTGTTTATGGTTCTTGGTGCAAAAAAAAAATGTTTTCATTTGAAGCTGATCATGTCATTGAATTAGCTATTTATGCACATTTTCAGTGTTAGTCTGTCAGTCAGAGAGCCAGCTAGATAGTAAAGAGACAACACAGAGGCAACAACAACTAGACACTTCATCTGATTCCTCAAAAATAACATCTGATAAGTAAAGTTTTTTTCTGATGATTCATTTCTCCGGTTTTTCCAACACAATCACATTTTGCTTAAACTACTATCAACAAAAACACACACATATACGTCCTTGTAAACTGACCTTTCACAGCAAGAGGCAAAAGAAAAAACAAATGAACTCTGAACTTTTGGACTTGGAAGAAAAAATACCAATTTGTTTGTTTTATGTCAGTCAGTTAAGTACCATATGTGATACATGCTTGGGCGATCATGTCTCGAAAGAGACATGACTGACTGGGCAGAAGATTATCCCACAGTAGGTTACCATTGCTTTCTGTGGTAGACTGGTTGCTTACCAAGGCTATAGAACCCAATCTGTCCTATTATTTAACCCATAACTGGAGGGAAGAGATGGATTAATACCTTTCCCAAGGGTATTTGTGCGTAAGTGAATTCAAAGAGTTCAACTGGAATTCAAACTCAACTCCCCAATTTGTCGTTCCGAGTCGATATCCACTGCACCACAACGCACATTGTTTTATGTATATATATGAAATATGGGCACCTTGGCGTGGTGTTATGGTTAGCAAGCTTGTCTCACTAGAATCATTATAACTGAGTAGTGAGTTCGATCCTCATTGGGTACCCCCTACTTTCGGCCGTATATTACATCTAAGCTACTCTTAGAAAATCACCTTCCTCCAGGTTTGGGGGTGGGGCGCAGGACTAACAACCCAGCCCCATAAAAAACAGTTTGTTACGGAAACAGCAAAAACGCTGCCCTACACACCATTAAGAGTAACGGAAAAGTTTATTTATTTTTTTATTATATGAAATATATGAAGATTCTATCTATTTTTTTACAAAACATTTCTTTTTGTGTTGTTTTTCCTAAAATTTGTGTTCTAGTTGTGGACGGGATACTCAGAATTAAATTTTCCTTTTTAATCCAAGTATTCTGACCACACAAAAGACTCATAAAACATCTACAAAATTCTTGTACACAAGCTTGCTGTAACGGATGCAGGTTACGTACTTCTGCATTTGGTAGCTGGAAATAAATGGCATGGAATTTGAGTGCAATGTCTATTTTGACAAAATATCACTCATTCTTGATTGATTGATTCGTCTTTAACAGCTTATCAAACTCTTTGCAGGCTATTTAAAGCCAAAAGCTTACAGCAACTGGTATCCCCAAGCAGTCACCTATTTATGTACTGACCAGGCTCGACGTTGCTTAACTTTTCTACTCATACAGGAAATGGCGTTTCAAGGATAAACATTCTGTTTGAATTTCTGGGATAAAGAGTTATTATTTACAATATTTGCATGCGACTATTGACTTCATCTTTTGTTGTTTTTATCACCTTTCAAACTGTGTGGCTTCCAACCATCATCGGGTGCTTGTCAATCCGAGCAATTTACAGGAAGCTTTTAACAGAATTCTTTATTTAATTGATGGGAGTAGATTGATCTATTTCTATTGCCCAATGTCTCAGAGTGGTCATCAGACCTGTGGAATAGAGAGAAAATACTGGACAAGGAGAAACACTGGAGAGTTAGATGCCTAAAAGAATCAGCACATATGCTAGGCTATGAGAGCCCAGTTAGTAAGACTAGCATAGAAATAAATACAACATGAAAGCCATTAAAAAAAAAAGACAAATGACAGTAAGTCTTCAATAATATAAAAGAGAACAGCTTCAGTGAGTGCAGTTTAACATCGGCAATACTCATCAATAACAGGCTGGGTTTAAATTCTCCACAGAAATTTGTCCAATGGGTCTATATAGCCTAGTGGATCAAAGTGGTGGTTCATGGACTGGGCAGTATGTATTTCAGATCAGCAAGCAATAAGAGACAAGATATACCTAGACATGGACAGTAGAACGAGAATATGGTTAAATAAAGGGTTCAGTTCAGAATTCCTTTTAGGTTACCCGAATTGACAAACCTGATGAGAACTAGAGAGTGCAGCAGTTGAAACGTTGTGAAAACAACAACAAAAAGATGAAGACAACAGTCCTCTTGTAAATAGTGCAAAGCTAACACACGTTCATCTTTTATCATCGTTTCACCCCAAGGAAGGCAATACTGCCACTGGTGCACAGTGGGTTACAGCCAGTGTCGATTCTATGGAAGTGCGGACAACTGGAGCTAAGCCCCCCAATTTTGGCTGGCCCCTCGATTGCCCCCCCCCTATAAGTTTCAAAAATTTATGAAACTGATCAGTCTGTGATTTTGATCTTCAGCACTTTTTCCTCTGCCGAAACTTACAACAACCAATACTTACAACAGCCGAAACATTGTAAACATGGCAATATTATTTTTTTTTTTTTGACAAAAACAATTGGAGTAAATTGAAATAATGAAATTAAACCAGTGTATTTTGTTTACTGCTGGAGAAATCTGATCTAGGGCAGAAGTTGTACCCATTGAATCTGGTTCATCAGAAGACAATGGAAATGAACAAAATAATTTTTATCAACTAAAAATTGAAATAGAGCTGAGTAAGCTCGAAAGGAAATTTGGAGTTCACATGATTTTGGCTGAAGCAGCCAGAACCCCGTGATAATCACTTGCTTGGCCAAGGGTCGATTATAACCATCCAGGTTTTCTATAGAAACGCGTAGTTATGCTGAAAAAGGGAGTCAGACCACAACCGTATGAGCATGTGATTGAGTAATACTGGGTCTCTCTGATGGAATGGGGTTGCTGACAACTCTGACCAAATAACCTCCTAACCGAAGATGTCTTTGTATGAAAAAGGAAAGTAAGATATATTTTATATTTTACTTACATTTGGGTCTGGTCCTATTGTTTCAGATGGTGACGATGACAGGGAAGAAGAAGAACTGGATTATGAAATGATTATGTGAAACTATTTTTTGTGAAGAAGTTGAATTGAGTGGTTCCTGACAAAGTGATTTATGATTTGAAAAGTTTGTTACCGTTTTTTAAATTTAATAGTTGCCCAAGAACTTTGAGAAGTATCGTCGTCGTAGCAGGCGCACTGAAAAACCACCGAGTATATGAAGCTTAATGTTCATCACCAGCCCAACAACATCGGAATTGCATCATCCGTCATTTGTGCTACTACTTTTGATCAGACACCATGGTCCCAGCATTGTATTTGAAAACAATTGTTTCTGTCAAACATCTGGAGAAAGCTTTTGAAAAGAGAAGAGAGAATTAGCCCGAGCAAGTTTAATGTCATGAAAATTAATGTAAAATGTTGGTCGAAATTCCATTTCCTCGAAAGTGTTAGATTGGTGCACATTGACCAGGATGGAACACCACTATAACTTTAAGCATCACACAGAAATCCTTATCCCTCCATCATCGGGTTAGACTGGTGCACGTTGACCACAACAAGTTAATCACACACACACTCTCTCTTTGTCTAGAATCCAGTATATGGGTTTCTTTTTTTATGTTGACTGCTTTTCTGTAACCCTTTTTCTTTTCTACTATATAAAAGACGTTATCAATGAAACCATTGAATAGTTGTTTGTCCGGCTTTCTGCAAGAATTATTTTTTTGTGCTGCATACTAAATTTCTTAACGCATACTCCCCAGCTGTGTCTACATCTTCAGTCAACCGTGAATGGATTAACAACACTTCTGCTTTCTGGATCAATAATCACAACATGGGCAGAAAGCAGATTTAAACCAGTGGACCAGTCGACTAATCTCCAGATGCACAGGGGATTTACGGCCAACCCCTTTAGTTCAGTTAGGACCAAGTAGACACCTCAACCCAGAGAGGAAGACGCCGGAGGTTGAAGGGCTAGGGAGAAAGTGTTATATGGTTAAGTAGTTCTTTTTTGTGCTTAGTTCATATTTGGAAAGGTTGATGAATTTATCACTTTTGGTTAAAAGAGTGATAGTACCTTTGTATTCAGTTTTTTATAATTTTAAGCCAGTGTTGACCTTCAGATTTATTGGTAATTTCCATGAGTCGATGTGTAATTTCCTCCACTTGGTCTGGGGTAGTTATATCTTTTAGTTTATTGTAGATGTCCTGTTTGCTGCTGTTAAGTGCTTTTAATTTTTCTTTGGCTATTTCAATTTGCCTTCTCACAAGGCTACATTTATAATTCCACGTGTTGATAGTTTGGTGGGCTGCTGGATCATGTAATTTAAATTGTGTGTATTTATTGATGCATGTTTCATTAAATAATATAGACAAGTTTTGTCTATTTATTTTACGTAAATTCTTTTCCTATGGTCTGATAAGCTTAATGGCATTATTCTGAAAGAAGAAAGAAAATCACATTATTGATACATGTTTATTTAATCCTTTCTAAGCTTTCAGCTTACATCAGCCATTATCAAAGTTGACAATTATATTAAGTGTATTAAACAGTTCATGGACGAACAACAGAAGTAGTTTATTTTGTCTGTATGGAAGATTTTCAAAGCAACAATGAACGTGCGTATGGGACACTGAAAGCGAAAGTCGCACTACAGCTTATGACATCGCACATAACCACATGAGAGTGGAGGCAAGAAGTATAAGTATGGAAAGCCATTGCTTCTGTTATAAATTATAGGCATTTATATATATATATATATTATTAATTATTACTTTAGAACATCTACAAACTACCATCATTATTAACTACCTGAGGAAACACTGTCGAAACAAAATGTACAATTTTGTAGTAGCTTGTAGTTTGTACATGTTATAAAGTAATAATTGATAATAAATATTCATTTCTTTATTTTTATATTGAGCACTGTTTTAAATTAATGTTTTGAATGTTGCAATTATTTTCTTTGTTACTTTTTAATTTGGATATATATATATATATATATATATATATATATCCCTACTGTCACGCTTATGGAAAGAGACACTAGTGAGGCAGCTTTGGCTCAGTTCATTCTCTTTATTACCAGTCATGAAAAATCTTGCCACATACTTGCACTTTAACAGTGCCCTATTATTTTATTTTTTTACAATAATTATGTTGTCTAGTAGTGAAGAATATATATATATATATTAACGTGTCTGCTTAAATTTTTCTCATATATATATATATATATATATATATAGAAAAATTTTTCTCATATATATATATATATATATATATATATATATATATGAGAAAAATTTAAGCAGACACGTTATTTCATAGTAAATTGGATGTATGGGCCTATTTCAGGTGAACCATCATCAGCTTCCATCTTTATTGTACAGAAGATTTTACATATATATATATATTTTTTTTTTTCCTAAACATAGAAATATGTGATGGCATAGAACCGTATTGCAAATTTGCGAACTGCGTTTGTTATTTTTGGTAACTATTGCCGTTGCCTAGCGGAGTTTTATGTCAACACAAAATAAAATCATTGTGATGGTGGATGTTATTGTATTACCGTCTTGGTGACTTCTCTGAAGATGGCTCATGTGAGCCGAAAGCTTAGAACCAAATTAATAAAAAATTATCCAAATGTTGGAGAATTTTTGTCTTTATTTTCAACTGAAATTAAAGCCAAAATACGACATTTAGAATGGCTCATGATTAAACATAATAGACATTCATTGTCTCTTATATTTAACAGTATATGTTTAGAAAATTATTTGCTGCCTCGATACACTAAATATACACATGGGTCATCTTCAGAGAGGTTACAGAGACCTTAGCATAAAGTCATCCACCATCAAAGATGATATTATCTTGTGTTGACATAAAAAATTGCTATGCGACGATAACAGTCACTGAATAGCAGACACAGTTCGTAAATTTGTAATGAGGTTCTATGACGTCACATCACATGAGAGAGTGAAATGTTAACAAAACCATGTCTGAATGCAATGTAATGTGTTGTGACTAGACTGGAATGTGATTTTATTGAGTGTGGGTTGCTTTGATTTAATTTAGATGGCCTCCAATATCTGAAGGTTTTTTTAACTGTGTGTATGTGTGAGTAATATTGAGTTATCAGCTAAAATCTGTCTAATATTACATATATGGCTATATTTTTCTAAGAAATGTTAATTGAACTATGATATGATAATTTGAAGAAAGGACAATAAGAAATTTGCCGTTCCATAATGTTTATGTTTAATTTTACAGTGCTCAATACAAAAGTAGAGCTAAGTATTATTTTAATATAATTATTTAATATTTTTGCAACACAGATCAATCACACACATATATACCATAAACAAACACACACACATACATGCTCTAACACACTCATACACACACACACACACACACACACACACACACACACACACACAAAAGCACTTGCTACAATTAATGACAGCAGCAGCGGCCAGGAATGACCATTTGTTGAAAAGCACAGACTCACTCGGACGGATACAAGCTCTTCTGCCATTCTGAAGATGAGATTTTGATCTCAAAATATTAATGTATAATAAATAGGTAATAACTAACAACTTATTTACCTTCCTTTATATTACTAAACGCCTTGTGACAGCTTTCAAGACCTAACAATACACAGAATTTATCGTGTTTAGGAATCATATTTTTACTATGACTCCATCTTTAAGCGATCATTTTTGGAGTGACTAACAGAAATTTTTTTTTCCAAAAGTGAGGGTTTTTTTTTTACTTAAAAGGTATAAATAGCTTCTTGTTAGGTCACCCCAAAAATGATCACTTGAAGATGGAGTCATAGTAAAAATATGATTCCGAAACATGAGAAATTCTGTGTCACAAAAATGTTTAATTAATTAATTATATATATATATATATATATATATTACCAACTACTTATCTGTATATACTCGATATTTCGGCCATCAGAAAAATGAGCGGATCTTGATATATAAAGTCACAAGTTTATTCGCCTGAAGAGAGTCAACTTTGGACTCGAAACACATGTAGTGACACAAATACCATTATGGATACTTAATATATCATACAAAAAGCAAGTAATATCAATAATAATAACAATAAATTTACACTTGAAACAAAACATTCACAGCTTCTTACACTTTTTTTTTCTTCTATACCAATTTCTCTAATTGGAAAAACCCCATTTCTTTTATATATATATATATGTGTGTGTGTGTGTGTGTGTGTGTGTGTGTAGTGTATTTGGGCAACAATCTCTCTTTTATACAGGTTTCATTGAAAATGACAGACAAGGTATTATCATTAAGTTTTTTATATATTCTTTCATGTGTTCATATAATTTTTTTCTTTTCGGAACTCAAATTATATCATAATTGTACAAATCTTTTGTACTTTTGACCACTTTTGGCTATATTTTTAGCCATTATCAGGAATTAATTTTGCTTCCATTATTTTTAATCTTCTTTTGCATGTTGATGATGTTATTATGTATGAGGATATCAACGAGGATATAAAAATAATGGAGGCATTACTAATAAAAAAGAGAAATCCTACACTTAATAACATCAATTATGAACATGGTAACAACGTGCTTACTGTGTTCAGAACATAACATACTCAAGACTCTATATGCACAACTTTCCACATGTTTATTTATAAGTAAAACAAAATTAATTCTTGATAATGGCTAAAAGTATATCTGAAAGTGCTTGAAAGTACAAAAGCTTTAGACAATTCTTATATAATTTGAGTTCCAAAAAGAAAAAAAATTATGCAAACACATGAAAAATTATATAAAAAAACTTAATGATAATACCTTGTCTGTCATTTTGATGTGAAAGAGAATGAAACAAAACTTCAGAAGGAACTGAAAATCCAATCATAAAAAGTAAACAAGAGAAAAACTCTACTCCTGATCAAAAAACCGGGGAAGAGTGTGAACCGAATTTTTAAAAAAAGCATTCTTGAAGGTTTCATTTTAGCTTTGTCATATATTCTGTGTATATAATTTCGCTCAGAAGCGTATTAACATTAAACAAATATTATTAAACAGCAAGATTGCAGGCTGACAAATTTTGAAAAAATAAATAGTTTTGAAAAATCAGTGACAAACGAAATTATTTTTGCATTAAGACAGTTGTTCTCAAGGTCACATTAAATAAATATTATTTTGGGAAAATTAAGAATGCAAAGGACAGGTTTGCTTTGAGGGAATCTAAACTTATTTATAAGTGGAACTTTGTCTGTGTGTGTGTGTGTGTGTGTCCATTACCTATAGACTCCAAAACGGCTGAACCGATTTTCTTGAAAATTTACACAGTTGTACTATAAGCGTCTGCAAGTGTTCTTAGCTAGGTTTTGTGTCAAGGTCAGTCAGTTAAGTGCCATACGTGATACACGCTTGGGCAATTATGTCTCGAAAGAGACATGACTGACTGGGCAGAAGATTATCCCGCAGTAGACTGGTTGCCGACCAAGGCTATAGAACCCAATCTGTCCTGCTATTTAACCCATAACTGGAAGGAAGAGATGGATTAATACCTTTCCCAAGGGTATTTGTGCGTAAGTGAATACAATGGATTCAACTGGAATTCGAACATGGCTCCCCGGTTTCTCATCCCGAGCTGATATCCACTGTACCACAACGCACATCCTGTGTCAAGGTACTTACGATAAATATCGAAAAGTGATCATCGAAAAAATCGGGTTATAGAAGGAGTGGTCTGATTTTAATCAAATTTGATACACTAATAGACAAAGACATAAAAAAATGATATTCAGATGTTTCAAGGTTGCATTTCTTACAATAGTGCAGAAACTCGATAATATATATATATATAAAAGGCAAGATGTTTGTGTGTGTGTCTGTTTATCTGCCTGTATGTCTGTATTTTTTTCAGCCCTTTTATTTTAGTTTTTGCTTTGGGTTTGGCTCTAATTAGGTATAATTGTAGTTCTTAGTCTCAGCCATGATACCATTTACTCAGAGGACTTATTTAGTCTTCAAAATCCAGTTTACGACAAAAAAACTTATTTAATATCGATAGCAGGAAATCAAAATTTGACTTACATCCATTCATTTTTCTTTCAGTCTACAGTTTCGCTTTAACTGGAAACAACTATTGCTTTTTAGTCTTTCATGCCAACGTCCAAAGAGTCTGAGCTCCAAGACCATGGATTAGTCTTAACACTTTCATTACACCCGAGCAACGCCGGGCTATACTGCTAGTGTAATTATATTTTTGTGAGAAACTGTGTTCAAGGTCAGAGAATATAAACCAAGAGAGAGCCAGCCGAGAAGTCGGAGAGAACACAAAGGAAGAAAACTCCAGCTGATGAACTCCCTCATATGTGAGTGCCTACCTATGACTACAACAGTCATTGAAGATAATAAAAATATAAATATTTTTATACACACGTTGTTCTGTGTTGTCATTTGCCCTTCAAGACGATCATCATTCTTGGTTCCAGGTTATACAATAGCTTTAATTAAAAGCTAAATGATTAAATTTACTATTTCCAGTAAATAAAATCTTCTGGTTTATTTCAAACAGAAAATTATATTGATTGGAATCTCAACTTTTGAGTGTTTTCAGTTAAAACATTAAAAATGGATATTTTTTGACATATTCTCAGGTTTGTAAACAAAGTTTAATTCTCAGTTTAAAAATCTTGTAAAAATAAAATATACATCTTGACACATTATTTTGGGGGAATTAGCACATTTAAAGTTAAATTAATATGATTTGAAACAACTATTACTTACTTTTAAATTGAAATGTTGTATACAAATGTTTATAAATCATGGAGGTTTTGTTTTTTAACACGTTGATTGATTTATGGCAGCCAGACGGGTCAACAAGCTAAGTATAGTTGACCAGAATTTACATAATTTTCCAATTGTTTTCCTGTAAAGAGAAGAAACAGTGAAGCACATGACCTTTCAATATCACACATGAAACACCATACTTTAAAAAACAACTTTTCTACACACAAAGAAGTAAATTAAAAATTATTTAAAAAATTTTTGGCTCAAAGCTTTTCAATGTTCTACTAGTAAATATAGTTTTCACTAAGTAACTTAATAACCTAATCACAGCAAAGCTTTGAAGAATTTGAAAAATATTTTTGAAATTTTATAAATTATTGAAAACTAAAAATTAAAAGCAGTTCTTGTAAAATTCATTAGTCATCAAAATTTTTTCAGACAATTAATGTTTTTAATATTTATTTTTTATAAAAGCAATTAAAACCTATCTAATTAAATAATGTCATAGATTTAACACATTTTTTATTTTACTATTTGACGCAAATTTTAGGGAAAATTACAACTGTTTGAAAAAAAAAATGACGATTTACATTCGCCAATGTGTCCAGCATTTAACTTAAAAACAATTTTTTGGAACAGTATTAAATTTCTTGAAATTTCATAAAATTATGTGGAGAGGAAGGGTAACAGATGTAAAGGCAAAAAATATTTTTATCAAGATTTTCTAAAAATAATAATTTCAAAAATAATTTAATTCATTTGTCAGTAAGTCCTGGAAGTTTCATTAATGTCTGACAATGATTTAATTTTTGTAGGAATTTACAAATTAGTGTGTTTTTTTACTGGAAACAAAGGCATTTTACTATGAATACATTATCCTCTGGTAAAAATTTAATCACTCACTGATGAAAAAAAAAAGACTTTTTACCAAAATTTCAAATGTGTAAAATTATAATTTTTTAAAAAAATAATTAAAAAAATACATTGATCTTTCCTCTTTCTCTCTTTCTCTCTCCCTTCCACTCACTCTCTCTCTCCCTTTATATATATATATATATATATATATATATATATTACAAGGAAGTGAAAGAACATGTAGATTAAAACCCACTGTTGAAGCATTTACTTTTATAAAGAGTGCTTGATACAGAGTAGAGCTTAATATTGTAATTTTGTTATTAAAATGGTTTATAAAAGCATAATATCACTACACAAAAATTTTCATGTTTCGGAACAGAACTGTTCCTTTTCCGGTGATATGTTAAAATAAATGGTGAAAACAATTAATTTTTGAAAATATAAGATGAGTTCATGGTTATTTAGAAAATTAGGGAGTAGTGGTTGGAGGAAATGCATTTAGGTGTGTCAAAACTAGTCAATCAGCATTTAGAATTATGTAACCATAGAGATAAACATTTGGGTTAGGAAAGGGGGCAGGATGGCTTAGATCTAGGCATGTTGCTTTTTAATTTTGTCTGGGTTAAATACATAGTGGGACCTTAGATTTTTTAAATGGGTAGACAATAATTTTTATCAGGAAATTGGATTTTAGTTTTTTTTTTATTATTAAACAATAGATTTTATTTAATTACTATCTATGAGTAAAGGGGATAGAAAGTTTAAGCCATAATTAGGATTAAATAATTGTAGTATTCTTAGTTATATTATACTAGCAGTATAGCCCGGCATTGCTCAGGTGTAATGAAAACTTTAAAACTAATCCATGGTCCTGGACTCAGCCTAAAGAATATTTGTGTGAAGTTTGGTGAGAATCGGATAAAAATTGTGAATTTGTATAAAGGACATACAGACAGATAAACAGACACACACATAAACATCTTGCCTTTTATATATACATATTATCGATTTTCTGCACTATTTTAAGAACTGTAACCTTGAAAGTTCTGAATATCGTTTCTTATGTCTTTGTCTATGAGTGTATCAAATTTGACTAAAATTGGACCACTCCTTCTATAACCCGATTTTTTCGATTTTCAATATTTATCGGGGGTACCTCGACACAAAACCTAGCTAAGAACACTCGCAGACACTTATAGAACAACTGTGTAAATTTTCAAGAAAATCTGTTCAGTCGTTTCAAAGTCTATAAGTAACAGACAGACACACACACACAAAGTTCCATTTATAAATAAGTTTAGATTTAGAACAACAATTTAGTATAGTGTGGATCTTTTACTTTATTAAAATAACATTCATCTTTTTTTATTTATGTTAGAGTATAAGTTATAAATGAAACATAGTTATTAATTAAATTTTAAAGAAAATTATTTTGTCTGAGTAAGGTATCTAGTGGGACCACATTATACTTAAATAGGTAAATAATTTTTAACAGCAAGTTGAAATTTGTTTTTTAAATTACTTCATGTGTAAAAGAGCTAAAATGTTTCTGTTATAAATATGATTAAATAATTATGGTACATTAAAGTATATCGTAGTTAAGAAAACTAATTCAGTGTTGTCTTTTATTTAGTAAAATAATTATTAACTTTTAAGTTATAATAATAGAGCATAAGTTATAAATGTAACACTAGGTTGTTTTTTAATTAAAATAGAATTATTTTGTCTATATAAAAATACATTGTGGGCAGACAGCAATCTTTTTCAGCAGGGTGTTTTTGTGTTTTTTTTGTGTTTAAAATCAGGATTCCGAAAATTATGGTATCTTAAGGTATGTTATAGATTAAAAAACAAAATTTAGTATTGTGTGGATCATTTATTTTGGTTAAATAATTATAAAGTTATATTGGAGCATAAGCCATCAATGAAACATTGTAATTAATAAAATTTAAAGATTTTCTTTGATAATTATGGTATACTAAGGTATATTATAGATTAAAAAACAGAAATATATATATATATATATATATATATATATATATATATATATATACACTATAGTCATTCGCAGACAGATCTGTTTTGCTGTATCACAGCTCATCAGTACGGTTAGACTCCGACTGCTTTTTAACCCAGGATTGAAACCCGGCTGAATTGGCGTCAGTCGGCGATTCTACCTCTGGGCTACGAGCGTTCGGTAGAAGAAGGCAGACTTTTTAGCGCGTATATCATTATACAAGCCCAATTGCCATAGTGCTCTAATTCATTACTGAATGAGCGATGTGTATATGCCGGAGTGGCTACTGTTTTCAAAGTCTCCCATTCTTTCAGCGTGCTCAATCAGGGTGTGAGAGTGTAAATAATATTATATATATATATATATATATATATATATATATATATATATAATAATAATAACTAAATAGACTCTGTAAGTATGCAGGGCGTAAATTTATACTAAAATAAACCTCCGAAAAAACCATTAACGAACAGAACCTAAATCCGTTACAATCCGGTGTAATAAGACGTCGGATAAATGGGGAGAAAAAATAGAAACCCGCGGAACAAGAACAAAACATTCAATACTCCGCAGTAAAGAAAAAACCCCAAACGGAACCAAACACAAGAAAAAGTGCTCAATACAAAGTACGAAAGAAAAGATACAATAGTAGAGCAAAAACACACAAAAATCTAGAGTGAGCCAAAACCTACCGTGGTTTCACACTACGGATTGTCAGGGCAAAGGCTTTTGGCTCACTCTAGATTTTTGTGTATATATATATATATTTTAATTCAGATACTTCAATCCAAGGGAAAAAAGCATCATTGAATTAATCCTTTTTTAATTTATATATATATATGTATATATAATAATAATAATACTAATAGTGATATAAACTAATGTATATATATTCCACAGTTAAGTTTTTTATAAAACAAATAAAAATTTGTTCCAATACAAATAAAAAATTTTTTTATAAAGTGCTCAATACAAATGTAGAGCATTTATAGGGATATCGTTATTATTAGTGTTATAATAATAATATATGAGACTGCAACTTAAAAGCTTTCAGACTTTGGTGCCAAGTTCACCATCATTGTCGTTATCATCATGTTTGTATTATATATACACTACTGGCCATAATTATTAGGCCACCCCAGTATTTTTGAAAGAAATGATGCATTTCAAACTATTTTTAGTACTTATTGTCAAAATGAAAATAGAATGGTTCTTTTTGTTATTATTACTTTGCAAAATTTTACAAGGCAAGCAAGCAACGATGAACTCGTCTGAATCACCCTAAATGTTCTTCATTCTTTCCTTGATGAAACTGCAATATAGGTAGTTATTAAATATTTATAAATTCATTTGATGCCTATGTTATTGTGCAATATTAACAAAAGAACCATTCTATTTTCATTTACAATTATTCACTTGGCAATAAATATTAAAAAATAGTATGAAATACATAAATTTTTTAAAACACTGGGGCGGCCTAATAATTATGGGTGGTTGTGTGTATATATATATATATATATATATATATATATAAATATCTATCTATATATATATATATATATATATATATATATGCTTAAAAAATTTTGGGATCCATATCACACTACTTGGGTTTCGACTGTTAGCTCTCTTCAGGCATAAACAGAAAATGAGTGGATGTTACCCCCAAATATACCAACACTGGAAGAGTAGGAGTAAATGAAGAGTGGGAGGAGGAAAAATTTGTTTTTTAAAGTGGAAAACAGAAATTACCCACTACCAAAAAGGTGTAGTAGGTTGAAGGAAAATGGAAGTTCATCCGGGTTCGTAAGTGCCGAGGACTTTGTTCTTAAAATGCCTACATTTTAACATTATTTTGCTTTTCGCATTTAGCAATTCTCTTTTATTTAAAATAAAGAAATTATGACCAATTTTTCTTCCTGGCACTGTCTGTAGCATATATCTCTACGTATTTTTTCCTGCTCTCACCTTCTTTATAATTTTCCATTTCATGCAGGGGTTTCTATATATAGTGTCATGCTACTCTATTATTATTCAGCATGACCAAGAGTAATAATTCTTTGAGTCGTTTCCGGGATATTTTTCGATGGTCAGCTGAAACAATACTACAGTATAACCCGGATATAAGAGAAACCCGTATATAAGAGATATTTTATCTGGTCCCAATTTAGAGCCTGTGGTAATGTATATAAAATAGATCAAATCCGGATATAAGAGAATTCTTATCCGGTCTCGGCGACTCTCTTATATCCGGGTTACACTGTATTTTCTTTTTGTTCTTGGTCCTGCAATGTCCAATTGTATTATATATCGTAATTTAAAATTACTTTACGATTGTTCATTCGCAACCAGAAGTAGTCTTAAGCCCATTACTGTTGTGACATATCCTCATCTTTAAATCAGCACACTGCCCACCGGACCTGGGTAAACAGGATGATTCAGAGTGAACCAAAACTCTCTCTTAATCAACTCTCTGCCTCTGGACAGAGAGGAACCCAGATGAGGCTCCACTGAAGAGGCTCCAAGAGACCGACCCTACCATAAGCAGGGTCTACGAGATAATTTTGACAGAGCATAAGGGCTCGGATTTTCCACTTAAATTGTCCTTGTGCTGCATCCGCCCTCGTGAGGAGGTAGTAAATACCAGTGAACAGGATGATTGTGTAGCATCTTATCTAGCAGCAGCCAAAACCATCCCTTGGTATGGCCAGCAGCAATAATCTTAATAACAGCCGCTAGCTAGCCATCAATATCTCCAGCCCTTGCTACTCCAGCTAGCTCCAACAGACTGCATCCTCACCCTAACCATAAGCCTTTGACCAATGCACTGATACATTGTCTTTCTCAGGGCAAAATTTCCAGCACAACCAACCAGGGTATTTAAAAATACTGAAACCTTTTTGTGTCCTTTCTTCCTTGTAACTTTGATATTGCCATTAATAAATTTTGCATATTCTCTAGTTATCCTTGACCTCACAGTGTCATTTCATTATTTTTCATGTTTGCAGTGTCATCTACGAAAAACACTGGCCCCTCGCAACACTGTAAAGCTTGGACGTACCATTGCTGTAATGGATAATGGCTGTAAATCGGAGAGCCAAGTTTTAATTCCAATCATGTTTATTATATACACTTACAAGCAAATACCTTTTTGGAAATGATGAATGTGAATCCAACTCTTGTACTCTCTTTCTATGGATTAATCATTTTAAAGGTTGTCTACTATGGGCGCCGACCTCCTCGCAACAATATAAAACTGAGATGCGAATTACTGTAATGGATATCGGCTTGGAATGAGAAATCAAAGAGCCAAGTTCAAATTCAGATTGAATTAGTTGGATTAACTTACGCACAAATACCCTTGGGAAATGTATAAATCTATGGTGAATACGGAATTAAAAGTCACTCTCTTCTCTTCACTGTTTACAAATTTCGCTAAATTTAATTTTGACCAATAGGAAAAAGGATTGACCCCATACTGAGGGAAAAAAGACGAAGCCAATTTTCCGATCCGGTGTGAATTATTTTATAACCAATGAATTTACTAAACTGAGAGAAGCATGTGTAAAAAAAGTCTTTTGCTATAAAATAAAGAAAAAAATCCAAATCAGGCAAATATGAGCAAAATCAAACCAAGATGTGACAAAAGAAATTTCAATTCGTTGAAACGGACAGGCCTCGATGACATACATTCCTTCTCTTTTTTCTTCTCGTGTACTATTTTCTTTTATCTCTTTTTCTTTGTCCTCACCATTCTCACTGTCAGCAAAGAAGAAGACAACAACGACAATAAGGCACTTCAACTGACATCTAAAATTTAATGTCGATAAGTACAATTTTCTTTTATTGCTTTACCTTCCTTTTCACTTTCTCGTCGGCCATAAAAAGAAAGAAAGGAACACGGACTTTATCACTGGCCTGTTAATCTTTTCTGTATACACACATTTTGCTACAACTACGAACTCTGGATTCACTTAACTCCATACTACATTTTCTCTTTGAACATTTACACACTTAATAATTTCACTTCCTACAAATTGATGTTTTTTCTGTTCTGTTAATAAAATTTTGCTTTAACATACTTTTATTCTTCCAACCTTCAACCTTCTGATAACCTTAACCTCAGGAGTTCGGTTATGTTTTGCCCAATGCCAAGTTAATAAGCATCAACCTTCTCCCGACTTCAAATCCACCTCTTCTCTCTCCAGCTATAGGTTGAATAACAGGATAGATTGGGTGCTACAACTCTGGTCGGCAACCAGTCTACCGCAGAAAGAAATGGCAACCTACTGCAGGAAAATCTTCTCCCTTGTCAGTCATAGATCAAAAGATACATGATCGCTAAGCTGTATCATGGCGGTACTAAATCACTGAGGAAACAGCATAGTATGAATAAAAAAAAAAGGGCTCCAAATTTAATAAAAACAAACTTTTTCCGTAATGTTTTTAAAAGGAAAGCAAAGTATCATATTTTTTTTTTTTTAATCATTTCACCCCAAGCAAGGCGGTAACGCCACTGATGTGCAGGGAGCTACATAAGAGTGAAAAGATTGGAAAAGAGAAAGCTGGAAAACACATCCTAAACAGGGAACAAGGGATGAGCCTCTAAACCTGTTCAATAGACGTGGGTGGAGTGTGAACCGGGCGATAGTTTAGTCTATTTACTCCAATTGAAAAAAAAAAAAAAAAAAAGAAAAGTGAAAAGATTGGAAAAGAGAAAGCCGGAAACCACATCCTAAACAGGGAACAAGGGATGAGCCTCTTCACCTGTTCAATAGACGTGGGTGGAGTGTGAACCGGACTATATGGCATTTTAACTGTTAGCGGATCATTATTTTAAAAAAATTATAATCTTAAAATATATTCCAGCATTAAATAAC
The DNA here is from genome assembly GCA_037127315.1 of Ascarosepion bandense. Lineage (NCBI taxonomy): Eukaryota > Metazoa > Mollusca > Cephalopoda > Sepiida > Sepiidae > Ascarosepion > Ascarosepion bandense. Next base: position 4,161,165 of record JBBBDQ010001586.1, on the reverse strand, counting down.
ACGCAAATGGTTGATAAACACATAAAATCACATAACATAACATAACATTAACAACAATACCCGCATCACGTTAATTTCTTGGATGAATATTTATGCGGGAAAGTCTTTGTGCGACGCCGTCCTGCGTGTATATGACAGACGATAGGGGCCGAGTCCTTACGGTGGAGTTGGAATTATTCATTAAAATATCTCCTTTATTATAGGCCAGATTTCATGCGTATCGGATTCATTAGTGAAGAGGATCGACATATACTTTCCCTAAGCAAGCTATCGTCTGCATATTTGACGTCAAGTTTTGCACTGAAGACGAACTAAAAAATATATCTTCACCCTATTTTTTCTTTCTCCATTTTTGCAGTTGTCGTAAAAGTCAAATCCAATTCCCTTTCCCTTCGCACCAAATCAAGCGATTAATTCTTCGGGGAAAATTTGAAAAAGGTAAGATTTATTTTCCTGATTTTTTAATTTTTTTTATTTGATTTGTTTTTAATTTCTGCCTTATCACTTTTTTCTTTAGTTTTGAATCGGTAAATACTGACGATTTAAATTTCCCCCTTTTTTTCACTTTATTGAATAAATAAAAATAAATGATCAAATCCAAGTTATATTTTTGAAAGGCTCTTTTTTTTAAATTAAAAGAAATGCCTTTTCTTTGTTGTTTGTTTTGTTTACAAAGGAAAACAATTAAAATCCTCCAAATTTGCTAATAAAAAAAAATAAGGTATTGTTTAAAAAAAAAATATTATTATCTATCGATCATCATTAACAAAAAAAGTTTATGGTTTATGCGGCGAAATTTGTGGAAAGGGATCTCCTGTTTATAAAGTTTTTTTTTTCTTTCTTTGTAAATTAAGAATTGGCTATTGTCCAGTTTAGTGTTTCAAACGATATCTATATCCTACAAACATGGTTTATCACTTCTGTATCGCGCGTAAATTTCATGAACGAGACTCATATTTTGAGCCTACCTTAGTTCAGAATATGAAAAATCACACATTCGAAATAAAAATAGTAATAAATAATAAACCCGTACGTGATTGAAATTTATTTTAATTCAGCATTTATGACAAATAAGTCTGAAAATTGTACCCCCCATTTGAAAACTCGAACTTATCTGCCATGAAAAAAATATAGCAATTTATTATTATTATTATTATTATTATTATTATTATTTTAGGTTATTTTCTAAGCGCATCTTAGATGTGACAAGGCCGAAATCATGGGGCACCCGGTGAGGATAGAACTCTCTACTCAATAATTGTAATGATCCTAGCGAGACACGCATTACACCACGTCTAGATGCATTTATTTTCTATTTTAGTGTTTCAGACAATTTTTAAATAGTAAATAAATATAAAACAGTATTAAACACTTATTTATCTCCCTTGTGAGGGGGTGCTGAAAAGTTCTGGGCTCCTCCTAGATAGCCACATTTTCAAAAACTTTCTGATGTTTGGAAAGTAGGTTGAAAATCTTTCAGCAACCCTTCTTATATTCGACCTATTTTTATTTATTTTTTTTTAAAGTAGACTCATATTCTGAGTCCAGTTTTATCGTTTCAAAACGAAACAACAAAATTTTGGGAAACCCATATACAACGTGTGGATACTGAAAAATATTCTGCAAAATATCAGACCTGTTTTTTTTTTAGTTCTTGGGTGAGCCGAGAATTTTTCAGCACTTTCATATAAGATCACGAATGTTGATTTTACATAAGGAAAAAAAAACGTAAATTATACCACTTTTCAGACAGTATTTTTCATTACTTGAATATATTTGGTCCACTCATAAAAATTATGTAAAATCTTTTTTGAAGTTAATAATTTTTATTGATTAAACTTTTTTGGACTTAAAAAAAAAAAAAAAAAAATAAAAATAGTCACTTCACATAGATATAATATCTGTTTTTGTATTTATTTCTGAGATGAGTAATTTTCATTAACCAACTACTATATCCACTGCGTCACCGTCCCGTTGGTTATACATGTGTTAGTATCATTTAGTGGTCATGAGTTCAATCCTTGGACTTGGTAGTGAGAATACCAAATTCCAACATGAAAGAACAATAATTGATTTCACAGAATATTTCACAATAATCAATGAGATATTCCACATCAGCCAATCTATGGATACCTGATGATGACCAGAGGGTACTTGGTCGAAACGTGTCTATTATAACACCTATAGTAAGTGGTAGATGGGAACAAAAGTTCAAAATAATTACAAGATTATGGTATCTGTTTTATCGTATTTTGTTATAACTCATCGATTGCTTGTGCCAACAAACATGATAATTTGGGATGCTAAACTACAAGATTACTAACTATATGTAAACAAATAAGTAAATAAAATTATTAAATGTTGCTTACAATAAAAATTTAATTTTTAGATCATCTAGTCAGTGGTTCTCAATCTTTTTTTACCCAATTACCACTTTATTCTTTTAATAGTCTTTTGGTAAACTATTCAGTCATTCGATGAATAAAAAACTTTATTTGTTATTGATAGATAAGCTTAGGAATTTGATTATAAAAAATAGTAAATGTATATGTTTTATATTGCATCAAAACTAATTAAATAGAAATAAACTTGTTAAGAACTAAATTCTATGGAACATTTATGTATACAAGTAAAATAACTCATAAATCATTTTAGAATAGACCGCTGTGAACTCCAGTAATTTTACATGGACCCCAAGGTCCATACAGACCCCCTGGTTGAAAATCACTGGTTGAGATATTGTTGAGTTTCAGTCAGTCAGTTAAGTGCCATATGTGATACACGGTTGGGCGATCATGTCCTGAAAGAGACATGACTGACTGGACAAAAAAAAACTTCTTCATAGTAGGCTTCCATTACTTTCTGCAGTAGACTGGTTGCCAACCAAGGCTATAGAACCCATTCTGTTCTGCCATTTAACCCATAGTTGGAAGGAGAAATGACGGATTAATATCTTTCCATGGATATTTGCGCGTAAGTGAATGCAACGTATTCAACTGCAATTTGATCTCAATTTCTTGTTCTAAGTTGATATCCACTGCACCAGAATGCACATCCCATTTACATTGTTGAGTTTACCATCCCTAAAAAGTTTCTTCTGAATTTACCTCCCTTACATCTTTTTTTAAACCACCTCATATTCTGAGGTTCTCAAATGATAATTCAATGTTATGCAAAATTCATTTGAAGCAGTAGCCATACCACCATGAAAAGGCTACTACTTAAATAGAGTGGTCCACTCATAAGAGAAATAGGGATTTTTTTTTTTAATACTTCTATTGATTGCATTCTTTAGACCTTTCTTAAGTTGGAACACCCGTTAGAATCATTTTTGCTAAAAATATAGCTTTGTTATTGATTTACAAGTGGGGTATGTCCTGTTTATAATGTCAATACAAAAACAAATTGACCCCTGACTTTTACAGAGTTATTGGCCTTAGCCGTTTTGTCTACAAAAACAGACTTCTTTTTGGTGGTTACAGAAAGATTTCTCTTAAATAACAAACAAATGAATATGAATTTGCTTTATCAATGGCCTTTAATATTTTTGAAAAATTAAAAAAATTGTTTGAGCATGTGTGTGAGTAAAGAAACCAGAAGTAGACTTACAAACTGAAAAGGAAAAGCATAGCGAATAGAAAGGGAAAGGAAGACAGTTAATATTAATAGGATCTCCTTTGGGATTTTACCATCAAGCTGCTTCCTTTTGGATTTAATTATATATATATTTCACTTGCACTCAGTGGAAATGGGTGAGCAATAACTTAACAGTACTAAATAAAAATAAGAACTAGCAATATCCCTAAACATGAGCAGTGAAATGAGAACAGTCTAACCTCATAGATTAAATAAAGGGTTTAGTTCAGAATTACCTGTCAGTTATCCAAATCAATATATACCGGAAGGCCTTAGTGCACAACAGCTGAAACATTGTGATAACAACAACAAAGATGAGGATAATAGTGTAAATAATATATTTTCAAGCAAAGAAAAATAATTTACATGAATTAATTGAATTATGTATCCGTTTATTCTTCATTTAAGAAAAATAATTGCAAACCTCATATATTTATGCATGTACTTTTGAAAAAATAGCATCCACAAGATATCTTAAAAAGCTAGTAAATAAGTAAAAAAATATATACGGATGTCAATGATGTTCAAACTTGACATTTGTAAATAATAGCTAAGTGCCTAATGTCATTAACTTTTAAAACTCAGGGATTGATTTGATACTGCAATAAATAATAATAATCATCTGTTACATCCAATGGTGTGTAGGGCAGCATTTTTTGCTGTTTCCGTAACAAACTGTTTTTTTATGGTGTAGGGTTGTTAGCCCTGCGCCCAACCCCCAAACCTGGAGGAAGGTGATTTTCTAAGCATAGCTTAGACGTGACACACGGCCAAAAGTAAGGAACACCCAGTGAGGATCGAACTCACTACTCAATTGTAATGATTCAAGCGAGACAAGCTTGCTAACTATTACACCACTGCTAGGTGCCCATTTGACACTGTATCAATATTGTAAACAGGACTCCCCTTCTAAAGCAGTCAATTGGTGCTATACATTCTTGGGGGATTATGCTTCATTTGATCCATGACTGACTAGGCAGATTATTTTCACGCATTAGGTTGGCATTTCTTTCTGTGGTAGAGTGGTTGCCAAGGCTATAAGACCAAATCTGTCCTGCTATTTGACCCATAGCTAGAGGAAGAAGTGATGGATTCATATCTTTCCAAAGGGTAATTCCATGCAAGTGAATTTGAGCTCGGCTTTATTGATTTCCCATTCTGAGCCAATAACCATTACACCACGTCTAAAATGATGACAAAATTTTTCAATTGTAACAAGTGTTGAGGCCCGAGGAAGGTTCAAAAAAGTTTAATCAATAAAAATTATTAACTTCAAAAAAGATTTTACATAATTTTTATGAGTGGACCAAATATATTCAAGTAATGAAAAATACTGTCTGAAAAGTGGTATAATTTACGTTTTTTTTTCCTTATGTAAAATCAACATTCGTGATCTTATATGAAAGTGCTGAAAAATTCTCGGCTCACCCAAGAACTAAAAAAAAAACAGGTCTGATATTTTGCAGAATATTTTTCAGTATCCACATGTTGTATATGGGTTTCCCAAAATCTTGTTGTTTCGTTTTGAAACGATAAAACTGGACTCAGAATATGAGTCTACTTTAAAAAAAAATAAATAAAAATAGGTCGAATATAAGAAGGGTTGCTGAAAGATTTTCAACCTACTTTCCAAACATCAGAAAGTTTTTGAAAATGTGGTTATCTAGGAGGAGCCCAGAACTTTTCAGCACCCCCTCACAAGGGAGATAAATAAGTGTTTAATACTGTTTTATATTTATTTACTATTTAAAAATTGTCTGAAACACTAAAATAAATGCATCTAGACGTGGTGTAATGCGTGTCTCGCTAGGATCATTACAATTATTGTACCTTCTGCCTTCATATACATTGTGAGCACCAAATTCTCCAAACCTACTTTCCTCATTATGTCTCAGAAATTTCAGCTATTTCTAAATCTTCTTTTTTTCCATTTTCTTTATCTGTCTCTGGTATTCTCAGCATCCTTCTGTAGAACTACACATCTCTTGCCTTCACTTCATCTATAATGGAATCTTCCAGCATTCACTGCTACATAAGATGACTGATATTACATAGCAGTCCTACACTCTTTTCTTTGTTTTTTATAAAAAATTTTCTCTATCTTGATACTTTGATTAGCTTTTAGAAGGCACTTTTTATGTTACATAATGCACATGCGTTGTGGCACAGTGGATGTCAGCTCAGAACAAGAAATCGGAGAGCCAAGTTCGAATTCCAGTTGAATTCCTTGCATTCACTTATGTGCAAATACTCTTGGGAAAGGTATTAATCCGTCTCTTCCCTCCAGTTATGGGTTAAATAATAATAGGACAGATTGGGTTCTATAGCCTTGGTTGGCAACTAGTCTACCGCAGAAAGCAATGGCAACCTACTGCGGGATAATCTTCTGCCCAGTCAGTCATGTCTCTTTTGAGACATGATCGCCCAAATGTGTATCATGTATGGCACTTAACTGACTGAATGCACATTCAGATTTCAGTGTCACATTTTCCATTCTCTGTAAAAAAAACATCCTTAATGTTTATATTTTTGCTTTTTTTTTCGATTTTGTTGTCTCCAGTTCGTAGTTCATGTCTTACTGGCAACCATACATTTCACTTTTCAATGTAATTTGTTTAAACAATGAAAACCAACCACTTAATCTTATTGAAATTTTCAGAGTATGAAGTGATGTAAGGGAGGTAATTCAGTATTTGCTATGCAGACATTGAGCAGTTTTTTAGTCAAACTCAGAAGCACTTTTAGATTTGAAAGCTGATTTGATGTTTGCTTTTTTTATTTACTTAAAAAGAAATTCTATGAATAAAAATAAAACAAAATTATTAAATTCACCCACCAATGTCTGTCAAATTTCTTACTGCACTTTTCCAATCTTTGAATAAGTTCTATGCCAAAATCAAACTCTGTTTCAAGTACTTTCAACTGCTCTAGTCATTAACAAGAACTGAGTGTTGTCAGTATGGTGAGCAAGATCTTGTCAGCAACTTTCTGGAATTTTTTTGGAAATGCTACAATTCAAATTCCCATGTATTGAACACATGATGTCAAGTGTAAAAGGGTTCCAGAAGCAGCACCAAAAAATGTATGAAACATATATATATATATATATATATATATATTTAGTATATCGAGGCAGCAAGTAATTTTCTAAACATATGCTATTAAATATAAGAGACAATGAATGTCTATTATGTTTATTCATGAGCTGTTCTAAACGTCGTATTTTGGCTTTAATTTCAGTTGAAAATAAAGACAAAAATTCTCAAACATTTGGATAATTATTTATTGGTTTTCTTCTAAGCTTTCGGCTCACATGAGCCATCTTCAGAGAGGTTGTTTAAACTGAAATATGTTTTAAAACAGGAAATAACATATTACATTGCATTTGACTACATGGTTTTGTTGTCATTTCGCGCTATCCCGCGGTGTGACGTCATAAAACCGCATTGCAAACGTAAGAACTGCGTTTATTATTTTTGGTAACTATTGCTGTTGCCAAGCGGAGTTTTATGTCAACACAAAATAAAATCGTCGGTGATGGTGGATTTTATAATATTTCAGACCATAGACCAAACCCAGATATAAGAGAACTTTTATCTGGTTCTCTTATACCAGGGTTACACTATATATATATATATATATATATATATATATATATATAGGCAGAATATCTTCATTTAAATGTGTTTCATTAAATATTATAGACATATTATGTCTGTCTGTTTTTATAATTCTTTCTAATTCTCTAATCAGGATATGTGTTGTGGTGCGATGGATATCGGCTCGGAACGAGAAATTGAAAAGCTGAGTTCAAATTTCAGTTGAATTCATGACATTCAATTACACACAAATACCTGAAAATGTTTATCTATTTTTTTAAATGACTCTACTTAACTAGTGCTTTTTGACTATTAGATGGCATTAGGAGCATTTATTTTTAATTAGCTTCAACATAAGAGTGCGCATGGAGCCTAATGGTTAAGCACATAAAGTGTAAGTGGCATGACGAGTTCAAATTCCAGCTGAGACAATTACATTCAATAACGCACCTTTGAAAAAAATATAAATCAATCCCTTTTCCCTATCAACTAAAGGTTAATAGCATATCAGATGTGGGGGTATTAAGCTTTGTTTGGCAACCGGTCTAGGAAAAGGACAGCTCTAAATGCAAAACCAGTGGGGTATGTAGCTAGCAAATCCACCTGGTAAAAACCTTCTTGCTACGGAAAACATAGCAGCCAGACTTTGCATGTTGGGGCTGTGGCCTCTATCACACATGGAGGTATTAACAAACTGAGCCCAGGGTCCTGAAGGAAGACTGCAACTTGAATAAAACAGTTGACTAAAGGTAATAATATTACTAAAATAGTGATGCAATCTCATCACAATATTTTGACAAGCACACCTTGGGCCTCATTGAACAATCAGATCACCATAATTGAACTATTCTTTTTACTTTATCTATCGTTAATTGTATTTAGATTGAATATAATTGCTTATTGAAGGTGGATCTATCTCAGAGTCCTGTAACCTACTCGGGTCATAGAGGCACTCAATGTACTGCAAACATAGCAACAGTGGTGTGTCAAGGGCAAGAAAAGCCTGATGGCACCAAACTCCCTTCAGGCTGTTTTTGAATAGTGTTTTTCCTTCTATTATACTGATTCCCACCTCAAGGCAAGAGAATGCTATAAAAACACATATGGTAGCAGGAAAGCAACCTGGAGGATGGAGAGAGTCAGGTGGGTCTGGTGTTAAAGCTTATGTCAACCTGGTTGACCAAGGTCATAAGGTGGTACCTACTCGCATGTGACTGTTTTAGTGTAATGAAAGGGGCCTCATTAATGTTGTAAACATATATATGGTGGCATGAGAGAACAAAAGAAACAAGTACAACCAGTGAGGCAAAAAGAAGACAAGAATTGTCAAGACAATTTTCTTTGTACTGCTGATACAGAGGATAAAGGCAGAATGTCTCCTTGTAAGCAAGGGAAGCAACTTGGTGGTTAGGAGAGAATTCATAGGGTTTGGAGTTGATGCATATGCCAGGTCAGTTTACAGAGCTTACTGATGTTGACATTGACAGTTTACTCATTTATCACTACTTTTTATTGTGTTATGAGCAGTTTTCTTAAATGCAGATGGTGTGGATCATGACTCATGATTTTTGCTTTAGCAGTAACATTTGTGATTGGCTGCTTTTATATTGTATTTTTATTTTTTAAAGGAATTTCTTTTGTGAGCTGGATATGAGCCCGTACACAGAGGTCGACTTTTTATTTCTGGTTTTGCTCTTCACATTTAATTGGAGTAGATAGACCCTACTACTGCCCAGTTCATATGCCTCTCTCTTTTTTGAACAGGAGTTGAGGCTCATCTCTTGTTTCCTGTTTAGGAAGGGGTTCCCAGTTTCTTTCCTCTCCTTAGGTGATAATAGTTGTACTGTCACAAGCTTTTTATAAAGTGTGTGGATGATGGCAACGTCTCTTCATTCTGAGGGTACCTGGTTGGCAGTTTCCCGGTTGCTGCCTCGAACTGATAGTTAGGAGACCAAACTCTTGTGTAGTATCTTGAGAGGCTGCTCTGATCAACAGTTGAATAATATCGGGGTTTCTTGTTGTGTCATGTTAAACATGGATGGGTGTCCCTGCAAGTGGTTCCAGTGGGTAACCCTGAGGTCACATTATGCTGCAGTCTGCGCCAATTTCCTTCCTACACATGTTGCATTTGACAATTGACTAATACTAGGCCTCTCCTTACCAAAAAGTCTCTAATTATGACATCACACAAAGTAAGAATTAAAGCTAAACCAACTAAATAAAATCACCTAAACCTGTTAACATCTCTTTCTCGAACGTCCGTGGTATTTTTCCAGCTTTTGCAGTGTTGAATCCTTCAAGTAAACTCACCTGACATCTTAGCTCTCTGTGAAACTAACCTTGACCCTTCTATTCCTTCCTCTGATTTCAATGTCATTGGTGACCTTCCTCTCTTTAGGAAGGACTCCAATGTTCATATGTATGGAATTCGCACTTATGTCAGTAAACATATCTGACTAGCTAGAGTGATTTCAGTTGAATCTCCAAATCATTCCTACATGGGTCTCCATTTCTTTTTAAAAAGCTTGATTAGCTAATTTTTTTTCTCTACAACTTCCCTTCATCTCCTGACTGTTCTGTACTTGACAGCATCTCAAACAATATAGATAAGGCCATTTCCTCTTATCCATTTGCTCATATATTTGTGTTTAGAGACTTTAATGCCCACCACGCAAAGTGGCTGGAAAAGTCTATCACCAATCTTGCTGGCATCTATACCATGAATTGTTCAATCACTCAATCCGTTATGGAAGTGGTGGATTTCCCCACACGTTTCTCGAATGACCCTAATGGGTCTGACTCACTGCTAGATCTCTGTTTCACTTCTATCTCTGTTCATGCTGTGATTTCCGTTAATATCGCCTTCCACTTACCCTCCCCCCAGGAACCTTTGACCAGCAGAATATCTTACTGCTACCAAAGAGCAGGCTGGGAGTTGTTCTGTAATTTTCTGTGTGTCGCCCTTGGAACAAAGCTTTTAGTCTTCCCATTGAAGCCTGTGCATCTGAGGTCTCCTCTTCAGTTAAAGCTAGCATCAATGCTTTTATCCCAGCCAGGAAGTTACAGCTTAAACCCCATTCATCTCCCTGGTTCTCCTCTGCTTGCTCAGCTGCTATTGCCTACAGGAATCACTTCTTCCAGCTTTATCAGAGCCATGTGTCTGACCATAATAAGCACTTTTTTACCTCTGCTCGTAATGAGTACAAGTGGATCCCAAATGATACTAAGCTGTTTTTCTGACAGAATGAAGCATCATATAGCATCTTGTAAGTTCAGCTCCAAAAACTACTGGCAGCTCTGTAAAAATGTTTTTAGCAACAACAAGCCCTCAATCTCCACTTTAATCAATAAATTTCAGGTCTTCACCTCTTCAGCAGACAAGGCCGAGTGCCTTGCTTGAAGATTCTCCACCAACTCAACATTTGATTCATCTGGGGTATTTGCATCCGACTTGCCACCTAGAACTAATGCCCAACTGAGTGACATTCACATTACCCCCTTGCTGGTCTCTAACATAATTTCAAAGCTTGACCTCTATAAGGCGAGCAGAAGTGATGGAATCTCAATCACTGTCCTGAAGAAATGTGTCCCTGAACTCTCCTACGTTCTCTCCAAACTCTACTAATACTGCCTCTGTGCTTCTTGCTTTCCTGCTTGCTGGAATTCCTCTTTTGCGGTTCTTGTATTTAAGAACTCTGGAGAACCCTCAGTCCCCTCTAATTATCACCCTATTAGCCTTCTACCGATTTTTGGCAAAGTGTTCAAGGTTATTATCAATGCTGAAGTGGTTCAACATCTCACAGCCAACAGCCTCTTCTCTGACAAACAGTATGGCTTTTGCTTCACCAGGTCTACTGCTGATATACTAACAACCCTCACAGAGTATTTATACCAGGCTCTCTATAAGAATAGCAAAACTGGAGCTGTGGCCCTAGATATCTCCAAAGCATTTGACAGGGTTTGGCATGCTGGCCTTCTATGCAAGCTATAGGTCTAAGGTATAACTGGATGCTTGTTTGAGCTAATGCAGTCAGTCCTTTCAAATTGCATAATGAAAGTAGTATTGAACAGCATTGCTCCAATGTGTCCCTCAAGGCTCTATTCTAGGCCCTATGCTTTTTTTTATCTTTATCAATGATCTCCCTAATGTAATCAGATCCCAAGTAGGCATCTACGCTGATGACACCACCATTTACTCCTGCCTCAATAAGAAATCTGCCAAGGTTAACAAAGCAAACCTCACTGCTGATTTTGAAAAGGATGTTCAATCTGTGGTAAAGTGGGGTAAGGAATGGATTGTAAATTTTAATGCTTCCAAAACGAAGTTGCTATCCTTTAACCACCATAGACAATCGCTTCTACACTACCATCAGCATGGATCAGGCTAGTCTCCCTGAAAGCAAGATACTACACCTCTTCAGCCTAACTCACTCAGCCAACCTCAAGTGGAATGACTACATTAAATCAATAGCTAAATCTACTACTAGAAAAGTTGGATCACTGTGTCAGTCCAGGAAGTTTTTTTCCTCTGAATCCATCTTGCACATATACAAATCTAACATCCACCTGTGCATTGAATACTGCTGTCACATCTGGTCAGATGCTCTTGCTATTCATCTCGGGTTTCTTGATAAAATCATCTCGGGGTTCTTGATAAAATCTAATGAAGAATCTGCAATGTAATCAATCCCAACTTGGTAGCTCAACTGCAGTCACTTTCTCACTGACATAATGCGGCTTTCCTCTATCTCTTCTGCATATAATTTCACTACTTCTGCTCTAATGAGCTTAACTCCCTGGTGCTCCCTCTGCAGGAATTTACTCGAGCTACTAGACTGGCAGCTTCTTTTCTTGTACTTCTCGCCCGTGGAATTCACTTCCATATACTTGCTTCCCTGACAATCTCCAAGAATTTTAATGCAATGTCAATTGCCATCTCTTATCTCCTTGACTCACATTCTTTCTCTGACAATCCTTGGACCATATTCTTCTCCCTTTCCACTCTACTCTCATGCAGCTCTCTTCACACTAGTGTTCTCATCTTTCTCTTACCTATTCTCTGACACACCCTGTAACTTATTTCTCTTTCTCATCACTCTCCCCTTATGTAACCCCCTGCGCACTAGTGGCAGTACTGTTTTGATTTGGATAAAATGATTGCAAAAAAAAAATCTGGTTGGTGGGTTTTGCTGTAGAATGGATTGGAAGGAGATCTAGGTTGAAGTAGAGTATAACAAGAGCTTAGCCTCTGCAGCTATTTAACCAATAGCAGGGAGAAGATAGATTCATGTATTTTCCAAGAACCTGGTTAATATGGCCCAGTGGATATTGACGCTGGTTAATTCCAGTGACTTGACCCAAAGAGTTGTGAGTTCAATGCCAGGCTACAACAGTGGTGAACAAATAACTTAGAGAGTTAAGTCAAAGGGAGATAACTCATGACTACCAGAACTGGTTTCACAAGAAACAAGAATGATATGCCCCAGTAATTGTAATAAAGGGTTCTGTTCGAAATTCCTAGCATCTGATGAAGGCCAGAGCATACAATGGCTGAAACGTCATAAAAATGACAACAAAGATGAAGACAATAGTTCAAAGAGAGAGCAAATGGTAATACACAAAGATGAGAACAGATCGGAAATATTAAAGTCTGAAATGGAAGCTGCAATGGTCAAACTGAATAGAAACAAAGCAGTTAATCCAGATGGCACTGTAATAGAGCTGCTGATAGCCCTGAAAGAATTCGGTATAAAGAAAATTACAGAAATAATAAATTAAATTTATAATAGTGGTGAAATACCAGAAGACCTAAGCAAGTCGCTTTTCATAGCGCTGCCTAAGAAGCCAGGTGCAAACGAGTACAAACTCCACCGAACAATCAGCTTAATGAGTCATATTACAAAACTGATCGTCCGAATCCTGATGAATAGGGCCAGAAGCAGAATCGGGCCAGAAATAGGACAAGAACAGTGCAGGTATGTCAAAGACACTGAAACAAGGAACACCATATTTATGATTAGGATGTTCTCCAAAATACAAATGAAGAAAGACTTGTACCTATGTTTTATCAATTATGCAAAAGTGTTCGACAAAATATGCCACAAAGAATTGATGGAAATGCTCAGCAGCCTTGACATATTTGGGAAAGACATAAGAGTAATCAAGAATCTCTGCCTGCATATGTACAGGTAACAAATTAAGTAGATAGAAAGTAGCGTAAGACAAGTATGTGTCTTTTCACTGGATCTATGCAACTTGTACAGCAAAACTATTATGACGACCCTAGATGTTATGCCAGGATTTGTCATTAGAGGCCCCAATTTGAACACCATAAGGTACGCAGATGATACTATGCTGATTGCAGACCCAGAAACAAAACTACAAGACCTCCTACAGAAGGTAGCTGAAGAGAGTGACAAAAAAAGGACTACAAATAAACTGCAAGATAACCGAATATATGGTCATCAGTAAAAAGAGCAGCCTAAAATACCAAATACAGGTACAAAAATTTAAATACCTGGGAAGTGTTTTAACAGAAGACGGAAAGTGTGACAGGGTGATCCAAAGGGAAATTGGCATGGTAAAAGGTGCGTTCCAGAAGCTGAGTAAAGTATTAAGAGACAGGAAACTTTCACTAGAAACAAAGAGGAGAGTACTGGATTGCTATGTGATGTCAGTTCTTCAATATGGCAGTGAATGCTGGACAATATCATCAAAGATGAAGGAAAAACTTGAAGCAACTGAAATGTAGTCCTACAGAAGGATGCTGTGGATATCATGAACCCAGCATGTGAGCAATGATGAGGTTTTGGAAAGGATGGAAACAAATATTGAGCATCAATGCAATGATGAAGGAGGGCTTGGAGAATCTGATACTAACAGGCCAGATAGAAGGAAAAAGAGACAGAGAAAAGCAGCAGATAACATATTTGAAGGGCCTGAGCAGGTGGATGACAGAATGAGGGTTGCGTGGTGTTACAGGAGAAAGTGTGCTAAGAGCCACCAGGAATAGGGAGACATGGAAGGCTATGATAGCCTACGTCCTGAAAGAACAAGGCACATAGAAGAAGAAGAATGTAAATAGTGTTGTAGAATCCAGTTTAACCTGCTCTTTAATCCATGGCTGGGAGAAGAAGAGATGGATTCATACTTTTACAACTTTAATTTGAACTTGGTTCTCTGATGCCTTATTCTGAGCTGTTATCTATCCAATCTATGCACATCCAAGTTTAAAGTGGTCACCCATCTAGGTACTGACAAGGCACAATTTTGCTTAACTTTGTTGATCAGATAAGAACCAGTTTTTCAACATGATGTGACAATAACATTTTTATTATTTCTTATATTTGTAGACTGCTTTGCTTGTATTATTTACATTGTTCAGACTGTTATCCTCATCTTTATTATTATGTTCACAACACTAAAGTTATCATATAAGTTTCAACATGATATAGCCATAATTTAGCATCATTGGGTTATATTTAGTTTAGGAAATGTACAATTTTGTAGAACTTATAGATTTCTGATTGATCGGGTATTAATGCTGTATATTTAAACACCATATATACCTACATATTATCCAACTTTATGTTTAGTGCAACCTCTGAATTTTGGGGCATGAATTTAACCCCTCCAGAAATAATTTACCTGTGTATAGTGCAACCATCCACCAAAATGCATGAATTTTTGGGCTCCTAAAAAAATCCCTCTGCATAGTGTAGCTTCATATTTTTTGGGGTAACAAAAAAAAATCTGATCATGAAAATTACGCTATACTCAAGTATATGAAGTATAGCAGGGACGTATTGCCCAGATTTATTAGTTGACACTGTGATGACGTCATCAGTATCATCCGTTTCCAGAAACTATGATTTTTGTGGATTTTTTCAGCTTTTCCAATGGAAATTAGGCACAGAACATGAACGAAAGCAGGAAATTAGGTTTGGGCTTTCTGAGTATAACCAGTCTTTTCTCCCAAAATTAATAAATAAACAAACAGATTTTTACTGCATTCATTCAGATGTTTTCTTCGTTTTTCTTTCTTTCTTCGTGAATTGTTTAGTTTGATTTCTGACGAAGACATTTTTCCTTGCCCGGATTTTCACTATGATTGCATGGATCGGCCCGAACCCTTGCCCGGTGTGCCTGGTAGTCAGATACAGCTATGAAGTATAGTGTTATTCTATTGCAGGCAACCTTTGAGATTTCACTCGCTTGATCGACTCAGTCAATTAAAAACTTAATTGGGTGATTAAAGTTTATTGCTTTACTCGCCCTGCTGCATTCACTCTAGTCGGATTGAGCCAGCTTCCTCCCAAGCAATGAAGAAAAATTCATTGAGATTTGTTTAAAGGCAGGGTCCCAAGTCCTACCTTGTATAGACCTCAGGCATTTTAATTATCCAGTAACAGGTTGCTAATACCTGCTGTGGTAGACTGGTTGCCAGCCAAGGCTACAGAACACCGTCTGTCCTGTTATTTAACCCTTAACTGGAGGGAAGGGACGAATTAATACCTTTCCCAAGGGTATTAGCGCGTAAGTGAATGCAAGGCATTCAACTGGAATTTGAACTTGGCTCGCCAATTTCTCTTTCCAAGCCGATATCCACTGCACCACAACGCACATCCGTCAATAAACGCTTACAGCATCTGGTATTCCCAAGCGGTCACCCATCTAAGTACTGAGCAGGCTCAACATTGCTTAACTTTGGTGATCGAACGTGATATGACCGTAATGATGAATAGAAGCAGCACCAAACCAGATATGGCACCAGTATTCAATGCATGATTAAATGGTAGATTTATAAATGTGCAAAATGGATTCTGTATAATTTGTCTGTGGTTAAGAATAAAAATAACAATTTAGAAATTTTTTTTTAAAGTAAACCCCAGTGAATATTCACAATGAAAAAAAATCCTATTTACAAAACTAAACAAAATACTGTTTTGAAAAGTACCTGTCTTCTATCATGTTTTTATCTTTAAATTCAGTCAGTTAAGTGGCATGGCAATCATGTCTCTTTCAAGACATAACTGACTAGATAGCAGATTTTCGCATACTAGGTTGCTGTTTCTTTCTGCAGTAGGCGGGCTGCCAACCTAGGCTATAGAACCCAATCTGTCCTATTTCACCTATCACTGGAGGGAGAAGATGGATTCATACTGTTACAAAGGTATTTGCGCATAAGAGAATGCAACAATTTCAACTGGAATTTGAACTTGGCTCTTTGATGTCTCATTCTGAGCCATTGCACCACAACAAACATCAAGTCAGTTTAGACTAAAAATAGAGTATAACTATTATATATTGGCTGGAGCAGCACAATCTTCACTTTCCAGCCTTCAGTCAGTTAAGTGTCATACGTGATACACGCTTGGATGATCATGTCTCGAAAGAGACATGACTGACTGGGCAGAAGATTATACCGCAGTAGGTTGCCATTGCTTTCTACGGTAGACTGGTTGCCGACCAAGGCTATAGAATCCAGTCTGTCCTGTTATTTAACCCATAACTGGAAGGAATAGATAGATTAATACCTTTTCCAAGGGTATTTGCACATAAGTGAATGCAATGAATTCGGCTGGAATTTGAACTCGGCTCCCTGGTGCGTTGTGGTGCATTGGATATCGGCTCGGAACGAGAAATTGGGGAGCCAAGTTCAAATTCCAGCTGAATTCATTGCATTCACTTACACGCAAATACCCTTGGGAAAGGTATTAATCCATCTATTCCTTCCAGTTATGGGTTAAATAACAGGACAGATTGAGTTCTATAGCCTTGGTGGGCAACCAGTCTACCGCAGAAAGCAATGGCAACCTACTACGGGATAATCTTCTGCCCAGTCAGTCATGTCTCTTTCGAGACATGATCTCCCAAGCATGTATCACGTATGGCACTTAACTGACTGACTGACTTTCCAGACTTACCAGAGTTAAAAATCATTTGCACTTTCTTGTGCATGAAGAATCATTTTCCACTCTATGGCCTTGTTCATACACATACATCACCGCAAGCCCATCGCTGTTTCCATGCTGAATATTCAGATTAGTTTCACTCTTTAGTCAGACATTTATAGCTTAGACTTGCCATGCTATGTCCACAGAATCAAACCACACCCATTCCTTCTACATTTCAATTTTAAGGAGGAGTTACCAATCAGCTTTTCCCCACAAAACTGTTTGGCACAGACTCCTGTATGGATGTTTGTCTGAATACTACAATCTTAACCTCTTCAAGTCAATATTTATCTATCCTCCATATCCTCATAGTCTTTACTTCTTCTTTCCACATCTATAATGAATCTTTACCTTGTATTGTTTAGACGTTCAGTCAGTTAAGAGCCATACACTTGGGCAATCATGTCTTTTTTGATTCATGACTGACTAGCAAAATATTTTTCCCGCAGTAGACTAGTTGCCTACCAATGCTATAGAACCCAATTTGTTTTGCTATTTAACCCACAGCTCGAGGGAGAAGAGATGTATTCATACTTTTCCCAAGGATATTTGTGCATAAATGCAACAAATTTGAACTCGGTTCTCTAATTTTTCATTCTGAGCGGACATTCATTGCACCATAGTTTAGACATTCAGTCAGTCAATTAAGTGCCATACATGATACATGTTGGTGCGATCATGTCTCAAAAGAGACATGACTGACTGGATAGAATATATTCTTGCAGTAGGTTCCTATTACTCTCTGCAGTAGACTGGTTGCCAACCAAAATTATAGAACTCAATCTGTCCTATTATTTAACCCATAGCTGGGGGAAGAAACAGATTAATACTTTTCCCAAGGGTATTTGCACGTAAGTGAATGAAACAAATTTAGCTAGAATTCTAACTCTACTCTCTTAGACATTAGTAAAATGAAAAAAAAAGGTTTCCAGGGGACATTTTCTAGACATTATTGGGAAGGAAAAAGAAGTGTCATATATAATATTGAATATTGTTATGGGGAAATTACATGTGATTGAAACATTAACAAAATGCATGAATATTCACACCAAATTTGTACAAACAAGAACTAACAAGTTCTTGTGTCATTGCTTTTACTAGTGATGGCTAACAGCAACATAGAACGGGCTCTCCAGCCATCATCAGTTGTTTGCTGACCCAGATAACCTTCAGGGAATTTTGAACTGACCTCTTTATTTAATGCATAGGGGTAGCTTGTTCTCATTCCACTGTTCGTGTTTGTTTAATCTATGGGAATGGTTTGTTCTTGCTCCACAGACTATATCTAGGGATGTCTCATCTACAGGGTGCAACGAGTAAATTGTCTTTTAATTATATTTAAATTTCATACATGCTGTACTGTTTGGTATTCATGCTGGAAGCTCCAATATGAACATTTCAGATTGTTTGGGTGTCAATCTGAGGACAGTGCAGAGGATTTGGAAAGAGTCGGTTATGATTACGAACTGTATGTCAGCTTGGAAAACTCATTCTGATTGTTCTGATAAGAAAAGAACTCCTGAATGATGATTTACTGATACAGATCTTTCTAATTAACCCAAAGCCGAGAGAGAAGAGATGGATTTGTACCTTTAAGAGTATTTGCATGGAAGTGAATGTAACAAATGCAATTGGAATTGAAACTTGGCACTCTGGTATTCAATTTCAGGCTATTATTCTTTCCACCACTTGATATTCCCAGGCAGTCGTCCACCTAAGTATTGACCAGGCTTAATGTTGCTTAACTTTGGTACTCATACAAGAACCACGGTTTCAGTGTGATATGACCACAAGCTCTGTATGAATATGAGAAGGCGGTAAAAAGTGCAGTTTCTGAGGATATGTAGGATTGATTACAGTTATCCCTAGGTTAAGATTGTACTATAAACCCCCACGTGGTTACAGCACTAATTGTGCCAATCTGCTCAGTAAGAGCACCCAATAAATGCATATACTTTCTAGCCATAGTAGCAGTTTTAATCACTTCTTATCACTAAAACTACATACCAAGTGTACATATTGCAGACAGGTTGCTTTTTAGCTGTTTCACATTTCCACCTGCCACTGGTCCCCGTGTCATCAAGTGTTGGTTCATTGTGTACCAGCCAAGATGTGGCTATTGGAATTTTCTTTTGTACAAATTGACGAGCTGTGCGTTTTGGTTTCCTTGAAGCTTGCTCAAAAAGGTGAACTGATTATAAAATACCAGTATGACAATCACCAACAATTTAATAATATAGGCTGCCCAAAAAGGTTACAATGACCTTGGAGTGAATATTCCGAGATCTTGAAATGTTGAAAAAAGGAATAATTGGTACATTAGATGAATGTGTTTGTGCATTGGTATTTCTCTTGCAGCAAGAAACTACATTAAATTTAGGCGAACTTGCTCAGAAATTCTGGTGATTCTTCTGTGAGCTTCCTCCGAAATTCCTGCATAACTGTTCAACTCTCTACCAACTGACTATGTGGCCACATTTTTTGATTTATATATATCTCAACCCTGCAGATGACATTAATGGATATTATTCCTAAAGGACTTCCTATTAACATTGTATATGACCCGTGCTTTAAATTACTCAGGACCAGAAATTTGCTAAGATTTTAATTTAAGTCTGCAAGATAGAATGCTAAAATAACACTTTACAGTTTCATCAACACATTCATCTTGACACTGCAACTTCCTGTGTATGTGAGAGCACGAAAAATTCTGTTGTCTGTTTATTTTGGGTTCAAATTCTGCCGAGCCCTTCTAAGCATTTTATAGCTTCAGGTTAATATTTTTAAACCAAACTTTTTTCATCAGACTCCACTCTGCTTTAGTCAGCTATAATTTTTCCACTTGGCCTTTTTTATCCTTCACCTAGTATTCTAGGCCCTTCCAAAACCCCAAGTCACTAAACGACGTTTCATGCACTAGTATTATGACTTTATCAGGGTTACTACCCTGTTACCGTAGTGATCTGGGAAAGCATACTCTCACATGTATGTTCTACAAAATAGCAGTTCTTGAAAAGGAGCTGTCTGAATAGAATTTCCTTCTTAGTAATGGTAAACTAAGGGAATGGGGAAATGAGGATGATTCATCTCTATGTATGTGGAGTGGTGGATCTGAGTTGTGAAGGTTTGAACTGGTGGAACTAAAGAATGTAGCTTGTCTGAATATTTGTTATGGAAATATCAATAGTTACCAGAAGCTTGTGATATTGCATCTGTGGCAGAGAGGTTGTTGTGTGGAAAATAACTCATCACCCACAAGGCCATATAGCCACTTTGTTGTATTGCCGAGTTAGATACAATACACAGAGAAAATGTGCTGTGGTATTACTCAGTCCCAGCCTTTGAGATTTGAAAAAGAAATCACTTGACCGGTGGTCGAGAGCAAGAGAAAATTTACTCACCCCAAAATCATTTTACTCAACCGACTTCATTTTCTTAATAGTCACCTTACATAAAGATAGTGTGAATCACTGACAGAAAACAAAAAATTTGAGCTTTCCTCTTAATAATAGCATAAACATTTTGATGATAAAACTGTTTTTATTAATTTTTTTTAACATCATGATATGCTGTTTTTTTTGGTTTTTTTTTTGGCAATTGAGTGGAGGTACCTGAATTCGTAGTTTCTTTCTTCTGTTTGACTACAACCTCCATCTCATAGATGATAAGAAACTAACAAATCTGATTTTCTCAATGATTTTCGATATAGAAATTATTTACTTGCATAATTTGTTTTTCGGTGCGTGGTTGAAAGAAGTATGCGTATTTTTTTTTCTTTCTTTCAAATGTTCATTTTTACTTTTTTCTAAGTGGGGAGGAAATATAGATGTTGAGTCAAGGATAATATTTTTCCAAATGAGTTTCTACAAATTTGTGAGCATCTTTAATCAGAGTGACAGAGATATTTTGGCTATATTCTGGAAGTGTTAATTAAACTAATGTTTACACTGACTGGGATGATAAAAGCAAGACAGGAGCTTGTCAATCTAAATTCCATTTGTCAGATCTTGCTTTGATGATTGTAGGATGTCACTGTCTTTTGTTTAACCACACATTTTGATGTAAATCAGGTGTCATGCATAAGACCAAAGAGTTGAATAATGTCATTGTAGGTCATTCTAAGTAACTTATGAATCTTCAATGGCATACTTTTGGGTTGTAAAAGCAATCAAATTTCCTTTTCTATATTTGAAGGGATACGTTTCATTGCAAGATTTTTAATCAGCAAGTAAAGCAATAAACTTTAATCACCTAATTAAGTATTTAATCCACTGAGCCGATCAGGTGAGTGAAATCTCAAAGGCTGCTCAGTACAATATCCACTGCTAAACAAACATACACAGAAGAGTACAATAATTGCAATGACTGCCAAGACAGAACTTACAACACAGAGAAGAGGGGTTTTGCTCACAATAGTCACCAAAGTAATCAGTTCAAATATTACTAAAGTGACACTCAAATATTACACCTCGAATACTACGATTCATTACTTAAATAGACCATTTCAGGTCAGGGGCCATTGTATCATTGAGAGTGCTGCAAGAGTGTCAGCCACTCTACAACACACTTTTGAACTCTGTCAAGACTAGAAATTGAGAACTGGGCATTTTTACATAAAAATTTTTTTTGTTTTTCTTATGTATAAAATTTTCAGTTTTAATTTTGCATTACCACTTCAGTCTTTCAAATTATTGTCAATTTTTTAATTTGTACAACATTAATTTGTTACTTTCAGAGTTCTGCAGGAAATCTTTTCCACGAATCTGGCTGAAGGACAGATGTAAATTGGCGTCAAAAAATGGATCTTAATCCAATGAATAACAAATACTGCTGTGAATATTGTGGGGAATATTTTTCAGAGCATTCTCTCTTCATTGTGCATTTGATAAGACATGGTACGGAGATTGCATCACAAGTGGAAATATCTGAAAAAAATGTGTCCTACGGGTCACAAATAGAGCAGATACCTCATATTGTGGAAGACTGCGATAAAGCTTTGGACAGAAATGCGGACTTGGACGTTATCTTTACAAGCTCTGTAGAAAAAACATCAGTTTCCTGTGATCAGTGCGGGAAAGTTTTATCAAATCCTATTGCACTGAGAAGTCACATGAAAATACACACGGGGAAAAAAATTTTCAGCTGTGAGGAATGCGGAAAAACTTTCCTTTCCAAAGGCGTTTTAAAAACCCACATGCGAATGCATACTGGAGAAAAACCTTTCAGCTGTCCACTATGTAAAAGAGCTTTCACCCAGATGTCTGGCTTAAAATGCCATATGAGACAACATACAGGAGAGAGGCCATATCGATGTGAAATCTGTGGAAAAGATTTCGTTCAAGTCGCAAACTTAAACAGTCACAGCAAAGTTCACACTGATGAGAAACCTTTCCATTGTGAAGAATGTGGGAAAAATTATGCAAACAAATATAAATTAAAAGAGCACATGAAATCGCACACCAAAGAAAAACCATTTCAGTGTCAAAAGTGTGAAAAGTCTTTTGTTACGAAATCTCAGTTGCGAAAACATGTTAGAATTCATACAGACAAGAAGGATTTCCACTGTGAAATATGTGAAAAAGGCTTCTATAGAAAATCTTCTTTGAAGTGGCATATGAAGACACATACAGGAGAAAAACCATTTTGCTGTGAAGTATGTGAAAAGGCCTTTACTCGCAAAAGTGTGCTAAAAATCCACATGGGGTCACACACGGTGGATAAACCATTTCATTGTAAAGTATGTGGCCGGTCATTTTCTACTACAGATGACTTACAAGATCATGCAAAATTGCACACTCGAGAAAGACCCTTTCACTGCAGTATTTGTGGGAAAGATTTTATTCAAAAAATGCATTTACAGACGCACATGAGAATCCATACCAAAGAGAAACCTTTTCTGTGTGAATTATGTGGAAAAGATTTTGCAAAGAAATCTACCTTGAAAATCCACAGAAGAATTCACACAAATGAGAAACCCTATTGCTGCAGAGAATGTGGAAAAGCCTTCTCACAAAAACCTGCCTTGACTATTCATATACGAACACACAAAGTGGAAACCCGTTTTTGCTGTGAAGAGTGCGGAAAGATTTTTCCTTTGAATTCTAGTCTAAAAGTCCACATGAAATCGCACAAAATGCAAAAATGCTTCTCGTGTAAAGAATGCGGAAAAACGTTTACTTTGAATTCACGATTAAAGGTACACCTGAAAATACATAGCAGCAAGAAACTTTACAAATGTGACGTGTGTGAAAAAAGTTTCTCTCAAAACCAAAGCTTAAAAACACACATGAAATTCCACACTGGAGAAAAACTCTTAAAGTGTGAAGTGTGTGAAAAACTGTTTCCTTACAAGTCAACTTTAGAAATCCACATGAAGACACATTCAAAGGAAAAGACTTATAAGTGCCAAGTGTGCGAGAAAAGTTTTACCACTTATTATCAGTTGAAAAACCATATCAAAACCCATGTAGAAGGGATGTGTTTTCATTGTGAGATGTGTGGCAAAACCTTCTCTCACAAATCTCTTTTAAGAAAGCACATTATCACACATAACAATACATACCGAAAAATCACCTTCTTGCCATCATGAAAGTTGTTTTTTCTGGGGGGTTTTTTTCTAACTAGTTTAAGTTGATAAAAGTCGATAAAAATATGCAATAACAATAACATTTTTTTTTTCAAATGATGTCTTCCACTGCACTAAGAATGAACTATAGTTTATTCACTCATTTCATTTTGTATTCAGTAGTCAATAAAGTATGGTTCAAAATGGTCACTGATCAGTCATTCTTTTTATTGTAAATCAACAGCGAGGCCCTTCTATGAACTGGCCAATTGATACCCCATGTTGCATGTACGTTCTTATTTATTTCAGTGTGTTCCAAAAGCTGGGGAAGACTTGTTGCATGTTCACAGAGAAACAGAAAAGGAAAATATAAACTGTGAAAGCAAGGCTCATCAGTCCTTTCTGAGCAGAGAGCTCCATTCCGCTGAAAGGTGTCAAGAAAGTTACCGCAGGGATAAGTGGATTGGGGTGGTCAAGTGGTTTTTGCCTTTTGATCCTTCAACATCATCTCCTATCATTCTAAAGCAGAATTCATTTGATTATTTATCTATTGACAGGGAATATGATCTGGGTTTTGACGACCGTGAAACAAGTTCGTTCTATCCTACTTATCGGTATGTATTACACAGTTACCCTATCCAGTACGCATGGAACTATGGGATTAAGTAAACTGTGGAGAAAATTGAGAACTTGATCTTTCTCCAGTACATTTTGGTGCACTATTCAGGGCATTGCTTGCTCAACAGTGTTGAGCCCGGTCAGTACTTAGATGAGGCAGAGAGCACTTAGGAACACTAGGTATATTTCCGCTTTAAATAAATGACAATGACAATAAGCTACATCTGACAGCAAGGTCTCTGATCAGGAGGTTTCGATGAGCATGGAACTTCTTCTTAATTGCTGTTGTTCCCAGGTCCATTCTGACCCAGGGTGGTAACATCTGTTAGGGTCCCAGCAATAGGCTAATAGTTAACCCCTAAACTATTGCCCAGTTCACACTCCACCTACATCTATTGAACAGGTGAAGAGACTCATCCCTTGTTCCGTTTAGGATGTGGTTTCCGGCTTTCTCTTTTCCAATCTTTTCACTCTTACATAGCCCCCTGCGCTTCAATGGCATTACCGTTTTGCTCGGGGTGATATGATTAAAAAAAAAATAAACAAAAAAAAACTGGGGTCATTTAAGAAAAAAAAAGAAAACATTAGACTGGGTGAGGGTCTTTAGCTTTGGATAGCAATTTGTCTAAGATAAGGAAATCTCTAAAATAAAATCTCTACACCGACTTTGTGTAGAATAGGGTAGGCTGACCTCTTTAACCTTGGTAGGTAATCTTCCTAGAGAAAGTGTCTCGATAAAAACACTGAGTTTCCTAAATTGGTTGGTGTCAGTAAGGGTATACAGCTGTAAAACTTGTTCCAATATTTCATGATGGTTCAATTATGGAATGATCAAGAAAAACCTGTCTAACCATGCTAGCAATGGAAACGGATGTTAAATGATAATGATGATGACGACAAAGGGTTGATAAACTATAAAACAATCAATCACTTGCTCGGTTTGGATTGGTAAGTAGATGACACTTAGAACAACTGCCCTGTCTCAGCTTGTCCTTACAGCACTTTTTCCTATCAACTCTCAGCCTATCTCAACTCTACAAGTGGCTGGCAACATGAACAGGTGGTATAAGAACTACCCAAGTCTATCCACCACTAAGTGAAAACTAGTACTGACTTCTTTAGTACTATGTTAAAATAGACAAGCAGCGGGAAATTAGCAATGTTCAGCTTAACACCACTTGACCTCAAAAGCTCTCATTTACTGATTTGTTCTTTTGTTCATCTTCAATCAAGGGAGTGCCACTTGTGTTTAACCCATAGCTGGAGGGAGAAGAGATGAATTAGTACCTTTCCATAGAGTATTTTCACGTAAATAAATGCAATGAATTCAACTGAAATTTGAACTCGGCTCTCCAATTTCTCATTCCAAGTCGATACTGGGACAATGAAAAGAATTAAACAGCCTTAAGTACATTAAAGTGTTCAGATGAGAAAATTTTTATTCATTTTTTGTTCCTGTTCAATCAAGTGAGTGCCACTTCAAAGATCTCATCTGTTGGCTATGAAAAAAGAAACATGTGAAATAAATAATCACATTTCTACATGGATGTCACAATCATAGTGTCACAAACCTGATCACCGAAGTTAAGACAACATTGAGCCTGGTCAGTACTTAAATGGGTGACCATTTGGGAATACCATGTGCTGTAAACATAAGGACCAAGAATGGTCCACCGGTCCTCCAGGTTTGGGGGTTGGGTGCAGGGCTAACAACCCTGTCCTGTAAAAAACAGTTTGTTAGAGAAATAGCAACAAAAAGTTGCTGCCTTATGCACCATTGGGTGTGATGGATAAATGATGATGACGATGATGATGATGATTGCTGCCCTATGCACCATTGGGTGTGATGGATAAATGATGATGACGATGATGATGATGATTGCTGCCCTATGCACCATTGGGTGTGATGGATAAATGATGATGACGATGACGATGATGATGATGATTGCTGCCCTATGCACCATTGGGTGTGATGGGTAAATGATGATGACGATGATGATGATTGCTGCCCTATGCACCATTGGGTGTGATGGATAAATGATGATGATATTAAGTACATTAATGCTGTTCAGATGTAGTTACCACTTGCTTATTTCCAAGCAGTTCAGAAATAGTAACATTTACCCAAAATCTTCAGATAGTAAATGGAGAGGTAGAGATAGTTTAAGAGACTGGAAACTCTGATTTTATCAAGACGCCATTTCTAGGAAGATTACCTACCAAGGTTAGAGAGTTCAGTCTACCCTATTCTACACAGAGTAGGCATAGACGTTTTTATTTCAGAGATTTCTTTATCTTAGACAAGTTGCACTCCAAAGCTAAAGACCCTAACCCAGTCTAATGTTTTCTTTCTCTTAAATGACCCCAAGTAAATGGCCAAGTTTTAAAGGGTTTAAAAATAGGTGTTGCCATTTTATTTGTGATTTTTCTACCCTTAGTAATACTTTCTTTGTTTTGTAGTTCACTTCAATCAAGGAAGGCTGAAGTGAATATTAGACTCAAGCACTAGGCTCCCACCCCAGACAGTCCCTCTCATTTAGGAGGCTGAGGCACACTAAAAGAGAAAGAGCTGAAGGGGATTGAGCTATTTTTTCATGGTACTGCCATTAAACTCACTTTAAACTGGCCTTGTGTCAGCTGCAATGTAGGCACACAGAAAAATACACAATTTAATAATAACAATTTGGTGGCGTGTGTGTGTGTGTGTGTGTGTGTCTCTCTCTCTCTCTCTCTCTATATATATATATATATATATATATATAAGAAAAATTAAGGCAGACACATTATTTCATGGTGAATCGAAAATATAGGCCTATTTCAGGAGAACCATCATCAGCTTCCATCTTTATTTTACAAAAGATTTTAAACAAAATGTAAAAATTGTGTAAAATTCTTTGTAAAATAAAGACGGAAGCTGATGATGGTTTGCCTGAAATAGGCCTATATTTCCGATTCACCATGAAATAACGTGTCTGCCTTAATTTTTCTTATATTTGCTCTATATGTATTTATATGCATATATGTTTAGAGCTCTCTTAGAGAGTTATCCTACCACTGTATGTACAGGAGACTTCTTTGGATTCTTCTATACATACACTGCATGGTGATATATATATATGTGTGTGTGTGTGTGTGTGTGTGTGTGTGTATCAACATTTTGGTTGTTCCGCAAAAAACAGAACCAGCACAACTGAGCCAGATGATTGCATTGTGTAATTCAAAAATTACATGAAAATAAAATATTTAAATTAAAAACATTAAAAAAAAAAAAAAATTTAATTTTTGGCGATGAATTCAAAGGTGGGTAATTCATAATTATTATTGATAATAAATAATATTTTCAGGGAAGAAAAAGAAATGGAGAAAGCCACAGAGTGAAAAATAAAGAAATGCATAGGAGAGTCAGTATTAGTCTAAGTAGTTAAGTATTTTTTTCTATGGCAGCTTGTGGTCTTTAATTTGCTTTTTTGTTAAGTAGATTGGGGTTATTTATATGGATGTATGTGTGTATATATATATATATATATATATATATATATATATATATATATGTGTGTGTGTGTGTGTATACACATGCGTTTATATATATATATATATATATATATATATATATATATATATATAGCATAATCTGTAATGTGATTGATACCGACTTGGCTGACCGCCTGCAGTATCTCTCTCACCTGCGTGACGTAGCATCCCTGTGCCTCTTCTATAAATACTATCATGGCTTCTGCTCTGACGCACTTAAATCACTGGTGCCCCCTAGATGTGAATTTGCACGAGATACTAGATTGGCAACTAGGTCCCACCCTTTTACAGTGAAACTGATAAAATGTAACCACAATTTCTACTCCAACAGCTTCTTTCCTCGCACTTCCCGCCTGTGGAATTCCCTACTGCATGCTTGCTTCCCCGACGGCTACAACCTCCAGGTGTTTAAATAGACACCTCCTAACACACTAACTCACACCCACTCTTTCCAACTCTCTCCCTATGTACATCCTAAGTCGTCTATCACCCTCCTTCTGACATTTCCCATACCCAATCCCTCTATGTAACCCCTGCGCTTTAGTGGCAGTGGAATGCCTTGCTTGGGGTGACACGATTAAAAAATGATAATCCACATATACTGTCTTAATATTTATAGGAAAAACTACTACGGATGCTTCTAGTCTAAATTTTAAAATCATTTGTTTCTGATGAAAGGCTGAGGCCGGTCTAAAATATCAAATATATATATATAATAATAGAAATAAATGCTTCAATTGGAGTAGCTAGACTAAACTATCACCCAGTTTACACTCCACCCACGTCTATTGAACAGGTGAAGAGGCTCATCCCTTGTTCCCTCTTTAGGATGTGGTTTCCGGCTTTCTCTTTTCCAATCTTTTCACTCTTACATAGCCCCCTGCGCTTCAGTGGCGTTACCGCCTTGCTCGGGGTGATATGATTAAAAAAAAAAATTAAATAAATACTGTCAAAAAAATATATTTTTAACTTAAAACTTTTTAGTAGTTTTTCCTATATATATATATATATATATATATATATGTATGTATATATATATAGTCATCTGCAGACAGATCTGTTTTGCTGTATCACAGCTCATCAGTACGGTTGAACATCCGATTGCTTTTCATCCAGGATTGAAACCCGACTGAATTGGCATCAGTTGGCAATTCTACCTCTAAGCTATAGGCGCTCATAAACACACACATATATATATATATATATATTTAGGCCATCTTATTTTATGAGTAGATATTTTGTATTATTCAAATGGTTGTTTGGAGAGGCAGTAACAGTTATATTTCAAACTATTCTTGAGGATCTGAATGCAGTTTTGTGGAAATTTTATAATGTTGTTTGTTAACTGGAAGGAAGTGACGGATTAATACCTTTCCCAAGGGTATTTGCGTGAAAGTAAATAGCAGGACAGACTGGGTTCTATAGCCTTGGTCAGCAACCAGTCTACCGCAGAAAGCAATGGCAAACTACTGCGGGATAACCTTCTGCCCAGTCAGTCATGTCTCTTTTGAGACATGATCGCCCAAGCGTGTATCACATATGGCACTTAACTGTAACAATTTTACTCATTATTATTATTATTATTTTATTATTTGTTGTTGGTTGGTATTATTATGTTCAACTTGGTTTATGTGTGCATTAATGGTTTGTTAATTTATTTTCTTTATTGATTTATTGATTAGGATTAATTTATTTTACTTCTTTATTTTTATATAAATGGTTTATTTCATTTTTAGTTTTCAGTTTTTGAGCTGTCATAAAATTTGTTTTCATGTTTGTGTTTTGAGATTACATTTAACCCCTAAAGTAATTTGAAACATAACCATTACCACCCACTCTAATAACCGTTAGGATAATACAAGAGACCTACCCATAATGCACCAATGAACAGCATATATATATAGTCTAACCAAAACAAAGCACATAGGGCTTGACAATTGTGTTTAACCATAAAACTGACTGCCATTGCCAGATACTGACCTCAATGTTCACTTTATTTACATACACTCTATTGTTGATATTGAGCACTTTAGCCAGTAAATATTCTTCTTCTGTGTGTCCTGTCCCTTCAGAACGTAGGTGATCATGGTTCTCCATGTCTCCCTATCCCTTGTGGCTCTTAATATGTTTGCTCCTGTTACACCTCGCAACCCCCGTTCCGTCATCCACCTAATCAGGCCCTGCAAATATGTTACCCGCTGCCTTCCTCTGTCTCTTTTTCCTGCTATCTGGCCAGTCAGTATCAGGTTCTCTAAGCTCTCCTTCTTTATTGCATGTCCCTTATGCACAAATACTCTTGTGAAAGGTATTAATCTGTCTCTTCCCTCCAGTTATGGGTTAAATAATAGGACAGATTGGTTCTATAGCCTTGGCTGGCAACCAGTCTACCACAGAAAGCAATGGCAACCTACTGCAGGATAATCTTCTGTCTCTTTCAAGACATGATTGCCCAAAGCGGGCATCATGTATGACACTTAACTGACTCATATTTAAGTAGACACTCTGGTTGTTATAATTAAACAGTATATTTATTTATTTATATCTGTTGGCCTGAATAATCGAGGAATTTTGTTAGGAAAATATACATTCTCCAGCAGGATTCAAACTTACACCACCCTGGGAAAACTAAATTTTTTTCATTGTTTAAAAAGCAATGATTAGAATTTTATCCACTGGATCATGGGTCCTTGGGCCAGTGGATAAAAGCATTGGCGGATTGATTTTCAAAAAGTGACTTGACCCAAAGAGTTTGTTTTTTATTTTTAAACATTTCACCCCACACAAGGGAATAAAGCCAGTAGGACATACTGTAAGGTTACAAAGTGTTAGAGAATGAGAGAAAACTATTATCAAGGAGAGAATTAAGAAGACAGAAAATAACAATTGACATTGCATTTAAATTTTTGAAGATCAAAGTTAACGGGAATGCAAAAAGCCAGAAGAGAGATTGACAAGCAAGGAAGAAACTGTTAACATAGAACTTACGGTTACATCTACCCATTTCAACTGTAAACTGATGAGACCTTACTACCAATCTAGTACTGCCTTTAAATTTGACAAATCTAGGGACTATAGAGGAACATTATCATAACAATTGCCATGAAAGTATTTGTAAAAAAAATGCTATGGGTAAATAGTTGACCACCCCCCCTCCACCAAATTGGTGTCGAAATGCTATGAAAGTATTTATCAACAAAACTTTTGTGAATGAAAAATCTTACCAACAAAACTTTTTGAATGAAAAACGTTACCAACAAAACTTTATTGAATTGAAAAACGTTACCAACAAAACTTTATTGAATGAAAAATATTACCAACAAAACTTTATTGAACAATTGAACCATATTAAAAAAAATGTCAGCCCAATATTTAAAGACTGACCCTTCTGTCCTATTATTTAACCCAAATGACCAAAATGGTTGATGGTTCATTAAACTTAAACCAAACCAAACCAATAACACTGTTCTGTTTACTGTTAACTTCAATCCGTCTTAATGGCACACCATATAGTTGTGTCATCAGCATAGATACTGATTTGAGAACCGATGCCACCAGGAAGATTTATGAAAATTAGAAACAATATGTCCAAGAATAGAGCCCTGGCAAACACCTGGATTCATGCAAAAAGATCTAGAAGAATGGACATTCAAGACAATATTCATTTCTGGATTTTAAATTTAGATCATTTATTAATATCAGCTGATTTTCAATGAACCATCAATTAATTATACCCGATGCTTAAGGGTTAAGTTGCCTGATTTCTCATTCATAAATGGACATTCACTTACAAAAGGAATCATTTTCTTTTCATCATAGAGGGGTATGGGAAAATGGCATAATGGTTACTGACCTTGGTATACACAATTGCTACAGTGATAGTATATATGTCGTGTGGTGTTCAATCCTCATCTGGTGCCGGGGGCTTCAGTCCAGTCAAAATATGCATATTTTGCATATGCATATCTAGAATAGATAAACAAAAGTATTTGTTTTTTAATGGACTAACTAATTAGAAAAAGCAGCATTAAAAATGTTTCTAATTAACTTCTACTAAGATATTTCTTCTTACAAATCTTATTCTTAAACTGAAATCTAGGATTGAACCCTGCACCTTCAGAATAGTAGCCAGCTACTTTGTCAGATGACCTAACTTAGGGATTGATAGAAGAGATACTTTATTTAAATTTCTTTTATTTATATAAACAAATTGTAACCACATTAAGCACAAAACAAAAATGAGCAAGTTTATGTTGAAATATTTTTGTCAGCCAGGATTGAATGAAGGATTAATACTTCCATCTCTATCAATTGAGCCAACATAATTAAGCAGCTTAATATCCTCTATGTTAATTAAACATCATAAATTATCTACGGACGTCCGTATTGTTTATACAAAAATAGGACCCATGCAGTTTCAAACCTGCAAATCATCGATTAATGGCAAGTCTTTTTTGCAACAGGCCTATTTTTTTTTTTTTAATCATATCACCCCGAGCAAGGCGGTAATGCCACTGAAACGCAGGGGGCTACGTAGGAGTGAAAAGATTGGAAAAGAGAAAGTGGAGTGTGAACTGGGCGATAGTTTAGTCTATCTACTCCAATTGAGGAAAAAAAAAAAGGAAAGAAAAGAGTGAAAAGATTGGAAAAGAGAAAGCCGGAAACCACATCCTGAACAAGGGATGAGCCTCTTCACCTGTTCAATAGACGTGGGTGGAGTGTGAACTGGGCGATAGTTTAGTCTATCTACTCCAATTGAGGAAAAAAAAAAAGGAAAGAAAAGAGTGAAAAGATTGGAAAAGAGAAAGCCGGAAACCACATCCTGAACAAGGGATGAGCCTCTTCACCTGTTCAATAGACGTGGGTGGAGTGTGAACTGGGCGATAGTTTAGTCTATCTACTCCAATTGAGGCAAAAAAAAAGGAAAGAAAAGAGTGAAAAGATTGGAAAAGAGAAAGCCGGAAACCACATCCTGAACAAGGGATGAGCCTCTTCACCTGTTCAATAGACGTGGGTGGAGTGTGAACTGGGCGATAGTTTAGTCTATCTACTCCAATTGAGGCAAAAAAAAAGGAAAGAAAAGAGTGAAAAGATTGGAAAAGAGAAAGCCAGAAACCACATCCTAAAAAAGGAACAAGGGATGAGCCTCTTCACCTGTCCAATAGACAAACAATTGCAATAATGGTCCTAATTAGCATTATTTGTTCTAGTGTGTGTACCTCCACTCATTTTCGATATCTAAGTTTTAAATTGAATTTTTAAAAATAAAAATATTTGAAGCTTTGATTTTAACTTTAATTGAAAGCAAAATGATTAAATTTACTATTTCCAGTCAGCAAAATACTTTGCTGAATTTCAAATAAAAATTATATTGATAGAATTTCAACTTTTTTTTTAGAGTTTGCTAAATTCATCATTTTTTCATCCAGTTTGACAAGTTTGTAAACAAAAGTTTTACTCAGTTTTAAAAATCTTGTAAAAATAAAATATAGATCTGTGACATGTTATTTTTTGGAGAATTAGGAAATTTAATCTGATTTGAAAGAAGTATTGCTTATAGCATGAAATTTAGAATAAAAGTATTTCTTAATTATGGAGGTGTAAAGTGATTGATGTGTGAAGTGAAGGATGACAGGCAGATGTAGTGATAAGCTAAGTGTGGTTGCCCAGAATTGACATAATTGTCCAAAATTTTTTTCTGTAAGAGGAAGAAACCATGAAACATGAGACCTTTTAATATAACACAGAAAATACCATACTAAAAAAACTTCCTATACACAAACTAAAACAAAAACAAAAAATTATTTAAAAAATGAAAACAATTCTTCTAAAAATTCATTATTCATCAAAAAGTTTTTTTTCAGACATTATAGTCCCTATAATATTTTAAAAATCTATTAAAAGCTTGTCTATTTAAATAATGTCATAGTTTTATTGCATTTTTTATTTTACAATTTAGAGAAGATTTTCGGAAAAATGGCCATCTCTCTGAAAGAAAAAAAATAGATGATTTACATTCCCCAAGGAGTTCTGCATTTAACTAATTTTCGATACAAAATTCAATAAACAAATTTTCGATACAAAATTTAATTTCTTGAAATTTCATGAATTTACATGGAGGGGTGTGTAACATGTAAAAAAAAATATTTTTACCAAGATTCTATAAAAATAATGATTTCATTTATTTGTATAAAGTCCTAAATGTTTCATTAAAATCCAACAATTATTTAAGTTTTGCAAGAATTTCAAAATAATTGTGTTTTTCACTGGAAAAAAAATAAGTTGCATAATATTACATTATCCGTAGTAAACTCTAGGAACAGTTTGGCTAACCGTTGATAAAAAAACAGAAACAAGGTTTTTACCAAAATTTCAAACATTCTAGAAAGGATTAAAAAATTTTTTAAATAATTAAAAATTACTTTGATCTTTCCTCTTCATAATAACAAACATTTTGACAGAAAAACTTTGTTTCTATTAAGTTTTGAGCCTTTTTTATTCATGCTATGCTGTTTTTTTTTTCAGCAAATTAGTGAAGTTACCCATTCTAGTTTGCCACAAGCATAAAACCAAACCGGCTCAGCAATCATTTATATTACACCCTTGTGCAAATTAACTGAAACAACTGCTTTAGTTGCCTTTCTTTCCAAATATGGTCAGTTTTAGACCCACTGGTGTGACAGGGTGTAATCAATTTCTGTTTTTTCCTCAGATTAGGTCATTTTCAGAGGTATGCAGCAATATGAATCTATTTTTAAGGGTGTATGATGAAATTTGTTTGGTCTTGAAAAATATTGCGTCATTCATGATTGCATCAGATTTTTATCAGACCCAGACACTACTGTCTCGACTGTCAATTAGTTTTACTACAGCCATTATAATGGATGTTACTCCAAGGAAGGGAACAAAAATTGTAACGCTGCACGAACACACTGGCAAGCCTGACAGAGAGATTGTGAATATTGACAAGCGATATCAGGACATAACCACACTGGCTGCAGACAGAGCTAACATATAATGCTAGGTAGCTGTTGACCCTAAAAGAAGCTCAACTGTTTTCTTGATTCCCTCCTCTCATGAATCCCAAACTTAATAATATTTCTATCACAATCCGGGAAATCCCAAGACTTATGAAAATCCTTGACTTT
Organism: Ascarosepion bandense; assembly: GCA_037127315.1. NCBI lineage: Eukaryota > Metazoa > Mollusca > Cephalopoda > Sepiida > Sepiidae > Ascarosepion > Ascarosepion bandense. Next base: position 4,126,115 of record JBBBDQ010001586.1, on the reverse strand, counting down.
ATAAAGGCCGCTGGTGCAAATAAAATCATCAAAAATATTAGCTGTGAATTATCTTCAATTTTAGGAAAATTGTTCAACCACTGCCTAAAGGGGGAATTCTTCCCAAGTCTATGGAAGGTGCTAAGTATATGCCAAGCTTTCAAGAATGCTAGTGGGTGCTCATCTCTGGCTCAATATCGGCAAGTCAGTCTCTCCAGTGTCATCAGCACACTCTTTGAAATTAGTGGGTAACTGGCTTAGATGCTGATAGTTCAGCCATGCAGGAGGCAGTACTAGGTTGTGTCACACCAGTCAACACTTACCTGATGTAAATATAATTTTGATGGCTTTAATTTAATTTAATTTTTATTCAAGCACAAAACAACCGACTTAACGATTATTTACATAAAATGTTGAACAAGCGAAATTTAGAGTGTCAGATCAACATTCCAATCTTCTACAAATACTTTCACGACTTCTACTCCAATGAACTCAGCTTACTGGTGCCCCCTATATATGAATTTACTTGAGCCACAAAATTAGCAACTAGGTTCAACCCTTTTACAATGAAACCAATAAAATGTAAACACAAATTCTACTCCAGCAGCTTCTTTTCTTGCACTTCCCACCTGTGGAATTCCCTTCCATTTAGTTGCTTCCCTACAATCTCTAAGCATTTAAATGTAAAGTCAATAGTCATCTCCTATCTCACTAACCTCTCTCTTATGCTCCTTTCTCTGTCCACTTCACTCTCATCAGTATTCTCATCTTTCTCTTACTCACTTCCTGACACTCCCTATAATTTGTCACTCTTTCTCATAACTTTTCTCCTATGTAACCCCCTGCAAAACAGTGGCAGCAAAATGCCTTGCTTGGGGTGATATGATTATAAAAAAAAAAAACACTGAACTAGCATTGAAAGATTATCGGATAGGCTTTTATTTACTTTGAGTTAGTGTGAACAAAAACTAGGAAAGATTCTGTGTACACTCATTGAGAGAACGGAAGTTAAAATATCATTGTGATGAAAAACGAAAACTCAAATCCTGTTTTTGGTACACTGGATTCTTTAATCAGGGATTCACCCAGCACTGGAGGTAAATAGGTGACACATGGTGCATTGATTTTCACCATAAAAATCGTTTTTTTAAGATAAAATGGTGCATTTTTACTTATGGGAGAATAACAGATCCTAACCACCCTTCTGCTCATCTTTGACTGAGAGTGTCCCTCTCAACTCAATGAGTAGCTTGTAACTAGCATATCTAAGCCATATCCGGAATTCTTTAACTTCCAGCAGAGTGGCACTTGATCCTGAATTTATTCATTGATTTATACAATTCATTTCCTTTTACTTTTGAACAATAGGTAGTTGCGCTGGAGCTCTCACACCTTGATTTTATTAATGGTTATCATAAGACTGCTAGTGATCAGGTTAAATTAAAATCATTTACAATCCATCTAACTACATGGACGTCCTAAGTCAATCAAGTGGAGCTTATTGTGTCCCAGCTGTGTATAGCTAAGTAATTTTAGAATATTTGTATGCTGTGTCACATTCAATGTGACAATTGGTTTACTAGGGATTAAAGGTTCCCCACAGGAGGAAAACAAGATACATCCTATCTAAGGTATCCTGTGGCTAAATAAGATGAAAAAGAGTGAGATTTTGTGCCATTTTCTTATATAGTGGCTTTGGCAATGCCATCTAGTGGTTATAAGTAGAGGTTCTTTGGCAAACAAGTGGGGTTATACATTAACCTGTTACTGTGCAGGTGTTTAAACAAATGTTTCTTATCCATAATTTGCAAGAATAATCAGAATATAGCGGATGTGCATTGTGATGCAGTGCATATTGACTCTGAACAAGAAATCGGGGAGCCGAATTCAAATTCCAGCTGAATTCCTTGCATTCACTTATGCGCAAATACCCTTGGGAAAGGTATTAATCCATCTCTTCCCTCCAGTTATGGGTTAAATATTCAAACAAACATCAATATTAGTTGGCCTATTATTGTTGCATCAATCTGAATTTTGAATACAGATATTTAAAGACTGTTTTTTCCATTCCTGTCATTTTGGTTTCAATACAAATGAGATATTTCTATTTGATTGATGCATTTTTACAGCTTAGTAACTCTTTGCAGGTTATTTAAAGCCAGAAAATACTTTTAGATTGTAAGTTTTTTTTAAAAATATTAATGCTTTTAGTGATACAATTCTTACTAATTAACCCATAGCTGGGGAAGGAGAAGAGGTAGGTCCATACCTTTCACAAGGTTATTTAAATATAAGTGAATATAATGAAACCAATGAAAAAATTCTGAGCCATTATCCATTTCATCACCTGCACATCCAAGCTAACAGCACCTGATATTCCTAAGTGGTCACCCATCTATGTACTGACCAGACCCAACATTGTTTTACTATGTACAAGAACTGATGTTTCAATGTGATATGGCCATAAGCCCATATTATTATTTGATAGCAATTACAAATTTTTCAGGTTTCTGTAATCAAGAAATTTGGTGAACAATAGATAACAGCAGTTTTGTCATAGTAGTTGGGGATTTTGCTGCAATTTTCCAAGAGGAATTACTATCTGAACTTGATGGCATGATAGCTTTGGAATCCCACGGATCCGACTGCCACTTCTCTTGAACAGTAACTGACTCCACCAAGATTCAAACAGTAACTGCTCTCACTTGCTATTGTGTTGCTATTTATATGAAAATAAGAGGTATTCAAGTATTATATTTCACAGTATTGACCCAAATTACATTGTGTCTGTCTGTGATCCATTCCTGCTGATTTATTTTAAATGCTTTGGGACTCAAATATACTTAAGAAACAGTCTCAAAATTATAGGATGTGCATTGTGGTGCAGTGGATATAGGCTCGGAATGAGAAATCAGGGAGCCAAGTTCAAATTCCAGTTGAATTCATTGCATTCACTTTTGCACAAATACCCTTGGGAAAGGTATTAATCTGTCTCTTCTTTCCAGTTATGGGTTAAATAATAGGACAGATTGGGTTCTATAGCCTTGGCTGGCAACCAGTCTACCACAGAAAGTAATGGCAACCTACTGTGGGATAATCTTCTGCCCAGTCAGTCATGTCTCTTTCGAGACATGATCGCCTAAGTGTGTATCATGTATGGCACTTAACTGACAGCTTGGAATGAGAAATCAGAGAGCCAAGTTCAAATTCCAGTATTCACTTATGCACAAATACTCTTTGAAAAAAGTATCCATCTCTTCTCCCTCCAGCCATGGGTTAAATAGCATGACAGATTGGGTTCTATTGCCTTGATTGGAAACCAATCTACCTCAGAAAGAAATGGCAATCTACTGTGACAAAATCTTCTGCCTAGTCAGTTATGAATCAAAAGACATAATTCCCTAAATTTTTTTTTTTAAATCGTATCACCCCGAGCAAGGCGGTAACACCACTGATGTGCAGGGGGCTACGTAAGAGTGAAAAGATTGGAAAAGAGAAAGCCGGAAACCACATCCTAAACAGGGAACAAGGGATGGGCCTCTTCACCTGTTCAATAGATGTGGATGGAGTGTGAACCGGGCAATAGTTTTGTCTATCTACTCCAATTGAAAAAAAGAAAAGAAAAAAAAGAAAAGTGGAAAGATTGGAAAAAAGAAAGCCAGAAACCACATCCTAAACAGGGAACAAGGAATGGGCCTCTTCACCTCCATGTATGTCAATTAACTGACTAAATCAGAATCTAAACACAGTACTTTAGAGAAACATGCCATCTGACCCATGTCTGTCAACTCTTTGAATCTCATGGAAGAAGCAAAATGGCCCTAATGTCCAACAAAATTCAGGCTTCAATTATTGAAAAAAATTAATTTTCTGAATCACTTTTTACTCTTTATTGTTCTCTAGATGCATAAAATTGATATATTTATTACATGAAAAATAACAGTCCACCTTCAATCTATCAAGCATATTGGGGAAATAAATCACTCATATGATAATTTTTTATCTATTTTTGTCATTTTTAGATGAAGTAATTTCCCTATTACGGATGTGCATTGTGGTGCATTGGATATCGGCTCAGAACGAGAAATCGGAGAGCCGAGTTCGAATTCCAGCTGAATTCATTGCATTCACTTACGCGTAAATACCCTAGGGAAAGATATTAATCCGCCTATTCCTTCCAGTTATGGGTTAAATAACAGGACAGATTGGGTTCTATAGCCTTGGTCGGCAACCAGTCTACCACAGAAAGCAATGGCAACCTACTGCGGGATAATCTTCTGCCCAGTCAGTCAGTCATGTCTCTTTGGAGACATGATCACCCAAGTGTGTATCACGTATGGCACTCAACTGACTGACTGAATTTCCATATTATATTATTACTATTGAATTGTCCAGAAAGAGTTTGCTGATTTTGTCCAGGAAGAGTTTGCTGACTTTTAAAAGAAATTAAAACACAAAACAAAATAATGGCATTAAATATTTATTTAATTAAATATAAAACATTTTGTTGCAAACCTTTTCTTGATTTTTAATTCGGCTTCAGTATTCTGTCTTCTCGGAATTTTGGTGGTTTCTCGGCAAAGAACTCATAAAGGTGTTTTTTTATGTCATCCAAAGAATTAAATTTTTTATTAATGAGATCATTTTGCAAGGACCTGAATAAATGAAAATGTGAAGGAACAATGTCTGGTGAATATGGTGAGTGGGAAAACAGATCCCAGCCAAGCTTCAACAATTTTTGCCGGGTCCTTAAAGAACGTGAGGTCTGGCATTATCCTGATGGAAAACACCTTTCTTGCTCACCAATTCTGGGTTTTTTTTCTTGAACTTGTCCAGTTGCGAGCAATACTTTTCAGAATCAACTGCCCGATTACTTGGCAGAAGCTCATAGTAAAAGACGATTCCTTTCCAATCCCACCTGATGTGCCGCATGACTTTCTTAGGATGAAGGCGTGCTTTTGAAGTGGCTAAAGTTGGCTCATGTCACTTATCCAGGATCCTTTTCACTGACCATTGTTGTGGTGTAGTGGATATGGTTATCATAATACTGCTGGTGATCAGGTTAAGTTAAAATCATTTACAATCCTTCACACTACTCCCATGTCTATTGAACAGGTGAAGAGACTCATCCCTTGTTCCCTGTTTAGGATGTGGTTTCCGGCTTTCTCTTTTCCAATCTTTTCACTCTTACGTAGCCCCCTGCGCATCAGTGGCATTACCGCCTTGCTTGGGGGTGATATGATTAAAAAAAATCTAACTATATGGATGTCCTAAGTCAACCAAGTGGAGCTTATTGTGTCCCACCTGTGTATAGCTAAGTAATTTTAGAATATTAATATGCTGTGTTACATTCAATATGACAGTTGGTTTAATAGGGATTAAAGGTTCCCCACAAGAAATCAGAGAGCTAAGTTTAAATTCCAGTTGGGTTTGTTGCATTCATCATTATCATCATTATTTATAAAGTGGGTCTATGCTCCCCAAAACTTCCAATCAGAGGCCTTGCTGCCAGATGCAGTTTATCGTCATACCAGGACCCCATGATCACTTGAGGACCAAAAGACTGATGTAGGATGTTTGTAGGAATTTCTTTGATACTATGTTTAACCTCTATGCCCACAAAATAAATACAGTGTTCAAAAAAGACGGCTGTTACCTTGACATTGTTATTACTGTATACACTTTTGATTCTCTTGGAAATGTTTGTTTTAAAAAGCAATGATTAGAATTTTAATAAAACCCAAATGTCTAAAAGTGGATTTATTCATTTTCTTTATTCTTGAGAAATGACAACAAAGATGTTAAACACTACTAAAATGAAAGTGAAAAAAAAACCCTGAGAAAATGTCATTAAAATATTTTTCATTTTCATTTCAGAATGAAGAAAAATAATGACATATCAGAATGATGGTTGTTCCCTTGACAACACTTACTACATAGACTTTTGACTTCCTTGGCAACATATATTTACGAGATTATAAGAATATGTGAACCAAGTACAATGCAATATTTCTTATTTACGTTTTAAAAAGATTTATTTACCATTTTATAAAGAAAGAATTTTTTTTTATCAAAATATTTATTAAAATAAAAAATGACAAAATGTAAAGCTTATATTTTAGTATTATTCAGAAGACCTAAGTATTATTATAGGATTATTTAAACATTGGCATTGTATTGTTATTATAGGTAATCTTTAAATATTAACAATGACATCATATTTATTTAAATTGTTCAGACTATTATCCTCATCTTTTCTGCATTCATATTTTGTCGTAGTCTTCAGCCTTGTTCAGGTGATTACAATTTCAAACTCAACCAATTTTTGCATCCACCTAAATAGATTGTTCCAGTTCCATGTGTCATACCTCTTCTACATATCTCAGTATTCTATAACTCAACTTTTTAAGTTTTTGTTCATCTCTGCTGTAGCCAGGTATTGAACTTACAACTCTTTGGGTCAAGTCAATGGATTACTTTACCCAGTGTTTTTATCCCCTGGACCATGTGTCCTTAAGTCTGAATACTTTAAATATTTTAAATAATTACAATACCTCATCTCAGAAATATAGACAAATATTGATATTGTATTTTCAGTATTATTCATGAGACTTGAGTGTCATTAAATGGAATCTTTGAATACTAAACATTGATATTGTATTATTTATTTTCTTAACTAAAGTTCTTTTTTGAAAGATGAAATCTCTATTCTATAAGAAGACCCCTCCGATGTACAGATACTGGCTACAGTTGACAACCGACCCTCATTCTGTATCACGTGGACTGATCAAAAAGTTAAAAAATTATTTAGCTTACTAGCAGTAATGTGTTTGGGATGGTTTGCAACATTATTTAAAATATTTTCCAATCTTTTCACTCTTTTCTTTTTTTTTTCAATTGGAGTAGATAGACTAAACTATCGCCCGGTTCACACTCCACCCACATCTATTGAACAGGTGAAGAGGCTCATTCCTTGTTTAGGATGTGGTTTCCGGCTTTCTCTTTTCCAATCTTTTCACTCTTACGTAGCCCCCTGCACTTCAGTGGCGTTACCACCTTGCTCGGGGTGATATGATTAAAAAAATAAAATATATGTATACTTATTATTTAACGTTTTCATCAGACTAATGAGATGTTAACATTGATATAATTACATATGTGCATAAAGGTGAGGAGGATGCGGAAAATTTTTTTTCTAGATATGTTATGGGTATGTAGTCTAGCTGATTTCATTAAGTTTCTTTTGCTTGTGTCTTTATTAGTTTATGTTATTAAATATAATAAAAGTTTACAAAATCTTTTTTTCAAAGTTATTTATAACTACAAAAACTTTTATTAAATTTTAATCATTGCTTTTGAAAACAACATTGCTGAGGAGATGAAGATAGTATGCAGTAATCATAGTGTCAAGGAAAAAAACCATCTTTTTGAAACACTGTACTTTTGCGGGCATGAAGATAAAACAAGAAATTATTTATCCACAAATTGTAAGAGATGAATTGAAACACCAAGAGTCTCTTTAGAAAGTTAAAAAAAAAACAAAAAAAAAAAAAACAGCTGCAGAAACACCATATTTTGATGGCAGTTTGTTGGAAGATTTGTATATGACTATTTTCAGATAAAGAAAAAAGCCCTTTCACACATTTTGTACTGAAAGGATTTTTCTCCACTAGAGATTCTCAAATGTATCTACAATGAAGAAAATGAAGAAACATCTATTTCAAATTTTTAATAGCAATAGTTTCTTCTGTCAGTCTTCTCATGTGCTCATGCAAAAAAGCACATCCTGATATTTTCATCTGTCTGTACAGTGTTGTTCTTAAATAGTCTGGAAAGAAAATGCCTCGCCAAACACTTAGCCACAATATTTTTCTCCTGTATGCATTTTAATGTGCTTTTTAATGATGGACTTGCAAAAGAATGCTTTTTTTGCATACATTATAGTGAACTGTACAAGTTCTGCTTTTAAACTGAATATATGCAGAAGACTTTTGTCTATAATCAACAACAGAAAAGTTCTTTCTGAACCTGTCATCAAAGAGAAAACTTTACTACACACTTCACAATAAAAAAGATTTTCTATAATCTAATCTAAACTTATTTATAAATGAAACTTTGTCTGTGTGTGTGTGTGTGCCCGTTACCTGTAGACTCCGAAATGGCTGAACCGATTTTCTTGAAAATTTACACAGTTGTACGCTAAGCGTCTGCGAATGTTCTTAGATAGGTTTTGTGTTGAGGTACCCCCAATAAATATCGAAAAAATTGGGTTATAGAAGGAGTGGTCCGATTTTAATCAAATTTGATACACTCATAGACAAAGACATAAGAAACGATATTCAGAAGTTTCAAGGTTGCAGTTCTTACAACAGTGCAGAAAATATATATATATATATATATATATATATTTAAATTGATACCAGGAAATCAAAATTTGACTTACATCCATTCATTTTTCTTTCAGTCTACGGTTTCACATTAACTGGAAACTTTTTAGTCTTTCCTGCCAACATCCAAAGAGTCTGAGCTCCAGAACCATGGATTAGTTTTAAAGCTTTCATTACACCCAAGCAACGCTGGGCTATACTGCTGGTATGTTATGTTGGTTGGTTGGTTGTTTTGTTTCTATGGCATCTCAACCTCGGTGGGTAATTTATTGCCAACTAAATTTTATTTATTTATTGCTGGTAATACCTTTTTCTTTTTCAACAATTTATTGTTGTTTTTATATAAGTTTTGTGTCTAGTCATACTTTTTTTCTTTTCGAGTATCAAGATTCATTGGGATTTGTTTTTAAGGGCAGGGTCCCCAAGTCCTACCCTTGTTATTTAACCCATAACTAGAGTGGAGGGACGGATTAATACCTTTCCCAAGGGTACCAGTGCATAAGTGAATGCAGGGTATTCGACTGGAATTTTAACTTGGCTCACCGATTTCTCTTTCCGAGCCGATATCCACTGCACCACAACGCACAACTGTCACTGGTTGCTAACAAATCTGTCCTGCTATGTAACCTATAGCTGGAGGAAATACCTTTCCCAAAGGTGTTTGCGCGTAAGTGAATGCAACAAATTCAACTGGAATTCAAACTTGGCTCTTAGATTTCTCATTCCGAACCAATATCCACTGCACCAAAATGCACCTTTTTTTGTCCTGAAGTAATGTTCACATGGTTTTTCTTTTAAAAGAAATCTGAGATTTTTCCACACACAAAACAGTTAAAAAGATTCTTCAGTGTGAGAGGTAATGTGTCTTTTTAACTGAAAATATGTCCGAAAACCCATTTCACACAACTGACAGTGAAAAGATTTCTCTTCTGAGTGTATCTTTTTATGACTTTTTAAAGTAGACATTTGGGAAAACGACCTTCCACATTCATCACAATGGAAAGGTTTTTCTCCTGTGTGTATCCGCATGTGTTTTGTTAGTACAAATGTATGAGAGAAAGCTTTCCCGCACATTTCACAGAGAAAAGGTTTTTCTTTGGTGTGTGTTTTCATGTGGCTATCTAAGTGAGACCTTGTATAGAAACCTTTCCTGCACACCTCACAGTGAAAAGATGGCTCTTCATGGGCTGTGACATGGCTTTTCAGTTGGGAATAAGTGTTGAAACCTTTGCTACACACCTGACAAATGAAATGTTTCTCATCAGTGTGTGTATTCATGTGAGCCCTCAGGGATGCCTTGAGTGGGAATGATTTTCCACACTCCTTGCAGTAAAAGAGTTTCTCTCCTGTATGAAATTTCATATGCGTCTGCAAGTTTCGGTTTTGAGAGAAATTTTTTCCACATACTTCACAGTGAAATGGCTTGCCTCCAACATGCGTCCTCAGGTGGGCCTGTAAAACGTCTTTTCGAGAGAAGAATTCACCACATTCTTTGCAGCTGAAAGGCTTTTCTCCTGTATGTATTCGCATGTGAATTTTCAAGTCAAATTTGCGAGATAAGACCTTGCCACACTCTTCACAGCGAAAAGACGCCACTTTGGTATGGGCTCTCTTGTGAGTCTGCAAGTCAACATTCTGAGAGAAACCTTCCTCACATACATTGCAGTGAAAAAGTTTTTCGTCAGCATGTATTCCCATACGGCTTTTTACAGCTGAACTGGAGTTGGAATCCATCTTTATATGCATTGGGAAGGAGACAGGATGTTTTGTGGAATTTCACATTTGGAATCTGGAAATAAAAATTTTGAAATAAGTTTTCTTTTGTGTATGACACAGATTATTTTTTTTTTACTCATTTTACCCAAGCAAGGCAATTATGCCACTAAGATGCAAAAGATTATCTAGTATGATAGAATATAAGGAAAAGAAAAACATTATAAAAAACAAAAAAAATAAAAGAATTTAAAAGATAAACTGACAATGATATTCAAAGATTTATGTGCAAAGGTGACTGGAAAGTAAGAAACCAGAAGAGATTTTCACAAGCGAGAAGTGTGAAAGAAGAAACTGTTAGCATAGAACTTAAACAATTTCACATGAGGAGACCTTGTTGTCAATCTAAAAATAATTTTTTTTAACACCTTTCTTCTTGATTTTATGTACAACTGATATATTTTTCTATCATCTAGGCATCATTCATTTTTTATAGCCATCTATCACTTATGTTATTGTGAACGAAGACTGTTTTTACATTTACACAAATAGCAAACTAATTGTTCTAAGTGATGCGCTAAATCAAAATAAGCACTGTGTAATTTGCTACATTTTAATAACAACCACATTTCATACTGCAGGTATATCGCACCTTATGTTGGTAATAGGTTCCAGTAGAGGCAACTTAAGTCGAAAAATGACTTAAGCTTAATTTACTTGTCACTAAACCACAAATAACTAATTCCAGTTTTAACAATATGTGGTCAATAAGAATCTATTTTAAGCTTACAAACAAATAAATTTTGGTTTTTTAATATAGTTTAGAAAAAAGTAAACTAAATTTACAAATACATATATGTACAGTATTTATATTATTCGGACTATTGTCCTCATCTATGTTGCCATTTGTACGATGTTTCAGCCATTGTACGCTCTGGCCTTCTTCAGATGCTAGGAATTTTGAACCGAACCCTTTATTACACTAATTTTATAATAAAGGTTTCGGTTTTAAATTCCTAGCACCTGAAAAAGGCTGGAGCATACAATGGCCGAAATGTTGTATAGATGGCAACATAGGTGAGAACAATACTCTGAATAATGTAAATACTACCTCATCTCAGAAATATAGACAAATACACGTATGTACATATTTAGAAATGTAGATGTTTACAATTTGGTGATCTTTACAGTACGTCACAGACTTTTTTGTGAATGTGATTTGCTCCAAGAAATTATAAAATAAAATGATTTTGTAAGGTTAAATAACAAATACAGTTATTAAAATTATTTTGCAATAGTAGAAAATAAACTAATTTATATTAAATTTACCAACATTTACATTCAGTTTGTTTATTTACATTTAAGATATAGAGGACTGTCAGACTTCAATATTTGTGACGGAAAGACGTAAAGTTGATTAAAATGACTTAAACTTGATTTTTATTTTTTCACATATTTTTTTGAAAAATGATGTATAATCAAGAACAACTTAACTTGAAACAACGTAGCCCGAGGTGTACCTGTATTTAGTTGTTAGATTACTGATTTAAAATTTTATATTTACATTATCAAAATAAGCAAACTAACCACAATGAAAGATATATTATTTACAATTCATTTAAAAAGAAAACAAATACTTTTATTAAAAAAAATTCTGAAAGTTAAAAGAAAATAAAAAGAAATGCCTCAAAAATGCATTTTTTTAAAGATTTATCATTACAATTACTTGTTATGTGCTTATTTTCTCATTCACAGACACATTTATAAATTTCAGAATAAAATAATTTCTTTTAATATTTATTTCTTTATGAAATGGTAAATGATAAATATTGCATTGTAGTTGGTTCATGTATTTTTTATAAACTTTTAAATATAAAATTGTTCATGATTTCATATGTAAAATGAAACTAAAGGCTCGTAAAATATTTAATAGAAGAGCAAACCATTCTAACAAATCAAAATATATTGTTCTACCCACCAACTTTATCACAATTACAGTTGAAAAGAGTTTATAGTAGCATAAAATACAATTTGTTACACCTTCATCTAAAACAATAAAAGACTTCAGTCAGTTAAGTGTCATACATGATACATGCTTGGGCAATCATGTCTCAAAAGAGATATGACTGACTGGACAGATTTTCCCACAATACATTGTCATTTCTTTCTACGGTAGACTGGTTGCCAATTAATCTGCTTTGCTTATTTAACCCATGGATGGAGGGAGAAGAGATGGATTCATACCTTTCCCTAGGATAATTGTGTGTAAGCGAATGAAACAAATTCAACTGGAATTTGAGCTCGGATCTCTGATTTCTTTCTCCAAGCAGATATTCATCACACCACATGAATTACAGGAATCTATATAAACTTTGTGTACTGATAAAGTTAGTACAACATTTAACATAAATCTGCCATGTCTTACATGCAAAACTAAGGTTTATCATAATTTCAGATGTTCATTTCAACCTAACCTGAAAACTATAATAATATTTATTCAAATGAAATTATTATTATTACCAAAACTGTAATAGGAAATATAACAATGTCAATTGGTACGTATTGATCCATCAGAAATAAATATGGCTAACACATTCCTGCCATTAACCAGTTAGTTTTTATTTTGATTTTAGTAATTTCACTCTAAGCGAGTGAGACTGCCATGAGTGTGCAGGGGTTTTACAGTGAGAGAAAAGACTGGGTACAGAGGGCATTTAGTAAAGGCTAAAAGGTCAATGGGATTCAAGAAGATAGATAACAATTGACATTGCATTTAAATTTTTGGAGATTGTAGCTCTCAGGTAAGCAAGTAAACAGAAGGGAATTGCACAGGTGGAAAGGGCAAAAGAAACTGTTTGAGTAGAAATTGTGGTTGAATTTTACTATTTCAATGGTAGAAGAGTGGGACCTAGATATCAGTCTAGTAGTACGTTTAAATTCACGTGGTCAGGGCACCAGGGTAAAAAGTTTGTCAGAACAGCTGCATGAAAATACTTGTAGGAAAGACAGAAGGAAGCCTTGGTAAAAAAGTGACTGATTTGTTTTTATAACTTATCAACCTTTGCGGGTAACTGAAAATATTTAAGAAATATATTTGGATTGTAAAAATTTAATCTTTTTTTTGAGATGATAATGATTTTCTGATATAAGTTTACTATTTTATCCATAGCTTGGAGAGAAGAGTTGGATATATACCTTTCCCAAAAGAAGTAAATACAATGAACCCGACTGGAATTCAAACTTGGCTCTCTAATTTCTCATCCCGAGCTGTTAGCTATTACACCACCCATACATCCAAGCTTACAGCACCAGGTATTCCCAAGGTTGATCGATTCATTTATTTTCTACAGCTTAAAAATCCTTTTCAGGTTATTTAAAGCCAGAAAATAATTTTAGATTGTAAAAATTTCTTTTTGAAATAATAATGGTTTCATGATACAAGACTTACTAAATAACCTATAAATGAGGGGAGAAAAAGTAGGTTCATGCCTTTCCCAAGGATATTTGTGCATAAGTGAAGATAAAAATCCCAACTGGAACTGGAACTGGAACTGAGTTCTTCAACTGTTTCAATCTATTAGTCAGTACCTGGATGGGTGACTGCTTGGAAACACTAGGTACTGCAAGCTTGGATGTGCAGGTGGTGTAATGGCTTGAGATTGTTAATTAGAGTGCAGAGTTCAAATTCCAGTTGAGTTCATTATATTCACTTATACGCAAATACTCTTGAGAATGTCATGAATCCACCACTTCTACCACCAGCTATGGGCTAATTAGTAACTTGTATCACTAAATCATTATTATCCAAAAATATCCTATATTCTAAAAGTATTTTCTGTCTTTAAATAACCCTTAATGGTCGATAAACTGTAGAAACCAAATCAACTTTACATTATGGTGGTGGGAAAGTGACAGGTCAAGACAAATAACATTTTTTGTATTTTATCACGAATCTCTTAGATACGTAGCAGAAGTACCAGACAAAATATAGCAGCAAGAGTCAGTGCACAAGTGAATAGTAGAGTTATAAATGTGTAAAAGAGATTCTGGTAAGAAAAATTGTCTAGCACATCACAGTATAATGAAATTTTCAGAACAAATTATTTCAACATGTGGTGTAATTCTTCCTTATACACAAAGGTTGGTCCAAAAGTAGGGAGATAGTAAGTGAAACAGATTTGTGCATTGGTCGTCGCGTTGCGGTGGATATTGACTTGGAATGAAAAATCAGAGAGCCAAGTTTGAATTCCAGTTGAGTTTGTTTCATTCACTTACGTGCAAATACTCTTGGAAAAGATATTAATCTGTTTCTTCCCTCCAGCTATGGGTCAAATAACAGGACAGATTGTGTGCTATAGCCTTGGTTAGCAATCAGTCTACTGCAGAAAGTAATGGCAACTGACAGTAGGAAAATCATTTGCCCAGTCAGTCATGTCTCTTTCGAAACATAACCGCCCAAATGTGTATCACATATGACATTCAACTGACTGATTGATTATATTATTACAATGGTGTCCATTATAACTATGGTAATTGTAGTATATTATTTTAAATTGTATAACTAAATATTGTATTTAAGAAGTAAATATAATTGTATATTTAATCTCAAAATAAATGCTATCATATACTGTCCATCCACTTTTGGAAAATCCTCTCTCTCTCTCTCTCTCTATATATATATATATATATATATATATTATTCTCATTTGGAAGTCAGTTGATTATGCAACCTTGGTTTAAACCTTTCAGTATCGTCAGGCGTTTATATATATATATATATATATATATATACATATACACACACACACACACACACACAGAGCCTTTGAGATTTCACTCACCTGATTGATTCAGACGATTAAAAACTTAATTGGGCAATTAAAGTTTATTGCTTTACTCGCCAGCAGTCGATTAAAAATCTCACAATGAAATGTGTCCCTTCAAATATAGAAAAAGGAAATCTGATTCCTTTTACAACCCAAAAGTAGGCCATTGAAGATTCACAAGTTACTTAGAATGACCTACAATGACATTACTCAACTCTTTTTGTCTTATGCATGATGCCTGATTTATATTGAAATGTGTGGTTAAACAAAAGACAGTGACATCCCGCAATCATCAAAGAAAGATCTGACAAATGGAATTTAGATTGACAAGCTCCTGTCTCGCTTTTATCATCCCAATCAGTGTAAACATTCGTTTAATTAATGCTTCCAGAGGATAGTCAAAATGTCTCTGTTACCCAGATTAAAGACGCTCACAGACTTTTAGAAACTCATGTGGAAAAATATTATCCTTAACTCAACATCTATATTTCCTCACCGCTTACGAAAAGTAAAGACAAACATTTAAAAGAAAGAAAAACTTTCTCTCCTCTTCCTCTTATGACCTCAACTTTATAACACCTAGGGGAAAATTTTTTTTCCAGGTCATGCTGCTTGATTTCCTGTTTTTTTTTAACGTTCTGATAAGTTTATTTGTAATTGTGGTCTGATGAGATGAGTAACAAAAACTTACCGGCCAGAATAAATTATAGTTGTTTTATAGATGATGTGTTGAGTTTTTTCCTTATATATATATATCAGTCAGGTAAGTGCCATATGTGATACACGCTTGAGCGATCATGTTTCGAAAGACTGGGCAGAGGATTATCATGTAGGTTGCAATTACTTTCTGCAGTAGACAGGTTGCCAACCAAGGCTATAGAACCCAACCTGTCCTGTCCTGTTATTTAACTGAAGGGTTGGTTGGTTGGTTTTATGGCAGGTCATTTATTGCCAACTAAATATTATTTATTGCTGGTAATACCTTTTTCTTTTAACAATTTATTGTTTTTTGTTTTTTTTATATAAGTTTTGTGTCTAGTAATACTTTTCCTTTTCCAGTATCAAGATTAATTGAAATTGATACTGGAAAAGGAAAAGTATTACTAGACACAAAACTTATATAAAAAAAAAAAAACAATAAATTGTTAAAAGAAAAAGGTATTACCAGCAATAAATAAATAAAATTCATTTGTTTTTAAGGGCAGGTTTCCCAAGTCCTACCCTGTTATTTAACCCATAACTGGAGGAAAGGGATGGACTAAAACCTTTCCCAAGGGTACTAGTGCTTAAGTGAATGCATGAACTGAAAGGAAGAGATGGATTAAAACCTTTCCCAAGGGTATTTACACGAAAATGAATGCAAGGAATTCAATTGGAATTTGAACTAAGCTCCCCAATTTCTCATTCTGAGTCGATATACACTGCACCACTATGCACATCATATATATATATAGAATAAGTAAAGAACAAATTAAAAAAAAAGTGTCTTTTATTTAATATGTTTCACTTTAACAAGCTTCTTCAATGATTCAGTAAAGACTTGTTCTTTACTTATTCTAATCATCTTGTTGGATTCCGATCCATATATTCAACTATATATATTAAAAATTTAAAATTTAATAGGAAAAAAAAAAAAAAAAAAAAAAAAAAAAAAAAAAAAAAAATCGATTTCCAAGCTGTGATCTAATTAGAATTTAAAATTTAATAGGAAAAATCTATTTCCTAAATCCAAAATTAAGATTAAATATACACATTTACATTAATTATAAAGACTTTGCTTAAATACAAAAAATTCTGTACCAAATAAGCATCCCACCCCTTACCGGCTCTTCTAAGAAATCCAAAGGATATAGTCTAGTCGCAAGATAATAAAAACTTACATTCTAACTGCTAATGTTAAATCTATCTAGAAATCAAAGACTCTCATTAACTACCCACGCCACTTTCTTCAAAATTCTAACAGTCAATCCACGAGACTTGTTCCCTTATCACTAACCAAATATAAGAAAATAGGCTTTCCATTCCTATCCACAGTGCCTGATGAGAAATTGAAGTTTCAATGTCGAAACAAATGTACTATTTGTAGTGGATATATAAAAAAATTATGTACATGTTCTAAAATATAATTTTAATAAATATTCAGTTCTATATATTATATATCAAGCACTATTTTAAATTAATGTTTTGGATGTTGTAAAAATTATTTCTTTGTTCTGTATTCACTCGGATTATATATATATATATATATATATTGTAACAAAGTTGTAGATTTAAAACGCAAAATTCTGTGTAGTGATACTATGAATTTATAAACCATTCTAACAACCATTACAATAATATATATATATATATATATATATATATATATATATAAGAACAACATAGCTTACAAAAGAAAAGAAAAAGGAAATTATAGTTATATATAGCTAAGTTGAAAAAGGAAGAAAAATATTTATGGAATCAGTGTAGTGTGTGTGCCATGTGGTTAGGTAAAATTAAGCAGTCAGCCTGATGAAGGAGTGTCTGCTTTTGCTATTATCTCTCAGAGGAAAAAGAGAATGAGAAAGTTTACACCTTTTCCTTTTATGGTCCTGAATAGAAGGACACCTTGTTGCAGACAAGGTGGGAGTAACTATCTCACATGGTAGCAAAAAAGAACAAGAAGAGTTATTCCTTAGACATGAACATCAAAACAAGAACAATCTTCTCTGGTAGATTAAATAAAGTGTTCACTGTTTTCTACAAATATTTTCATGGCAACTGCATGAATTTAGACGAGCTACTAGCCTAGTGACTAGGTTCCACCCTTTTACAGTGAAACCAATCAAATGTAACCGCAACTTCTACTCTATCAGCTTCTTCGCTCACACTTCCCACCTGTGGAATTCTCTTCCATATACTTGCTTCCCTCACAAGATCTTATCTTCAAGAATTTAAATGTAATGTTAATATTGCCATCTCTTATCTCCTTGACTTACATCCTTTCCCTGACAACATTGTATCATGTTCTTCTCCCTTTCCACTTTATTCTCATGCAGCCCTCTTCACATTTGTGTTCTTATCCTTCTCTTACCCATTCTCTGACATCCCTTGTAACTTGTTCCTCTTTCTCATCGCTCATCTCTTATGTAAGCCCCTGTACACCAGTGGCAGTACTGCCTTGCTTGGAGTGAAATCTAAACTTCTTTATAAATGGAGCTTTGTCTGTGTGTGTGTGTCCATTACCTATAGACTCTGAAACAGCTGAACCGATTTTCTTGAAAATTTACACAGTTGTACTATAAGTGTCTGTGAGTGTTCTTAGCTAGGTTTTGTGTTGAGGTACCCTGGATAAATATCGAAAATCAATAATCGAAAAATCGGGTTATAGAAGGAGTAGTCCAATTTTAAACAAATTTGATACACTCATAGACAAAGACATAAACGATATTCAGAAGTTTCAAGGTTGCAGTTCTTACAATAGTGCAGAAAATCAATAATATATATATATATTTATATAAAAGGCAAGATGTTTGTGTGTGTGTGTGTGTGTGTGTGTGTGTGTGTGTGTGTGTGTTTATCTACCTGTATGTCTATTTTTCTCAGCCCTTTTATTTTAGTTTTTGCTTCAGGTTTGGCTCTAAGTAGGTATAATTGTAGTTCTTAGTCTCAGCCATGACACCATTTATTCAGAGGACTTATTTAGCCTTCAAAATTCAGTTTCCGACAAAAAAAAAAAAAAAAAAAAAAAAAAAAAAAACTTATCTGATATCTATAACAGGAAATCAAAATTTGACTTGCATCCATTCATTTTTCTTTTGGTCTACAGTTTTGCTTTAACTGAAAACAACTGTTGCTTTTTAGTCTTTTGTGCCAACGTCCAAAGAGTTTGCACTCCAGGACCATGGATTAGTTTTAAAGCTTTCATTACACCCAAGCAACGCCGGGCTATACTGTTAGTGATTATATAAACAAAAAAAAAAAAAAAAAAAAAACTGCTCTGATAAGCATTTTTTACCCTGGTCCCCAACCACATGAACTTAACCGTGCTACAAGATTGACATCAAGATCCCCCCCCTTTACTATTGAAATAGTTACTTAAATGTAACCAATACTTCTCTACTCTGTTTCTTTCCTCGCAGTGCCAACCTGTGGAATTCCGTCCAGTTTACTTGCTTTCCTGATAGCTACATATCTCCCAAAACTTAAAACTATGTAAAACTGCCATCTTGAATCCCGTTCATCTTTTATCCTTTCTTTAATGTCCCCGCTGTATTAAGTCTTTTCTTTCACTGTAAAACCCCCACCCATACACACACAGTAGTGGCAGTCTCGCCTTATTTTGGGTGAAATGATTAAAAAATTCAAAATCCCAAAATGACACTTGACTTGAAGGACAGAAATCGCAGCAGCTGAAACGTGATAGTAGGTCTCAATCCAATTAATGAGAACTAGGACAAAAAGAAAAGAAAAACGAATTATTTTCAAATGTCAATATTTTTATTTATTAATCACGAATACTAAAATAACAATTCGGATCCAGTTTGTAGTTTTCTGAGATATGACTTAAG
This sequence comes from Ascarosepion bandense, assembly GCA_037127315.1. Classification (NCBI taxonomy): domain Eukaryota; kingdom Metazoa; phylum Mollusca; class Cephalopoda; order Sepiida; family Sepiidae; genus Ascarosepion; species Ascarosepion bandense. The sequence continues at coordinate 4,106,660 of JBBBDQ010001586.1, read as the reverse complement.
GGAAAGTGAGAATATGAGTCTCATTCAAAATCAAAAAATTTTACAATACATGGTATACCAATGACCAGAACGAAAAAAAAAAAAATTCTTTGAGATATTGAATACAAATTGAGTCCGAAAACTAAAAGGTTTTTCACTGGTAAAAACTTCTCACTTTCAGTCACTCAGAAGCTTTTTTTTTTAAATTAAAATAAACAAAATCAAAATATTTAAAAACAAATTTATTTTAAAATTCAAAATATTTAATTAAAAAAAATTAAGGATAGAATGAAAAATAAAATGAAATTTATTTAAAATAAATACAAATATAGCATAAAAACGTTAGAATTTTCTTCAGATATTCTTTGTTTTTTGATTTTCTGCTTCACCGAATAATTTAGGTCGCTAAAAAAAAAAAAAAAAATATCTCTTCAATCAACAAAATTTTTAAAAACCATCAGCTATTCTCTCTCGCCAGTAAATCTTTCTTTATTTCTTTATTTTTTTTTTATAGAGAAGTAAAGACAACTTTTTATTTCAAAATTTTAATGGCTATGAATATGGATGAAGTTTAAATTTGTTAAAAATCTGTTTTTTTTTTAGTGTTTAAAGAAATTATAAATTTTGTTAGAATTACAATTTAATTATTGTTAGTGAAGTACAATTAGGTTTCTTTTTTTTAAGAAAAATAGGGGTTTTGATTTTTTTGAATGAGGATGACGGTCATTCTCTTGGGGGAATTCATTTTTTTTTTTTTTTCTGTGGCGGCGCAATTTACAACGTCAGTACTTTGAAAGGCCTCGGTTTACCTGGTAAAAAATGGGGGTAATTTTCGTTGATCAATTATTTTTTAAAAGTATGGAGACCTAGGTAAAAATCTAATAAAGTCACGTAAATTTTTTTTCGACCAAATGAAAATCAAAAACTGAAAGAAACCCAACTTTATATTTAAAAACTTAAACGTGATTGAACGTTTTCTTCTTTTTAAGCTTCCGTATTTTAATGAACAACTTATTTCAATAAAGATGAAAAGTTAAAACCAAATCAAAGATCAGTTTAGCAATGTTAATTTTCAATCGAACTTTCGATGTCATAATATTGAACACAAAGTCAAGTCTCATTTTTGTATTGTATAAACACTGCAAATCGAACCCCGACTTTGAAGAAAAAAATAACTAAAAAAAGTGATATTTTCATGGAGAACGGGACAAAAAGTACATAGGGAAACATATTTTAATTTTCGTAATACAATATTAATTCTAGCTCAATTGAGTTTATATAAAAACGCATGAAGTATGTTTTTATGAGCATTTATATTGATTTATGATCCAAACTTCAAGTCAAACAAAAAATGAAACAAAAAAAAAAAACTTACCGCTGTTGTCGTTCCGAATCAGTTAAACACAGAAATCGATAATTTCACTATTTTTTCACACTTAAACATGATGAGAGATCGTCAGCAAAAAAAAAAAAAAAAAAAAATTTTCTTTCACTTAAATAAACCTGAAATTTTGAAGAGAGTAAAAAAAAAAACCTGATCAAACGAAGAATGTGAAATACAAACGTTGTTAATAATTTTAAAAAGTTTACAAACGGTGATAGGGGAAAATTGTCCCTTTATTACTTTGTCGGCGATACAAGTTTGACATTCTGGGAAGGCTGTTGAGTTCTCTTTATTTAGATTTTTTTACAAATCTTGTGGCACAAGGCCGAAATGGAGGGGGAACAAAACTGAGGTTGGTCGTCCAGTATCTACATTATACCTAGCTAATCAGACTCGTGACCCAGACATACATTACATTTTTTTTTCACAAGATCCATAAAAACGCATCCATCAACACACAAACCATCTCGCACCATAATACCGCAATGCATTCTGGGGATCAAAAACACCCCGAATGTACATAAAAATTACAATTTTTTTTTATATGATACAAAAATATATAAAAATTATACATGAAATGACATGATGGGGAGGGGCATGAAACAAAAATGAAACAAAAATCCCCAAACTAAAAGATTTTTCCACATAACATATCAACAAAACCATGATGTTAGCTGGACCCAAACCACCCTCAAAACAAAGAGGCCGCTGTATTCTGCCCAAAGGCTGTTGAGTTCTCTCCCACTGCTGGGAAAGGCATGAGACCATCTTTTCTAAAAGTCTAGAATGCGGGCCATAATTCACAAAAATTAAAATATAAAATTTGCTAATCGAACTGTTTCTTTTCGTGCACTTTCCGCTTTTAGAACTCCCTCTGATAGCTACTATCTTCAAAAATTTAAATACAACGTCAAAATGTCATTTTCTGTTTTCTTGAATCTCGTTCATCTTTTATACTTTTCTCAATACTATACCCAGTCTTTTCTCTCACTGTAAGTGTAGTGTATGCGGGTTTTTATACCCTCTGAATTTTTGTTACCAATAATTTGTCCTCTGTAGAAAACGAGTAAAAAAGCATTGCCGCGACAGTGCAAGAGAAAACAGAACACCAAACTTGAGTGGAAAAAAGAAAGGCTTTATCTCTGAAAGTGGAATTAAAGTAAGGGAAGATACAAAAAAGTTTTTTAAAAAATCGTTGCAAAAAACAAAAAACAAAAAAAAACACACACACACGCACAAAAAAAAAGTGGTTCTTGGGAGGACTTAACTGGAGGCAGTAAAGTTCGTTCAGTTGACAGTTCATTTCATTTTTTGTTGCAACATCGGAATATATTCGTCTTCAGGTTGAAGAGGGATTCACTTTTCGGATGCTTTCCTGCAATTGTTGGGACATCCTTGTTCCTATGTTGTATTCTTGGTCGCTCCATTTTCGGACACCATGTGGCTGCTGCTTGAGATTAACGGAGCTAAATTTGTCCGTGTTGACACGTCAGTGGCACAGGAAAAAAAAAAGAGGCCGCTTTTAGCCCAACCCAAATGGGCCAGTAATAACGACCCCTACAAAGGGAGGCAATTCATTCATCTAACCCCTGCACACTAGTGGCGATCCCGCTTTGCTGCGAGTGAAATGATTAAAACAAAATAAAAAATATAATATTTATTTAACTTTTTGAAGGCTAACAAATTAAATGTAGAACAAAGAATTAGGCGAAGATTTTACTGAAATATTGTTACAGTGCACTTTTTCCTTTTGCTATATGAGCGCAGAAAAAATATTACCTCAAAAATAAAACTTTTTCTTACAGTCAAGAATAAGTGACAAAAAGCCTCTTTAAACTTGTTGCTACGCAAACTGAGGGCTTGTAATGAGACAACATACTGATTGGTCAGCGTAAATCACATCATTTATTGAAATCACCTTTCCTAGAATTTAAATAATTCGTGCCAAAATCAACCCACGCAATTGACACGTGGCCAGACAGTATAAAATAGAAAACGCGCCTAAAATCCAACAGTTTGGAAATGGACACACTATATATTTTTTGTACAGAATACAAAAAATTGTGGCACAAGGCCTAAAAGGGGGGGGGGAGGTTGGTTCTCGCTTAACTATCCTATACCTATCTAAACACTATCACGACCCATTCACTCGTTACAATTTGCACATTCACCAAAAGAAGCTATCCATCTACTCCCAATCCTTCGTACACCACAATGCCAGAAACTTACAAGGGACACCTAAAAAGTGGGGAGAATAACCCATGACAATAAAAATATAATATATACAATATGTACAATATAATATAAAATATTTAATGAAAAAATGAAATGATGGGAGGGGAATGAACCCAAAAATCAACTGAAAATACAACAAATTTTTTAACTAAAATAATAATCAATGTTAGTAAGAACCGTCCATCCCAGAAAAATCAGAGTGGCCGCTTTATTCCGCCTAATGGCGAAATCAAGAAGCACACTCGCTAAGGGAAGTGGGGAGGGGGGTAAAAAATTAGCGGAATGGGACAATAAAAGGCTGAACCAGCCGAGATAAAAGGAGACCAAAACAAACTGCGGAGGTTGGGAATCTCGACATGGATCATAACAAAAGAGAAAGCCGGGTACAGGCCAGGAACACATTCATTCACTTTAACTAGGTACACAAAAGAGAACTAGCTTAACCAGGGGAGGGTTCCACAGGAATCCAGCCCGATGTAACCAGCAGATCTAAAAGAGAAAATCAAGACTAGCCCCGTTCAAGCGAACCAGACTTGCTACATATACCCACCTTTTGCTGAAGTCTGTCGAAGTCAAACGTTTCCAATCAGTTCTAATCTTTATTTTGAGCATCAGCCTAAAATAGCAGATCAGATCCTGATGTGAAAGACGTTGACCTCGCAAGACTTCCTCCATTCGCGACGTCCAAATCACCGTGGCTAGCAGCGACAGAAACACCATACGCTTCATCCCAGAAAACGGGGGCGACACATTGTCGCAGGCGAATGCACGATCAATGAGCACAAGCTCTCGCGGCGCGATACGAGCAGTCAACACGCCGACCCGGTCCCATAGAGGGCGAACCCGCGAACAATGTCAGAAGGCGTGCGAAGCCGTTTCTTCCAAGCCAAGGTTGCAGCGTTCACAATCTGGCAAATCCGCCAGGCCCCATATGAAGGCCTTGTCATTGAGAGGCAAGCGATTCCGAGCTAATCGCCAGGTGAGCGAAAACTCAGAGTTGTTGAGATAATCACTACCTGGCGCCCAAGACCAGAACGAGCGATACTCATCCTCCGACAAGCGCAGCACATCACGTAATGAATCCTTGGCGACGCCCTCCACTAACCCACGATAGAAGACTCTCCTAGGCCGTGAAAGGTCACTGGACCGTGGAATGGCCCGCAGGGCCGCCAGACATTCGAGGAGAAAACTCGATCGCTCTCGAGGCTTACGGCACCGCCTCAAGATGGGGAGAGTGATAGTAAGGCTAGGGAACATGTCCCTCACTATCCCCCTAAGCAATAATTCTTCGGAAATCGCTCGCCTGAGAAAAACCAACCTTGACGCAACCTTATGGCCCATCAGGTATGGCATTCCCAGACCCCCATGACACGGACGTTGGTAACAGACACGTTTGTCGACATAGTGTTTGCGTCCTCTCCACAGAATGGAGAATAGCAAATGCTCGATCGTCTTCCTATGCCGTTTACAAAGTGGAAGTACTGACAACTGGTAAAGGATAATGGGAAAGACGTAGGTAGCACACGCCTCAGCCATACCCTTTAAGGACAAATTCCTTCGGCGCCAAGTCTTGGCCGACGCGCCTACCTTTGCCAGTACTTCAGACCAATTTTTCTCCAACTGTAGGTCAGGCCCGAACCACACTCCAAGAATGCAGACCGGGCCGTTCGTCCAGTCGAAGGGCCCCGGGAGGGTAACACCCTTCCAGGCGCCTAACCGCAAGCCGGACGACTTGTTGCGGTTAATCTTGGCCCCTGTCACCTGTTCGTACCGTTCAAGCGCCTTCTGTACCATCTCGATGTCACTCCGGGAGGACACGAAAGTAGTGACGTCATCGGCGTACGCGGAAACCCTGGCTCGAGCACCACCAGGGACAGCGATTCCACGTAGGGCCGGACTGCACGCCCTGTCCCTTAGCCGGCGAAGGAGGGGCTCCAACGCCAAAGCATAAAGTAGGGGCGACAGTGGACAACCCTGTCGGACCGACCTAGACAGCGCCAGAACGCCCGACAACTTTCCGTTCACCTGTACCACAGCCGTCGGGGATTGATACAGGAGGCTAATCCAGCGGCGGAAGTTGGTTTCGAATCCAGCTGCCTGCAGGACAGCCGCCAAGTAACGATGGTCAACCCTATCAAATGCCTTGGATTGATCTAAATGGATCAGCGCAGCTTCTTCGTCGTCTTTTATCCCCTCTATGATCGTGCGTATCAGATGCAGGTTGCTCTGAATTGTTCGGCCCTTCACAGCACAAGTCTGCTCAGGTCCCAACAGAGACTCGGCAACTAATTGCAAACGATTTTGCAAGATCTTGGCCAAAATCTTTAACTCTGTGTTTAGCAGAGTTATGGGCCGGTAACCCTCTATCTCCCTCCCCACATCCTTGCCTTTTCTCAACAGCGTGATCACACCCCTGGTGAACCGGTTGGGGATGTACCCCTGCCGGAACCAGTTGTTGAACACGACAGTCAAAATCGGGACAAAGATGTGCGACAGCCTCAAGTACAATTCATAGGGCAAACCATCGGGACCCGGCGATTTGCCTCTGCCGACCTTCTTCAACGCCGCGTAGACTTCACCCTCCGTAATCTCTCCCTCGCAGCTAGCTGCATCAGCCGGGGGAAGTCAGCTAAATAGCTACGAAACTCCTCATCACGGAGACCAGGCTCCTTGGTAAACAGGATCTCGAAATGCCGCCGAAACGCCTCGCACATGTCGTCAGTCGACCGCAGAGTGTGTCCCTCCGGGTTGCGAACCTCTCGAATGTACCGGTCGCCTCCGCGGCGAATTTCTTCCTTGCGCAGTTCTGCGCCCATGTTTACAGCTTCGGAAGACATCTTGCTTAACTTATGTCTAACTACCTGGCCCATGTAACGATCGCTATTCGACCGTTCCACGGCCTCCTTAGCTATGGCTATCTCTAGGAGATCCCCACCAGCCACCGCCCGGGAGTAATTAGTAAATTTTTCTATAATTTTTTAAATTTAAATTTTTTTAATTTTTAATTTTTTAATTTTTTAATTTTTAATTTTTCTTTTTATAATTTTTATGTATATGTGTAT